>JAENJI010000140.1:354722-399031 GCA_018901935.1 Pugionium cornutum | reverse complement strand
TAATGAAATTGAGTTTACCTAATAAAAGTATAATATATTTGTAGTTATCTACAACAGAAATATTCCTAATCCTAATATAAGTATTTTTAATTCTAATATTACAAAACATATAATTTGTAAACAACTAAGTTATATCACTAACTAGAGAACTAGATGTGAACTCATATATTTATATACTGTTATGAGTAATTTAACATGGTAATGTTACATTAGTCTACAACTTTTTAACAAATAATTTCAGGTTAATTTTATTTTTAATAGTATTTCAAAATAAACAAAAAAAATATGTGTGTTGAAGAGAGAAACATCAAAAACACGTGAGAATATTTTTGTAAGATTTTGTAGTTACAATTCAAAGGACCAAATAGCAAAAAAAACCATCCAAACAACAACACCATTAGGATTCAGATTTTGTCATTATTATTTTCTTAGTTTTGTAACAATCTTTTGTTATTGAACTAATTAGCTCTTTAATTAATCCGTCTTTGGCTCGGATCATGATTTAATTAGTTACCTGATCGCTATATAATTTGGATCATGTTTATATTTATATGTAGAGAAATAGTCTAAAATATGACAAAAAAGTTTTGTTTAAAAAGTATCATCAATAGTTTTATTTAAAATATTACTAAAAGTTTTTTTAAAATACCACAAACACTAAAAATAAATTTTAAGAGTTTATAACTAAATATTTGAGTTTGGTTTAATTAGGGTTTAAGAGTAGTAGTTTGAATTTAGATTTTAGTTTTGAGTATTTAAATTTAAATTTTAGGTTTGTGATAGTTTTAGAAAAAAATATATTTTAGTGGTATTTTAGAAAATAAAATTAATTGTGCTATTTTGGAGTAAAAAATTATGTGGTATTTTTGAAAAGAGCAGTTGACTAAAATAGTATTATTTCAAGTTTTAATTTCAAATATAACATTAATCATTTAAATTTCCAAAAATAGCACAAATTTAATAATAAAATAATTAAAAACTTCTTCTTAATAAAAAAAATTTAAACTCTAAATTGGAAAAAGTGAACCCAAACATTATGTTTTAATTTTATATATAGTTTATTTAAGATAAATAATTATTTTCACATAATAATTTGTACCATTTTTAGAATTTTATTTTTAAGATGCTAAATTTGGAAGATAAATTTAAAATGATGCTATTTTACGGTATTACTCTTTTGAAAATTACGATTATGTATATTTAATTTTTGACTTTATGCTTAACGGATTTTATGAAAATTAACCCAAAATGATGTTTATAGCCATCTTATAATATGTGTAGTTTGTAATTATTTTTGTTATTTTCTATTCATTGTGATAGATATTAATAGTTTGACTAACTTTTATGAAGAATTTAAAAGGGCAATTCTCTAAAATAGCAATTTTTAAGTGTTTGATTCAAAATAACATCATTAGTTTAAATTTTCAATAATAATTTAAGTTTAAAATAGATTAAAACTTCATTTGAAGATAAAAAATTAAATCCTAAATTGGAAGAAATGAATTCAATTATAATGCTTTAAGTTTATATATAATTTATTTACAGTAAATGAGTATTTTTTTACATAATTATTTGTGATATTTTTGGAATTTTAATTTTAAGGTGCTAATTTAAAATATTTTTTTCAAATACTATTTTATGGTATTACTCAATTTTTATGAATCCAAAAGTAGAACAAAATAAATATCGTAAACTTTTAAGATATTTCAAAGTGAGATTGAAATGAGCTAGTAAGATTGCTCACTTCAACCTCATTGTAAATGTTTTAAGGGTAATTACCCAGAATGACCCACATTCATCCTATAATCACTCAGATAACCCCGTGTTATAAATGATTATTAAAATGATTCGAAACTTTGGTCAAAAGTAATTTAAATCATGGTAACACAGATTATTTACAATTATGCCATTATATTTTGAAAAAAAAATAATTCACTTACGTCGCATACGTCGTGTCTTTTTACTTCATTAATGTTTTTTCAACTTTTCATAAATATTTTTGAAATCCTAAACTCTTTCACTATTTGTGACTTACTTTCGATTTATGAAACCTAAAACTCTTTCACCATTCTCGGTGATATTTTTGTATTTTCTATGTGTTTCTCCGTGTTTCTCCGTGTTCATGTTCATTCTCCGTAATTTCTGGTGTCTGTTCGTATTCCTGTGTTTCTTCCGTTGCGTTTCACCGTCTTTGTGTTTGTTTTAAAGTTTTATTTTCGAATTTTTCCATCGTGGCTACGTCGTCTCTTCCGTCTCAGCACTTGTCGTTTACTATTTTTGGTATATTTTTCATATTTTCTGTCATGCATTATGTAAAAATAATTTATTTTCATAAACTGATATTTTGTAGATTTTATGACATATTACATCGTTTGTTGTACATTTTATGAAACTCCGACACGAAATCCGGTAAGCTTTCATTTATTTAAATTCAAGTACATTTTTCTAATTTCGTGTATATTTGATGGTAGATTTATTTGTCTTTGATGACATATTTATTTATAACCGATGGCAGATTTATTTTCTTATATTACTGTTGAATATTGGCAGAAGATTTAGTCGATATTGTTGGCAGATTTACGGAATTTTGTGAACAAGTTTATGATAGTGTAGCTTTGGTGGCAAACTTATTAAAGATAGTGTTAGTATATTTACTGAAGATTTTATTAAAGATAGTGATGGCAGACTTATGTGTATATGATGACAAACTTATTTCTAACTGATGACAAAATTATTTTTCAAAAAAGAATTTATGTTAGGTATGAATACTTTAGTGAAGAAGAATTACCATATGTATTTTTATCCAGAAGGTAAAACACTTATGCAAAACCGGAGTATGAATCACAATTATTTTTTGTCCAACGTACAAATGGTAGAAGAAGCGGTTGATATTGATGTTTGGACTTTCTTGAAAAATTCATCAGTTGATGTTTTTATCAAACTTAAATAAGTAGATTACATAATTGAGGGAAGAAATAAGATGTGGTCGTCCTATTAGGTTCTCTCTCTATCGTGCATGTCTCACTGTCAGATACGCTTTCCAATTTGTAAACTATACAAAAAACTTTCACCATATAAAAAAGAAATCTGCCACAACTAACAAAAACTGTGCCCATATTAAAATAATTTTGCCACAATTACAAAAAACTGTCACCATATTAAAATAAATCTGTCACTAACTACGGAAGAATTGTCACTATATTAAATTAAATCTACCACATTTATAACAAAACTGTCACATATTGGTTCTTCGTCTTCACATGGTGAAACTACTTCAGTAGTTGGTTCTTCGCCATGTTGATATTCGCCAACCTCCTTATGTTCCTTGTGCTGATATTTGTAGTTAAAAAAAATCATTGTCGTCACGATGAATTGACAGACTATCAACATTTGCTTTCTCTTTCTCTCTAACCTCCACACATAAACGAATTGACTCGGTTTTAATCGTATCCAAAAACACATGTAGTTGTTGACAACTTCCCACTTTCACCAGGTGTGTTTATCGGTAGTTTCCCCAACATCTTCTTCGGAAATATGTAACTTAATTCGATATCACATTCATTTCTATTAACTTTGTATTCTTCATAAACTATCATCAAGAAATCTTTGAAACGTGTTTTAGCATTTGCGGATAGAATTTTACACACTTTCTTGTTATCGACATTGAATGACCATCGATTTTTCTCGAAAATCCATTCACCACAAACAAGAATTTTGTCCTCCAACAAGAAAATTGATATAGGAACAACTTTTTTACAGGAACAAATATGAAGAAAATGAGTAAAAATTACTGCTTTTGAGTTCAACTGAAAATTTGATGTGATTGAGGTTGAAGAAGATGCGACGACTAACCCTAGAATCACCTCATACATGATTTTCAAAAAGGGTTAAAATTAACATTTTCAAAATTAATAATATCTGTTATGCCCAAAAGTATGCTATGAAAGTAAAATAAAAAAAGTTAGTTTAGTTCTAATTAAATTTACTGCTTTGTGTAGGAAAACAAACTGCCGTAACGGACAAATTTAATAAAAATCTGTTTTGTCATTAAAAAAATATGACAAGACAAAATGTTATTTTAGTAATTATTTTGTAAACCTTCTTCGATAACAGATTTGATGTAAATTTGCCATAAGAAAAACAAATCTGCGAAGTCGCGTTTCCAAAATTTTTTCCATAAGTTTGCGGCATACTTACCAATTGTGACCACATACTTAATAATTCTATTGTCATTTGAAGTTAAGTCTGTCGCAGACTTATAAAAACTACGTAAAACAAAATAAAACTGCCACAAACTTAATATGTTTGTTGGCAGACTTTAATAAGTCTACGACAGACTTATTATGTCTTTCACATACTTAATAAGTTTGTCGTAAAGTTTATAAGTTTGTCGCAAACTTTATAAGTTTGCAACTATTACGTAAAAAAATACGGTAGTTTTTCAGTTCTAGATTTATTTCGATACTCTTGAATTTCCATGACATTTTTGTAATAGCAATGATTTTCTAGCTGACGTGCCTAAAAATCCCAGGGAATACCAATGACATTTTGCGTAATTATTTTTTTTGTAACAACGACGATGAAGGGTACGCTCGTTACCCAAATTATTTTAATAATTCACGAAATATTAGCGTCAAAAAATAATTAGTGATGAATTCCACATCATTCTAGTACTTCATTTTTTTTAATAGTTTGATTTAGTTTTATCAAAAAATAAAACTGAGTCCACAGATAAAATAAAGAGTACTCTAAAACTAATGGAAAATATTATAATCTATCACAATAATACTGAAGTGAGATAATTTTAAGGTTAATAATTTGGTTTGTAGTTTAACAATAAAATCTTTCACTATAATATTTTGATTTAGTTTTAAGATTAACTAGATTTATACTCACGCCATACGTGGGAAAAAATATTTGTAAATTATATTTTATTAGTAAATATAAATTAAATATTTATATAATTTTAACTTTTATTTAAAATTATTTTTAACATTAATTTTTGAATATATAAATTAAAAAAGAAAAATAATTATTTTTTACAAATTTAATAGTATTTTTTTGTTAGTTTAATAAAGTATATTAATTATTCAACCAAATTAATAACAATGACATATATTATAATTATTCTAATAAGTTAAGCTCATTTATATATTTATTTGAAATTTACTGTAGTGATGATACGTCAGCATGACATTTCTCTTAATAACACGTCACAGTAAAGTTATTTTTTTAAAATGTTTCTCAAATAATATATTAGAGATTACGATAGTAACTTAAATATATTTATATTTATTTGAAATTATTTAGAAATTAACATATAAAAAATTTAAAGAAATAAAAATTATTATTTTTACAAATGTAATAGTATTTTTGTTTAGTTGAATAAAATATATTTATTCTCTAACCAAATTAATATCAATGACATGTATTGTAACTATTCTAGTATTTTTTGTTTAGTTGAATAAAATATATTTATTCTCTAAACAAATTAATATCAATGACATGTATTGTAATTATTCTAATACTTTAAACCTTTTAATATATTTAACCTGAAACTCGTTGTGGTATTGACACCTCATCATGACATTTTTGTTATTAACACGTCAAAATAAGGTTATTTTGTTAAAAAGTTTCTCAAATAATATATTAGGGATAGTTGACTGACCTCTGATATGCATGTAAAAAATGAATTTATAATTTGTTATAAATTTTAATATTTTAGTAAACATATGTAATGAATCCAAAATAAATATTTTTCGAATAAAATATTTGTTATAGTTTATATTTAATTTGATATATATATATATATATATATATATATATATATATTTATCGATTAATGGCTGAATTTATTATATATATTTTGATAATATATAACACATATTGTATTTTATATATATATTTTTTAATTTTTTGTTGAAATTACATATAAATTTGATACATCAATACTAAACAATAGTAAAAATGTCATATAAATTTTACTAACTCCACTTTTTAAATAATATTAAAGAAATAAAAAATTCATTTGTAAATTTAGTTAGGATGCATTATTGATTAATTTAAAAATAAATAAATAAAGATATCTGATTGATTAATTTAAAAGAAAATTTAGATAATATGTCCATGTAAGTATAACATAGTATAAATTTATATCATTATTACATTTGATTATATGTATTATACTACATATTTATTATATAACATGAGTTTTATTTATGTTTTATGTATTTAAAACTAATAAAATTATATTTTTTCAATTTATAATATGTTTATTTTTTTATTTTAGAATCAAATTATATCTAAACTATATTTTGATACGATTATATATTAATAATTATAGATTTATATATCATACACCTTTTTAACCATTAGTTTTATATATATTGGGTTATTTTTTATAAAATTAAATTTCATCTTTAAATATTATTTTTTTAAATTATCTATTATATAATTGAATACTGATTAACATATAAACTATCAATAGACATGTAAAAGTATTAAATATGATTAAAAATATACAAATTATTCATCGTAATTACTTGACACCAAATTAATTATTTGAAAAAACTATAAATACATAAAACTTAAATAAAACTATTGAAAACATACTTCTATTTTAAACATTTTTTCTAAACTCACTTCTATTTTAATATATATGATTTACTTTATTTTTGAAAATAAATTTATGTTTAAAATTACCATTTCACATTTAATTAAAAGTCATAACATATTTTTTTAGTTATATCATCTTTTTAATGATATGTAAACATTTTTGCAACTCATTTCTTTTTTAATGTATAGAGGATAATAAGTCATAACTTTTTTTTGCTATGTTATTTTTTTAATGACATTAACATTTTTCATAATTCACTTCTTTTTAATGTATAAAAGATAAAAATATTTTTAGTCATATTAATTTTTAATCATATCATTTTTTTATAATGATATGTAAATATTTTTTCTAAAGTCATTTTATTTTAATATATATAATTTAATTTATATTTTAGAAATAAATTTATATTTAAAATTTTCATGTTATATTTGATGAATTTCTTTTTTATAAATAAAATTATGTTTGGAATGATCATATCATATTTAATATTATTTTTGGGAATAAATTTATGTTTAAAATTATCATATCACATTTAAATAAGCGACATGTCATAATTTCTTTTAGCCATGTTATCAGATTCTAATGACATGTCATCACTTTTTAAAAAAAACTCACTTCTCTTTTAATGTTAAGAGATTATCAATGTCATTAATAATTTTTGTGACTAATTTGCAAACACATTAATAATTTTGTTATGTGGTGGTAATGGTGGTGGCAAATTAGTGACAAATAATATCCTAAATCCTTAATTACATGAATTTAGTAAAAATTATGAATTATATAAGATTGATAACATCATTATTAGTTGTATAAATTTCAATTACTAAGTAAACAACAATAATTTATACATTTACCAAATTTACATATCATTCACCTAAAAAACTTAAAACATTTCCTTAACCTTATACTACTTATATACATTTCATAAATTTAGATCAACCTATTTATAGTTTTGTTTATATTTTTCCACTTGAAATGATTTGTACATGCCTAATATGGAAATTATTTAAAACATAGATCTCGGAAAAATCCTACAATCCCTATATTTGAACCTATTAATTAGTACATGTAATTATTATTATTATACGTACCTAAAAAATAAAATATGTTTAATAGTATATAGCTGATAATGATAGATTAACATTTTGTGGTAAAAGTTTTGCAAATATAAAAGGGAGAAGCCTCTCCATAAAAATATAGCAGTCATGGTTTTTCATGCCCGAGAACTTCAGTCCATCTATATCCTCCAATTTGCTAAATCTGCCGCGTAGCCGTCCATAAATTTGACCTTATTTTTTGATACATTCCAATAACTGTTCTTTGGCTTTTTGTGTCAATCTAAATATAGGAAATTTAGCATTACCCCGACCATCCACGTGCAACTCTTTTCAAGAGCAAAACTTTGCAATATCCAACCTTAACTTAACTGTATCTTTTTATTTATCTTTGACATTTATAATATTATTAATTATGTTATCGAAGAAATTCTTCTCTATATGCATCATATCAAGATTATATCGAAAGTTAAGATTCGTCCAGTATGGCAACTCCCAAAATCTGCTTTCTTTGTGCCAAGTATGCCAGCTGTCGTAACCTTCTTCTTTACTTTCATGACTGTTTCCTCCGCAGTCTGATGTTCTTAAAGGAATGACAGTTTTTATTCGCTCGTATAAAAATTGTTCGCCTGTCAATGATTGTGGAAGATATTCATTCAAAGCATGCTTCCCTTTTAAAAAATTTGTTTTATTTTTCCGTAACGGGTGACCCTTAGGAAGAAACCTTCTGTGACAATCAAACCAACACGTCTTTCTACCATTTGGTAATTGAAATACCTTGGTATCATTCATACAAATTGGACAAGATAGTCTACCGTATGTTCTCCATTCTGACAACATTCCATACGCTAGAAAATCACTTATCGTCCACAGTAACATGACTTTTAGATTGAAAGTTTGATTCAACGACACATCGTATGCCTCAACTCCTGTAGACCATAATTCTTTCAACTCATCAATCAAAGGTAGGATCAATATATTCAGAATAGCGCGCGGATGATTTGGCCCTGAATTGAAAATTGTTAGAAACAAGTACTCTTTCTTCATACACATATCAAGTGGTAAGTTATATGCAGTGATAATCACCGGCCATAATGAATGATTACGAGACATCCCAAATGGATTGAATCCATCAGTACATAAGATAAGATAAACATTTTGAGATTCAACATCAAATCTTGGATGTAAATATTGAAAATTTTTCCACTTCGCAGCATCAGATGGATGACTCATTTCTCCGTCTTCTACTTCATGTTTTGCATGCCATCTCATTACCGCTACGGTTTTCTCGCTTTGATAGATTTTCTTAAGTATATCGCCTATAGGTAAATACCACATACGACTGAAAGGTATTTTCGTCGTGCCCTCGCTTGGCTTATATCGGGGGAAATCGCAAAATTTATATTTTTCTCATTTTTCATCTTCTTTCCAAAAGATCATACAATTGTGAACACACACATCAATTGTATAAAATAAGAGCCCAAAATTTCTCATCAGTTTTTTGGTTTCATAATATGAACGCGTTACTTGATTCTCTTCGGGCAAATATTCAGTAAACAGATCTGTACAGGAGTCCACGCATTTTTCAGGTATATTAAGATCAGACTTAATATTCATGAACCGAGCATGTAAAGATAATTGTAAGTGTCGTTCATGACAACCATCATACAGTAGGTTTTCGCGTTTTCTAACATGTTGTAAAAATTTTGTGCTTCTGAATTTGGTTCTTCTATATTATTACTATCTTCCTCGTGCTGATTATAGTACCTATCAGTCGTAGTCTCAAGAAATGCATCCGTCACTATTTTAATATATCTATTACCAGATACCTACTATTTCTTCATTAGTACCATATGTAGTTCTCTGATTTCTATGGACATCATCACCCTGACTACGTTGCCTAACTGAACATTCAGTTATTCTCCATGTTTATACCAAATATAATAATTTGGCATAAATCATTGACTATACAGATGATTCTAAATTTTGTGTTCTGGAAGAAATTTATCATTTTTACAATTAATACAAAGACTAATTTATCTCCGCTACTTTGAGCTATTGGTTGACTAATTGAAAAATTCATGAACTACTTCATGCCTTGTGCAAATTTCGCCGATATATTTTTTGTTTGATTATCAATCCTTTTGTACATCCAATCTCTCGAATTATTATAATTTTCTCATATGTTTGAAGTTTTTTTTCTTTTGATTTTACACATGAGAGAAGAGACATGGGGGCATATATATATATATAAGATTTTGCCACTACTTTGCCACTACTTTGTGACTACTATGTGACTACAATAGTGTGGTCGCTTATTTGTAGGTATACTTACCAATCACATGGTTTTCATGTTGTGGCTTTGCCACCACTTTGTGACTGAAGAGTCACTTCCACCATGGTCGTAAATTGATCGCATATTTTACGACCAATATGCGACTAACAAGTGGATCTACCACATGTAGTCGCTAATTAGTCGCAAATTGGCGATTGATTAGCGACTGTCAACTTTGGTCGCAAATTAGTAGCATATTAGTCACAAAATAGTTGCATATTACGACCAATATTCGAGTACTGTTTTTATTCCAAAAATTGCGACCAATATGCGACTAGTGTTCCGTAGTCGTAAATTGGTCGCAAAACCGTGGCAAATATAGTCGCATATTTTGCGGCCATACATGTGGTCGTATATTTTGCGATCATACATGTGGTCGTAAATTATAGTGGCATTTTGACAGTTTTTTGTAGTGCTTATATTTGATTAATTTATTTTTTACAAATAAAATTATGTTTAGAATTATCATATCGCATTTGATTTGTTTATTTTTTGGAAATAAATTTATTTTTAAAATTATCATATCACATTTAGTTAAACGTAATGTTATAATTTCTTTTAGTAGTGTCATCTTTTCTAATGATATGTCATAAGTTTTTTTAACTCATTTTTTTTAATGTTAAGAGCACTCTATTGAATTGAAACAAATACCAACCGGAAGAGAAAATGACACATAAATATATTTTTACTAATTATACTTCGTAATTAATATTAACATAATAGTTTCACAATCAAATCTTTCACTATTAATAGTTTAATTTAGTTTTAAGGTCTTTTATGGTTTTACCTCTGGATTCTTTTTTTTTTATTTTATTTTTTATTTTGCGTGGATTTAAAGATATGTGAGAGAAGCAGCCACAAGATTGATGTTAATGTATGCAAATGTATCCAACAATTGAAATATTTATTTGTTTAAATAATGTTAAATCTCGAACAAAATATCAAAAATTCTACATCAATACACAACATAAACAAAAAAATGGACAACGCAAAGATAGTTCAGCAGTTTCCGGATTTTTGTTTGGTCTCATTAGTAGAACATTCTTCAGACTATACTTGGAGAATGTCCAGCCCAGCTACAAGTGGCTCGTGACCACCGAGTTCTGATACAATCCACCAATGGTGCATGCTGTGAAGGTTTAGTAGCCTGATTCAGCTGTGATTCTTTCTCAGAGCTGTTTGGCATTGCACATGACATGTACTCTTCTGGTGTCCATTTAGGAGGAACAGAGACTTTTAGTTTCGTGAGCCGTGGCCTTTGCATAGGAACCATACCACCGTCCACGGCCATTGCTTGACCACCACCGTTTATATCAGATTTGGCAATCCCATTGAAGTGATAAATGTCAAACACTTTCTTTCCCATCATTCCTGTTGAATCCTTTATCCCTCCCAGATTTTTGTCTAACTCCAATATCACTTGCCATAACTCGCTCCACACGATGAACCCGGTGGCGCAGATATTGTTGAGCTTCTCGGTTGGGAGTCGAATGTCTGTTTCCTGAACAACTTGGTGAAAGGCCTCCACGCTTATGAAACCTCCTCCTCCACTTTGGTCTCTTGCATCGAAAGCTCTTCTTATCCGAGACTCTCTCAGTTCAAGTTCGTTTTCTTCTTGGACGGATGGATCAAGTGCAAACAGGACGGTGTAATGTGACTCGCTGCCAATAACCCATATTGGCCATTTGGGACCTTTGAGATTCTGACCGACTTTGCAGAAATTAAGAGACTCAAGCAACGTGAGGAAGCCCACTTCCACATTCTTAGATATACCTTTTAGAAACATGCCACCTCCAAGATCCATCCTTCCATCAAACACATTAGGAACCGCTTCTCCACACAACAGCAGGTTTACAATTTCCTAATCCATCCCATAGAGAAAAATCAGCAGTACTCAAAAGTAAAGAAGTAAGTTACGGAAATGTGTTTGTTCTATTACCTGGGAGGCGTGTCCAAATGGTGCAGTTACTAGGGGGAGATTCGGATCATCCCTGTCGGTTTGAACCAAATCCTGTTCGCGAAAAACATTATTCATTACGGCTACAACACTAGGAATCCAATTATCATGGAAAACTGTAACGATTTTAGGCAGTACTTAAACCCATAACAAAGAAGAAGAATCCTTCGATCTGATACGAATAATCTATATACAAAATCTACCAAAATAATCCAGTCTACAACTTGATATTCTGATTCTGTTTAGATCAGAATTATCTTGCTTTATTTCTTACTCAAGGTCCCAAACCATTCAGCAACATAAAAATCATAAGCACTTTCAGACTTATACAGTTATATTCCTAACTAAAAATGCTTATGCAGTATTGTTAATGAACTCTTATCATATTCATTCTTCCACTTTTTAGATACATTAGCTTTTCCTATCAACTGAGATTTCTCTCTATATATATATGTAAGTTTCTCTTTTTTTCTGGCTGTAACTTCAATAGTAATGGCCAAATTTAAAGGATGCCAAGTCGCTCAAAAAACTGAACCCAATTGAAACGTCAACTTAATTTCTAATCGATCATTCAGGTATGCCTCGTACATATGTTAACAAAAAAAATTACAACAAAGATCAAGGTTGTGTTTAATACCAGTCCACGGGAGAGTAAAGCTGAAATTAGGAATAGCAAAGCACCCATGCGACTCTGGAAAGCAGTTATTGTGCCTTCTAGCTTTTTAAGGGCACGGGATTGAGTTGTGAATGTCTCGAATCTTAAGATCTTCTGCAAATCCGAAGCAGACTCAATGGGGAGCCCACCGGACATTGCCTACCAACAATAAATTAGACGGAATCAAATAGAGAAGAAAAATTAATGTCTGAACCAAATACGAAGAACTACACAAGTTTGACTAACCTCATCTTTCTGATTAGTATTGGAATCCTTATAATTAGGGGAAGTCGCTATTACAGCGCGGTTATTGTTCCCACACATAAATAGAATCTCACACATGCTTCGGACTAGGGCCCTGCAAAATCAGGGAAACACATGACAGATGCTGAGAACTAAGCATGATAACAGAAATTCGGATGTAAATCATAGTCTAGCAAATCTTAGGAGAAAAAATAACCTTGTTTTTGCTTCTTCCGGTACAGAGGAGAAAGAGTCTGATGCAACATATCGATTTTTAGATTGTATCCTAACACCCATACTTGAGGAAGCTTTACTTATGTCATCCGGAAAGTAAAGAAGGTATTTAAGAACAAATGCCTACACAGAAAATGGAACAGTCAGCATCAATGTAAGGACACATGCTCCAGACAACCATCAACCTTACTTAACACAGAAAAAATATCAGAACAAGAAAACAAGAGATTTACTTGTAGTGCTGCCAAAACACCGCAGGGCCCACCTTCATGCTGCACTAAGCCTATTGTAGTTTCAGGATCAGGGCTAAACCTATAAAAATGTAATCATAACACATTAGTCAGAATCCGTGTGTGTGCAAGGTTAACTATAAAATATATAATGTTCAAATTGCAGATAAAGGCGACATGCAGATATGGCAAAAAAAGATATATCATTTACTACATTTACCACATTTTGGATTCAAATAGAAATATCCAGCTCTTATTCAGTGAGGAACCTATTTTGTTGAAGAAATGTGTTACAATATGATATGCCTAATACAAACAAACTATGGTCTGCATTATACAATTGTATTGAGATACCCGGCTGAATACCAGCATCGTGTAAAGCCGATATCTAAAAGGAACAATAATGATAAGAATCCCACATCGCATAGCAGACTTAGCAGAATAACAAAACTAATGCCTTAAAAGAAGACCATATAATACCCTCACTCTTAACCTCGCCTTTCTGTTGATGACTACCCAAAGGTTTTTGAGGGATTGGTTCAGACCCATCAAACTAGTCATAAACTATATTACCACGACTAACTACAACAAATGTCTCTTCTTATCAGCCTACATATCCATTTGGTAAATATACCAGAACCAAACACCATGGCTTTCTCTCCTTAATAAAGGTTTATACTTTCTTAAACTCTTAAACTATATAAGATCAACTTTGAAGACTAGACTAATCCTTGCTTATATATGAATGCACATAGTAATCGATATTGAAGGGTAAAAGCACATAAATTTATATAAGGAAGCAAACTGAAGAAGAAACACAAACGCTAATACAAAATCGTACCTTATGCCTTGATTAGTCCACTGTGCAAGTATACTTTTTGAAACCTCATTCCCAAACACCATTGTGAACAACTGATTAGATTTTTCAGGCGATAACTTCTCCCCGTAATTATCACCGGCACTGTCACCAGATCCTAACTCTTTATCCTTCACAATTTCGACAACCGTAATCGGCGGAGACAGAGCTCTAGGTTTAGCCGAAGGGGTTTTAGGAAGTACCACCATTCGTTTCTCGGCTGCAGCAGCCATGAGCTCTCGCTGCATCCGCCGGCTTTTTGCCTCCGGCGATTCACCGAAAGAACCACCAGATTGAGATCCGGATCCAGTTTCTTCAATCGGTTTGCTCCGTTTAGGTTCCGGAGGGTTGTACTGCATACTCATCTTAAGAGCTAATTTTAAATCTTCGTCGTCTTGATGATCCGCCATTTAAACACCTCAATTACGAGATTGCCCGAATCCAAAGATTGAAAATTTGGCGAACAGAAGAACTAAGAGTTCCGTTACGGTTTGGGCAACGAAGAAAACCAAAATTTGATGTCGATTTAGCGGAAACAAGAAGAAAAGCTCAATGCGAAGCTGGTCTGATGAATCAAAAGGGATAGTCTTTATGAATTTTCTAAACTAGAATGAGCTAAAATTTTCCAATTATTGGTTGGGCATAGGAGAATAAAGAGCAGGGATGAATTTAGGTTCTCTGACGAATTGAGGTTCGATTTTGGTTTCAAAGATATATTTTTTAAAAACTTTTTAGGGCAAATTAACTCTTATATCAGCTCATCAAGGGAAATTAGGGAGAATGACCATCAAACCCTACGATAATTCACAAATGTTGAAAGACGTAATGATTATCCACTATTTTCATAAATATTTATGCCATAACAACCATAAATATTAATAAAATAATACTTTAAAAAATAAAAATAATATTTTTATAATTCTTTTAAAAAATTTAGCATATTAAAACTAAAATTTTAAAAATATCACAAGTATTTATTTATCTTAAATTAGTGGAAGAATTGCTAAAAATAACTAAAAATTTATTTCCAAATGCAAAAGTAATCTTCATAAAAAAATCTTGTAAAACTAATCCATGATAAGAAAATTACAAAACACTCTTTTAAGTAAAAAATAATATAAAAATATTAATTACTTTTCAATCTCTACAAAAATTTCTCAAAAATTCTGCTTCAATAAGCAGAAACAAAACAGATTTCTCGAAAAGTATGTTTCATAAAAAAAATTCGTAGACTTCTCAAGACGTCTATTTTGTTAGCCAAATACAAAACAGACTTCTCGAAAAATCTACTTTGTTTCTGTTTAAACAGAATTCTTGAGAAATTTGCTTTGTTAATAAATTATTTAAATCGAAAAAAATCGTGAAATATGTAAAGTTTTTAAAAACATTTATTAACAAAATTGATATACATATCAAAAGAAAATAAAAGTTAGAATTTAAAAATAATGAGATTGGATTCGATCTAATGTATTAAATATTTGATAGTTTTTGTTGATATGTGTTGTGGGTTAATAGTTGATGTTTGTGTAGGGAATTCATGTTAGAATTTGAAATATCATATGATAAACTTGAAAATTTAGATTTACTATTTTTTAATGGAAAATTATTTGATTTATGGATTTACTTACATATCTTTACCATATTCATCCATTTTTAACAAAATTTTTGCATATTTAGTGAAGATTATTATTTAGGATCTAGGGTTACGCTGTCGTAAATTTAACAAAGCAGACTTCCCGAGAAATCTGCACAAACCAAAAATTATATTCAACTAAACCGGTTTCGTCCAATTTAGAGTTTAGTGTTGTGCAGACTTCTCGAAAAGTATGCGCAAACCAAAATTTAACCAACCGGTATCATATTGAGTCTTTAAATCAGATTTCTCTGGAAATCTACACAAATCACGAATTTCAACAAACCAGAATTTCAATTTAATCTTACCGAAATTTAAGAAGCAAATTTTTCAGGAAGTCTACTTTGGAATGAAAATACAAAACATACTTCTCGAGAAGTGTGATTTTACCAAACCAAAGTTTTAGTTTAACTTTACCGACATGTATAAAGCAGACTTCTCGGAAATCCTGATTTGTTCGATCCAAATAAGACTTCTCGGAAAGCCTGTTTTTTGGTTAAGAGATAAAAAATAGATAAAAAATTTAATTTTACAAAAATAAGTTTATTGAGGTTAATCTTGCATTTGGACAAATTTTTAGGTTATTTTTGCAAATAGCCCAAAAACTTATTTTTAGAAAAAAGTAAATTTTACAAAAATAAGTTTATGTAGGTTAATCTTGCAGTTTAGATTCCTTTTTTAATTAAAATTTTTTTAATTAAAATATGTTTTAAAGTATTTTAGAATTAAAATTTATGTTATTGTTGTAAAAATAAACTAATAGTACTAAATTTAGAATAACAACTTAAAATAATACTATTTTAGAGAATTGTCCATAAAAAATCACTTACCATAATAACACTCTTTGATCCATTACAAATAATATAAACATAAATCAATTTTCCAAAATATCAAATTAAATACAATACCATTAGTTTAAATTTCTACACATAACATAAATTTTTATTGTTAAAATAATTTAAAAATTTTTTTAGTAAAAAATTAATCTAAACTCTAAATTGAAAAAAATCTAAATATAATATTTTAATTTTATTTATAATTAATTTAAAATAAATAATTTTTCCTTAAAATTTATGTTATTTTAAAAATTTTAATTTATATTATGAAATTTACAGTAAAATTAAAAATATGCTTGTTAACTATTACTCATATATATTATATAAATTCCGATGTGATTAACGTGAGCATGTCACATATGATTTTACAAATCATGACATATGTTACTATTAGTTTATATTTTAACATGAATCATCGTATTAATATAAATAAAAGTCAAGTTCTTATGTAAAATTATTATAACTCACGATATTTTGACATCTATTATTATTAATTCAAATTTCAACATGTATTAATATAATATATATAAGATTTAAATATTTTAGTGTTTTCTTAAAGCATAATAAGAAAAAAATAGAAAAGACAAATATTATATGTAAAAAACCATAGATTGCAAAAACGTAAAATCAAATCAAATATAAAGAATTATGTGAAATATGTTATTCATTTTAATAGAAAGTATAAAAAATGTAATTAAAAAATCTGGAAACTAATTAGAAAGAAAAATAAGTAAAAATATAAATTTGTAAAAAGGAAGGGATTCATATCTTGATAACAAAATTGTTGCATATATTCTTTTGTCAATTACTAGACATAACCTAAATCAATTTTTAAAACATAATTATATTATTTATAATATTTTTATTATTAAAAATATATTTATATATCAATTTTAAGGTAATAAAAATTGTACAAAAAAGTCATTCAACGCAAAAGTGTTGATAACATGTTATCATCATGAACGTTTCTACCTAAATTTCGAACTAAAGTAAATTTTAGTTAGTTTGTTTTTTTCAGTTAAATTTAAAACTGAATACGAAATGTTAAGCTCTATCTTCCAAATTTTATGGGAGGCTTTGTGTAACACCAACAACTTGCATAATGTCTGGGCGAAAAGGGTTTATGCCCGAGTTCTATGAAACGCGAGCAAGTCCATATTTTTTGGAGCCTGATCGAGATTTAGGCCGGCTTGTCGAGATTATCAAAGTCTAGTCGGAATTTAGATAAGCCGTCCAAATATTTCGGAATTTGGTCAGAACTTGGCAAGTCGTCCGAGTATTTGAGAGCTTGATCAGATTTCATACATATTTTTTCGGAAGCTGATGATAGGGTTTTAAGTTTTAATCTCTAATACAACTCCAAGTGTAGAGCAAATCGAGTAGTAGTTGTGTATCGAATTTTCAGAAAAATAAGAATAACATGTTAGGAATACATGAAATATTTAAATCTAGGTTGATACTAATTGAGTTTTTTGAGTGGTTGTCTACTAATCTAATTGTAAAGAAAGTAAATACGAGTTAAATTCGATAAACAAGATATATGGACAGTGGGCAAGACATTCAATTTGGGGGTAATCTTCTTTTGACTAACGATTCTACAGGTTCGATTAGATAAATCCCTAAGACTTAGAACACTATCTAGTAAACTGATCCATTCTCATGGTAACAACATATTCACCAGCCTATAGACTACAAATATTTTGCACAACAATCAATCGACTAGTGATCATTGAGTTTGGGTCTAATCTTATCCACCTATCGTTTTAGATATCAACACTCGTTCGCTAGGATGCAATAATGATGTTCAGACCTACCTACACGTTCTGTCTACACTTATCAGGAGTAGAACATCATTGATATAAGCATTGATTAGCCACTTCAATCTCTAGCATTAAGCACACCGTAAACATCAGGGATTTATCATCTAATTTATCTAAGCAACCTTAAGTCAATATTAGATTCTCCTAATCTACCTTATCCACGATCCATACAAAAAACTATTCAATCATATTCAATAGAATAGTAAACATAAAGAAGTAAAAGCAAATAAACATAAGATAAGAGATAGGGTAAAAAAATTCTTCACTAGAAGCCAAGAGTGCAAGAACAAAGCTTGAAAGCAATCTCTCCTCTCTCAAAAAACGGCCAGAGCCAAAAACTAAAAGAAGTTTGAAAAAACTTAGGTTAAAAGTGTTTAAAAAGGATTTATATACTATCCCTAACAATTAGGTTTAATCCCGGGATAAACCGATTAAGTAAAATAGGTATAGATAACTTTGGGATCGGATTGGCCCGAGATCAGCCACATGAGATCGACCATATGGCGGATCTCCTGTTAGGGAGTGTAATCTTACAATTTGGCTTGAGATCGGCCATGGTGAATCAGCATGATGGCCAATCTTGTGATGGAAAGTGAGTTTGCTTGAGTTAGTTTGAGATCGGTCATACTGGACAGGGAGTTAGCTCAGGTTGGTTTGACATCGGCTAGGTTGAGATTGGTCATATGGCCGATCTCGTGATGGGCTGGATGTTAGCTTGAGATTGGCTAGGCTGGACAAGGAGTTGTTTGAGATCAGCCAGACTGAGATCGGCGTCATGGCATGATGATGGGCATGATGGTTGTTTGAGATAACTCAAGCTGAGATCGGCCTCATGGTCTGATCAGGCTGATGGCTGAAATAGAAGCTGGACAAGGATGTTGGCTTGTGATGGGCAGGATGGCTGTTTAACCTGTTGGTCTATCTGGTGATGGACAAGATGGTTGTTTGAGATCGGCCAGGCTGAAATTGGCCTCATGGCCGATCTAGTTATGGTAGGATGGTTGTTTGAGATAGGCCAGGCTGAGATCGGCCAGGCTGAGATCGGCTTCATGGCCGATCTCATGATGGGTAGTGTGTTGGTTTGTGCTCGGGATGTCTTGGCAGGTCTAGGCAGGTGTGTGGCTCGGGATCGGCAGGTCTGGGTAGGTCTCGGCGATCGAGTTGGATGGCTTGGCAGGTCTGGTTATGCACGATCGGGCATGGGCGCTTGGCTAGTGCTCGATAAGTGCTTGGCAGGTTTGGGCAGGTCTGGCCGGATGGTGCGCGATCGGGCATGGGCGATCGGCCGGATGGCCGATCGCATGGGAAGTAGTTCCTGGTCGGCTGAGATCAGCCTCGTGCCCTCCAGGAGACTCCTTGACCATTTTTCCGTACTTGATCCCGTCTAACTTTTCGTTGTACCTAAAAACATTGAGAAGGTATGCAAGATGCACAAATGCATGTACTAACCTATAGAATGTACTGCCAAATGCCAATGAGGGTAAATGTGCGGATAGAATGCCTAAAATGCCAATGAAGGCATGAAAAATATGGTGAAATGCATGGTGAAACAATGTAAAAACCATGGTTATCACACGAGAACGGTTTTGGGGTCGAGAGTGCATGACCAAAACTCCTGCGTAGGAACATTTACTCGACCCAATGCACGGGAATGGTTACTTGGCTGGGAAGTGCACGAGTAAAAGTGTGAGAATGGTTTTTTCTAACCGAGAGGGCCCGAGCAAGGCATGTGAATCATTATTGAGAAGTTGTTGGGTGTTTTATAGATAAAAATCGCATCTCTCATTCATTTCATTCGTGCGAGAGAACTCACAAAGCTTAGAGAGAATTTGCGAGTGAACTGCCGAGAGGAAAGGGAAGGAGCCAACCATGGTCGATTTTGTGCTCGAGAGAGTCTTCCTGCGTGGTCGAGAGATTCTTTTTGCGTGGCCGAGAGAGAATATCTGCGTGGTTGAGGAAGATCAGTCCATGGTCAAGAATCAAAGGCGACAAGAGGTGTCATAACATCTCGTATCGAATCAAAATATGTAAGGTGAGTATGTGACCATGAACTAAGTTTAGGGTTGTTTCTTACTTAGATTCTATAGTCTGTTGTTTGAATGATTTTTTTGCTTATCACGATATGTTATGCTAGCGATCTATGATATTTGACTCACCTGACTCGACAAAGAAATCGAACTCGCGCTTGGGGGAAAACTGCTCGCCAAGGCTTGTCAAGTCGCGGGAAGATTGGTCCATAGGTGTGGGTGAATATTTTTGGCTAGATTTATGTTTTAGATAAGTAATTGTGATTATGTGACTGATGTTTGATGCGATTTCTGACTTTGGTTCAGTGAGATGGGATGACTCACTAAGCAATTCTATTGCTTATGCCTCCATTTTTGGTCGCATGTTCTAAGACTAACTGATGTTGGCCAAGACGTCAGATCTAACTGCCGAACTACGACTGAAAAGAAAGGGATTGTGGAGTTTGGGTAGATTCGATATAGTTTTTAATATAATAACTTACTAGCAAATGCTCATTGTACTAGAATCTTATGTTAATTTAAGTTATCTGTTTAATCTACCTTTGGTCGAACTATTATGGCTTGCCTGATCAAACCTCAAACGCAAAAATTTCAAAGTAAAGTCCTAAGTCTAAATCAGTTACAGTTTGGAAGTATCGGCTAAACTAAAAGTCGGGTTAGGGCTCTACAAGTTGGTATTCTAGGTTGGTTCTAGGACATAGTATATCATATGTGGGTTAGTGGGTTAAATCAATCCTTCTAGTGCCAATGTCTCGCGGTAAGTCTATTGCTTCTCTATGGGCTTTGATTTAGCTTGCCGGCTAGCTTAATAAAATAAACCGCATAAGGCAAGAGAAATATGTTTCTGGTAAGCATTATGGAAACAATGCGGCAAGAAATGCCTGGGATGGGAATGGGGGAAGTTTTGGTTCATCCGAATGTGAACAATGTAGAAAATACTAAGATTTTTGGGAATCTGAATGCTACTGAAGACACAAATGGAAACGTTGATGCTGCATCAGTTGGTCTATAGGCGATGCTTAATTGAGTTGTTGACTCAAGTGTTGGTGACATTGCCGGTTGTTGCACCTGCACCGATGGCACCACCACTTGTGCCAAATGTGCAGCCTGTGCTTCCACCAGTGGTAGAAGTTCTGAAAGGAAATGTTGCGAGGATTTCATCTTATTTGAAGGTGTGGATCATATGCAAAAGTTGGGAACCAAATTTTTTGCTGGAGGAACTAAGCCTATTGAGGAAGATGGATGGATTGAGCGGTTGGAGAGGAATATTGAGTCCATCCCCTACCCATATACTTACAAAAAATATACTGCAGTCCACTACCTTGAAGAGGATGCCCATACTTGGTGGCGTGGAGTGTCTGGACAGTTGAGGGATTCAAAATCTATGTGGGAGGATTTTTGTGAGCGTTTAGGGTCTACGTTTTCTCACGGTAGTTCATGATCGGTTGGAAGGAGAATTTCTCGACTTGTATCAAGGGAAAAAGATAGTGAGGGAGTATGAATCTGAGGTTAACAACCTCAATAAGTATGTTGGGTATGAGCTAAGGAGTGAGGAAAAACAAGTTCAACGGTTCATGCGGGGACTGAGGAGTGACCTTTGAAAAACTTTCCAAATCTGTGACTATGCCTAATTGAACCTCAAATGAAAAAATTTCTAATCAAAGTCCTAAGTCTAAATCAGTTGCAATTTGGAAGTATCGGCTAAACTAAAAATCGGTTTAGGGCTCTATAAGGTATTCCAAGTTGGTTCTTGGATAAAGTATAGCATATGTAGGTTAGTGGGTTAAATCCATCTTTCTAGTGCCTGATGTCTTGCGGTAAGTCTGTTGTTTCTTTGTGGGCTCTGAGTTAGCTTTCCGGCTAACTTAATAAAATAAACAGCATAAGATAAGAGAAGGTGTTTATGGTGAGAACTTTGGAAACAATGCAACAAGGAATGCCGGAGGTGGGAATGGGGAAGTTCAAGTTCATAGGAATGTTAAAAACGCAGAAAATACTAAGATTGTCGGAAATCTGAATGCTACTGAAGACACGAATGGAAACGTTGAGGCAGCACCCAGTTGGTCTATAAGCGGTGCTTGGGTTGTTGACTCAAGTGTTAGCGAGATTGCCGGTTGTTGCACTTGCACTGATGGCACCACCACGTGTGCCAAATGTGCAACCTGTGTTTCCACCAGTGGTGGAAGTTGAGGAAGGAAATGTTGGGAGGATTCCGTCTTATTTGAAGGTGATGGATTGTATGAAAAAGTTGGGAACCAAGTTCTTTGTTGGAGGAACTAAGCCTATTGAGGAAGATGGGTGGATTGAGCGGTTGGAAGAGGAACATTAAGTCCATCCACTATCCATAGACTTACAAAAGAGATATTGCAGTCCACTACCTAGAAGAGGATGTGCATACTTGGTGGCGTGGAGTTTCTGGACATTTGAGGGATTCAAAATCTGCGTGGGAGGATTTTTGTGAGTGTTTAAGGGCTATGTATTTCTCATGGTAGCTCATGATCGGTTGGAAGGAGCATTTCTGGACTTGTATAAAGTGATAAAGATAGTGAGAGAGTATGAATATGAGGTTAACAACCTCAAGAAGTATGTTGGGCGTGATCTAAGGAATGAGCAAAAGCAAGTTAAACGATTCATGGGGGGCTGAGGATTGACCTCCGAAAAACTTGCCAAATATGTGACTATGCTAAATCGTGGAGGGGGTCGAGAAGGGAACTCAGTTGGAGTATAATGCTGCCGAGGAAGCTAGGTTGGCTAACAATGCTACTGTTGAGCAGAATAAGCATGTTTCTTCGGGATCATATGGGTTGCAACGTGAGTTTGGCTGGTGGAAAAGGGAATTCTGGTGCGAGCTAACGTGTTTCGAGTTCATGTCTTAGGTGTGGAAGCATGAACCACAAGGTCCCTGATTAAACTGAGAGGATCATAGGGGAAATATTCAAAGGAACAATTCTGTTGAAAAGTTTGCTACCATTGCGGTGTAGTTGGGCACAACAAGCCGCATTGTCTGCAGCTGGTGCAACTTTCTGGAAAAAGACCAAGTGAGAGACTGCTACCTCCACCAAAAAGGCAAGTTGTGATGCCACGACTGTATAGGATGAATGAGGAGACTATGACTGATACGAGTTCTTCTCTCCTGATCACTGGTAAGTCTTATCACTTACATTAATAAAATTTCTGTATGAAATTGTCATGTGTGTTCCATAGTTCTTAGCATTGTAAGTGAATGTGTGGGAATCTTAACCATGATTGGTGTGGCAACTCATGGTTTCTTTATTCGTTAGCAACCAATTGTTTCATGAATTAAGATATGACTAGAAAAGGTGAGTTATGTAGGAAATTAGGAGATAAATTAGTTTGGTCCAAGCAGCTGGAGGACAAATCATGTTTACCTTGGAAAAGTCCACATGTTTTAGTGATGGTCGACACCGTAAAATGCCAATTGATTTGGAGTTTTGTCAAGTGAAGCTGTATGATTGATCTTTAGGATGGATTGACTTGGGAAGTATAAGGCACATCTAGAATAACATCGTGGGAACATTTGGTTTGATACCGACGATGGAACTCTGGAGTATTAAGATATCATACCGACTTCATGAAGTTTGATTGTGTTGGCAGTTTAGGCTAGTCATATGATCGAAAAAGGCTGTGAGGCATATCTGGCTACTATCACGATAACGGAAGTTGGGAAGAATGTCGAGTTGAGTAGTATTACTAATGTGGTCATCGGTCAAACCCCCAGCTCGGGCAGCCCGAGGAACACAAAGGTGGCGAAATACGCGCAAAAAGGATACATGGGTGTATCTTCATGAATTCAAATCTAACCAAAAAGTGACCAACCAATACAAAATCTGGCCTATAATCATGACTCACAGAGGACACATGGCAATATGGAGCACATCCCAAACCAGACCAGATCAAGTCATGCACCATTCATCAAGTTGGAGTTACCAAAACTTACCATATTTGGAACTTTCCTTATATGAAAGTCTCCAAATATTTTTTTGGAGACCAGAAGACCTTGTGGTACTTCTAGGAGCTCCCTTAAGCTCTTATAGAAGCCCAAACACGCCTTGGACCAGGCGGGTCCATCCGTGCCTTCAAATGAACCGATTGGAGCCGTTTATGACAAGTGAGAAGACCAACTGCTTTAATCACTTGCAAACCAAAACATGACATCCATGAGACATTATTAATGCCCTACGGAAGCCTAAAATCAACCTAACATGCACAAGTCACCATAGGATCATGCAGATCCCTCTTCTCCAAAACTTTTCATATATGGACTGAAGTGCACTTAATGTATTCAGATTGCAATATCTCTATTCCTTTCAACTTGGGCATGTATTGAAGACTTTCCAAAGCATCCAGGATGTACCTAGACACCATACATTCGCCCCTAAGCTCTCAAGATACAAGTATCTACACTTTCCATGTTGGCTAAACTAGACATTAATGGCCAACAACCATATACTTTAAATGTATGATTTCTTTTTCTCTTTTTAGACCTTATGACCGTTTCTATGAGCATTATATAATCTCAGAATGAGTTCATTGTAAACATAGACCTCCATTGAAATAAAAAGTTGAATACAAAGTATTTTCTTCAAAGCCTTATCTTTGAATCTTGTTCTTCTTCTTTAGAAACTAAGTGTGTGATTCTCTTCCTTTCTATTGAAGCCACATCCAAGTTATTTTGAGAGATTCAAATTCCTTTGGATCACTTTTGATCATGTGATTCAATCAAAACCCCATGTTTTTAGTTCCCTTGCCCGCTTAAGCCAAGAGAGATTCTCGGTCTTGCGAGTCATGGCCGTACTGCTTGTGAGATTGATACTCAATCTAACATCAATTATGGTAGTTATAAGTTTGAGGATGTGTTCAAATTGTTACCTCGGTTACCACCTTCGCGATCAGACCCATGCACTATTGAGCTTGGACGTGGAACAACTCTGATATCTAAGGCTTTGTATCGGATGGCTCCAGCTGAGATGGCCTAGCTAAAGAAATAGTTAAGTGAACTGATGGAAAAAGGTTTTGCATGACCAAGCAGTTCACCATAGGTGCATCGATATTGTTTGTTAAGAAGAATGATGGGAGTTTTAGACTCGGCATCGATTATGGTGGGTTGAACATAATCACGTTAAAAAACAAGTATCCTCTTTCGAGAATTGATGAGTTGTTGGACCAGCTCCGAGGTCCTACATAGTTATCTAAGATTTATTTTGCTTCGGGTTACCATAAGATTCCGATAGAAGAGTTGGATAACGGGAAGACTGCCTTTAGAACGATGTATGGTCATTTTGAGTTCATGGTCGTGTCATTCGGGCTGATAAATGCACATGCGGCTTTCATGAAGCTCATCAACAATGTCATCGAGACTGCCAAGATGAGTTTGTGATCATCTTTATTGATGACATATTGGTTTACTCGAGGAACCAAGAAGATCACAAGAGGCACTTAAAAACGGTTATAGGCAAACTGAGGGAGCATAAACTATTTGCCAAGCTTAACAACTGCAATAACTGGCAAAGGGCAATCAGATTCTTGGGTCATGTGGTCTCGGATAAGGGAGTGTCCGTTGACCTAGAAAAGATTAAGACAATCATAGATTGGCCAAGACCTCAAAATGCTTCAAAATAAGGAGTTTTCGTGGACTAACTAGGTATTACCGATGTTTCATTAAAGGTTTTGCAAGCATCGCATAACCAGTGATGTGATTGACCGGGAAGGATGTGCAATTTGCATGGTCAGCTGAGTGTGAGAAGAGTTTCTCTAAGCTAAAGGAAATTCTTACAAGTACTCGTGTTATGGCCTTGCTTGAACCTAACGAGTCGTATGTGGCGTACACATATGCATCATGATTGGGGCTAGGAGGCATATTGATGCAACATGAAAAAGTGATTGGTTATGCATCGAGAAAGTTGAGGAAGCACAAAGCAAATTACCCTACCCACAACGTAGAGATGGTTGTGGTAGTTTTTGGTTTGAAAATTTCAAGATCTTACCTTTATGGTGGGAAAAGTTCAAGCAATGAAGCGGATGCACACTCAAGATTGAACTCATAGGGTTTCTCTTAGGAGAAAGTTTGATCTTTATTAATTTCAAAAGGTTGAAACTGTACAAGGCTGCATGGGAACCTTATATAATGGTTCTTCAACTTAGACCCGATGGTCGAAATAAATGAAAGAAATTGCAACAAGGAAGCACACACAAAAAAAAGAAATCGCAAATTATAAAAAATGGAAAAGTGGATACATCTAGAAAAGAAAAACTATGGCGTTTGTGTGATCCCTTTGGAAGGCGGCTAATCTATATTTGGCATTATGTTGGTTATTGTCGGGTCATTTTATCCTACAATAATATAATAAATAGGTCATACCTTAGTCTTACTTGTAAATGGTCATGCAGGCATGCCAACTGTTGTTTCTGCGTGTGTTAGGTGTGTGGCGTGTCTTGAGTCTTAGCTTTGGGCTCTAAGATCTACTACGTATTCATTTGATGTCTCAGGGTATTGGTATTGAAACTCTTCCACTTTTCTTGCTCTTCCACTTGTCTTGCTATTGCTTGAAGCTCTTGTCCTTGGGCGTTGTTTTAGTCTTTTCTTGCCCAATGTGGTCATTTTGAATCTTTGGGCAGTCTAATCCAGAAAAATGAGTTAGGGCAATTCGATTGCAAGTAGAGACAGAAGACTTACCTGGATTAAGATGATCATTTCCATGGCCAATGACCATTTTGTTGAAAGCTTGGGCAAGATCATCGGCTGGCAGGCCATCTAGGTCATTGGCGCCGGTGCTGGAAAGGGTCCGGAAGGTCTCTGGCCATGTTAGTTCCTAATGACCAAGAGGTTTGAGGTAGATTTCAATGGCCCCAACCTCTTCCTCAACTATTTATTCTTTGACCGTGTTACCAGGGCCTTTCGTACTACTGAGGTCCTTATTATTCTCTCCTTCTTCTAAAAGTGTTTTCCTCAAACGTGGATCTCTTGTATCACAAGAAGATAGTTCAACCACATTAAAGGTATGAGAAAGATTTATCTCTTATAGAAGTTTTAGGCGATAGGCATTTTCATTGATCTATTGTAAGATCTTGAACGGCCCATCTCTTCTTGGAGGCTAGTTTGGAGGCTCTCTTATGGGGGGACCTCTCAGGTATCATGTGCAATTAGACCCACTCTCCTGGCTCAAAGGTCAGTTGCCTCAGGCTTTTAGCAGCCCTCTTCTTGTACTCTTTGATTTTCTTCTCTATGCTCGCCTTTGCCTTTGTGTGTAACTTTCGGATCATTTGTCCTCGGTTAAGGATATATTGGTTTGCCTGCTCAACCTGTGAAATTGGTACAAGGTCTACTGGAGACAAGGGGTTAAACCCATATAGGCGGTAGGCATTTTTATTGATCTATTGTAAGATCTTGAACGGCCCATCTCTTCTTGGGGGATAGTTTGGAGGCTCTCTTCTAGGGGGACCTCTCGGGTATCATGTGCAACTAGACCCACTCTCCTGGCTCAAAGTTCAGTTGCCTCCGGCTTTTATCAGCCCTCTTCTTGTACTCTTTGATTTTCTTCTCTATACTCTCCTTGGTCTTTGTGTGTAACTTTCGGATCATTTGTCCTCGGTCAAGGGCATATTGGTTTGCCTGCTCAACCTGTGGAATTGGTACAAGATCTACTGGAGACAAGGGGTTAAACCCATATAATATCTCAAATGGTGATAGTTTAGTGGCCGAGTGAGTAGCACGGTTGTTGGAAAATTCTACAAATGGTATACAATCCATCCAAATGTTCATATTATTACCAATTGTCTCCCTTAATAGGATTGGAAATGTTTTATTGACCACCTCAATTTGCCCATCAGTTTGAGGATGTCACGTTTTTGAAAACAATAGCTTGGTTCTCCAAAAGTGATTGAGGAACTTGGTGTCTCGGTCCGATACTGTGGTTCTTGGTATGGCATGTAGTTTGTACCACTTTTTGAAAAAGAGGTCAGTTGTTTGAGTGTCATCATGAGTCTTCTCTTATGGTATGAAATGTGTCAGCTATTTGAGCGACAAAGATTGCATCCTTGTGTTGAATCTTGGGCAATCCTAGGACAAAATTCATGGAAATATCTACCCAAAAGGCATTAGGTATAGGGAGAGGTAAGTATAAAGCATGAGAAAGTAACATGGATTTGGCTTTGTTCCATGTGATTCACCGAGCACAATATCTCTCTAAATATTTCTTGAGGTGAGCCCAATATAAATGGTCCATCACCACTTGCCAATGTCTTGTCAACACCGAAGTGTCCCATTAGGTTTTCTCGATGTGCTTCACTAAACACCAGCTGTCTCATTGATCCTTGGGGCAAGCACAACTTTTTGTATTTGAACAAATAACTTTCTTGGATGTAAATGATCCATATGCTCCATTGTCACATTCTTTGTTGCACTCTCCAAGCTCTGGATCAGTGGGGTAGAGCTCCTTGATGTTCTCAAATCCTAAGACTTTAGCTTCCATTGTGGCAATCAATGCAAGCCTCCTTGATAATGCATTGGCCAATATCTTCTCCTTTCCCTTCTTGTACTTGATCACATAGGAGAATGTCTCAATGAATTCCAGCCATTTGGCATATCTCTTTTTGAGTGATGTTTTCCTTTGAAGGTGTTTTAGAGTCTCATGATCCGTGTGCATGATGAACTCCTTTGATAGAAGATAGTGCTACCACGTTTCTAAGGCCCTCACTAAGACGTATAACTCCTTGTGATAAGTTAGATAGTTAAATGTAGCCCCACTCAACTTCTCACTGAAGAAAGCCATTAGTATCTTCCTTTGATGCAAGATAACACCAATGTCCAATCCATAAATATCACACTCCACAACGAGTACCTCATCAAAATCTAGAAGTGATAGGACCGAGGCTTGGGTGAGGTGGTCCTTCAAGGCGATGAAGACATTTTCTTAGGAATCTCCCTAGGTAAATACCACATTTTTCTTGATCACGATAGTAAATGGTGCTGCTATGGTGCTAAAATCTTTAACAAACCTCGTATTAAAGCTAGTCATCCCATGAATGCTCCAGACTTGGCTTATAGAGGTAGGGGTCGGCCTATCCTTATTGGCTTTGATCTTCTCTTTATCAACTTATAGTCTCAGTTCACTTACTACAAAACCTAAGAAGACAAGTTTCTTAGATGAGCAACATATTTGGCCACACTCCTATTGTAAATTAAGGTGTCATCAAAATAAACAACAACAAATCTACTTATGAAAGATCTTAGAATATGGTTGAGTCCCATAAGGTGCTACAAGCATTGGTTAGGCCGAAAAGCATGACTAGCCATTCATAGAGACCTTGTTTGGTCTTAAGGGTAATCTTCCACTCGTCTCCTTTTTTTATTCTTACTTGATGGTAGCCACTCTTGAGATCTATCTTGGAGAAGATGGTGGCTCCATTCAACCGTCTAGCATGCCATCTAGCCGAGGAATAGGGTCCTCGTACTTAATGGTGAAGTTGTTGATAGCACGGCAGTCTACACATCCTCCAAGTGCCATCTTTCTTGGGCACTAGTAGCACATATGGCACAAGAGCTGAACTCTCATGGATATACCCTTTTTCCATGAGGTATTGCACTTGTTTCTCCAACTCTTTGAATTCTTGAGGATTAATGTGATATGCCAACTTGTTTAGATTAACCGCTCCGGACACAAGGTTTATTTGGTGTTCTATGCCTCTAACAGGGGACAAACCACCTGGTATTTCTTCTGAAGATGCACTTGTACATCTCCAACACGGCATTGACCTCAGCCGGTAGCGCATCCTCTTTGGACCCTACACTTACAATCTTTGGAAAACATTAGTAGAATTGTTATCTTACACTTATAGCTTTATGCACGACACTAGATGTGATTAGAAAGTTAGATTTACTTACCATGGCATCTTTACTCATCCTAGTTTGAAGGTCATGTAACTCCGAAGAGTAGTAGTTGATTCGACCATCATGGAATGTGTCACGATCAAACTGCCAGGATCGACCCAACAGTAGGTGCCCAAGTTGCATAGGCACCACATCACCTAGTACCTTGTCTTGGTACTTTTCCACACTAGAAAGCACACTCACTTGCTCGATGACCTTTAACTCTATAGAGTCATTAAGCCATTGTATCTTGTATGGTCTTGGGTGCTTGACCATTGGCAACAACCATTACATCTAATTCCAGGTATATCTTCTGCCTTTATTTGTAGATCAACTGCCATAACTTGCTTTGCAGAATGAGGCACACAAGGACCCGAGATGACCACAAAAAAAAGAGGGCTGGAAAACCACCCACAGACCAAAAGCTTCAAGATGGAGAAAGACAACTGGAAGAGTTTCAAGAACAAGATCTGATACAAGCCTTGAATCAAGGCCGTAACACTCGAGGACTGGTTGGAGAAGATTAGGCGAGAAACTCGGCCTTAGGCTTCTGGATGGGGGTTTTCTGGTGGGTATTGGATGGAGAGGTGAAGTGAACCACACGAGGGGTGATGAAACTCGTGATAAATTACAACTTAGAAGCTAGGAGGGCTGGTCTCAACTAGGGTTCTAAGCGCAAGAGCTTTTGGAGAAAAACTCTTAGGAAAAAAGTTCTATCTTTATTAATATCAAAAAGTTGTCGAACTACAATGCTGAAGGAGCCTTATTAATATGCTCAGCAGCCTTGACCTTCTAGGGTCGACTCAAAATAAAAATGGAAAAGTTACAAAAGTGCACAAGGAAAATTACAAAAAGGAAATAACCGAAGAAGGACAACTACCTAAATTGTTCTTGACTCAAAAATGTAAAACTACTAATTTCTACCCTGCAAAACAGAAAAGGCAAGTATATAATAGAAAACTTACCATTCTTATGTTTCGGCCAAGAAATGGAAGGTGGCCGACCTTGTGGCATGCACGCGCCTAGCTCCTAGTCTTCGACTTGGAGTAGGGTTATGAATTGTTGGGCCTTGACCTCTTTTTCCACGAGAGCCCAAGTCTCTGGAGTCCTTTGCAATGTTGAGAAGCCTTTGGAATATTCCTTGTACTCTTGGCCCAATGCTCCTTGTCGATGATCTTCTAGAAGCTTGTCTACCCACAAACGGAACTTGTGGAAGAGTGTCCTTGTTCTGCTCCTTGTCATGGCTCCTGGTGGCACCACTGGTGTAGAGAATTCATCCAGGTTCATGCATTGAAGTTGGTAGCTTAGTTGATCTGAGTCTCCTTGTGTAGATGTGGAAATGGTGGTGCAATCGGATGAACCGGCTGAATTGTGCGAGGAGCTGGCCGAGTTGTCATCGGAGCCGGCCAGATCATTTTGCGAGCCGGCGGTGTCATCAGTTGGGCCGGCGGTGTTGTTCACGTCGCCGCTTGTGTGGCTGGAGGTTTGGGCCTCTTCGCCAGAAAAGTTGGCCGGTCCGGCCTGGCTGATCATAGGGCCGGCGGTACCGCTTGGGCAGGCAGACGCGCCAAATGGCCCGGCTGTCTCGGGCAAGCATTCTGGTTGGCCATTCTGGTCTTCTGGCCGGCCAGACGATCCGATTCCCTCATCATCCCCTCCCCCCTTCAGTAGGTTTTGACCTCAAAACTGGCTCATCTGTAAGGAAAGGAGCTAAATCAATCACATTGAATATGTTAGACACATTAAACTCACCTAGAAGCTCAATCCAGTAGGCGTCGATGTTGATCCTCTCCAGCACTCTGAATGGTCCATCTCCTCTTGGGTCCAGCTTGGAACTCCTTAGGTTGGAGAACCTCTCTTGCCGTAGGTGTAGCCACACCCAATCGCCTGGTTGAAAAATCATCTCTCTTCTCCCCTTGTTGGCATGAGTCACGTACTGCCCGGTCTTCTTCTCCAGGTTCTCTGCTACCTTCTGGTGTATCTTCTTGATGAACTCTGCCTTAGATGCTCCATTGAGGTTAGTCATCTCTGCTGGTGGCAGTGGTGTTTGCTCCAAATTAAGGTGTTTGAGGATTGAAGCCGTAGACCACTTCAAAAGGGGTCTTCTTTGTGGCTGAATGCACTGATCGGTTGTACGCAAACTCTATGAATGGCAGGCACTCCACCCATGTCTTGAGGTTCTTCTCTAGTGTGGTCCTGAGAAGAGTCGATAATGTCCGGTTGACTAGTCAGTTTGGCCATCGGTTTGAGGATAGCAGGTGGTAGAGAAGAGCAGCTTCGTGCCTAGCTTTCTCTAGAGGGTCCTCCAGAAGTGGCTGAGAAATTTGGTGTCTCTGTCTGACACGATGGTCCTTGGCACTCCATGAAGTCGCACTACCTCCCTGAAGAATAGTTTGGATGTTTGTGTGGCATCATTAACATTGGAACATTGGATGAAATGTGCCATCTTGGAAAATCGCTCAACCACTACAAAGATAGCATCTTTGTGGTTGATCTTGGACAGACCTAGAACGAAGTCCATAGAAATATCCACTCATGGATGTGTAGGTATGGGCAGAGGGATATACAACCCGTGAGGGGGCACTCGGGACTTCGCCTTCTTGCACGTGATGCACCTTGCACAATGGGCTTCTACTGACCTCTTGATGTGTGGTCAGTAGAAGTGCTCCTTAACCATTGCTAGTTTCTTGTCAACACCAAAGTGGCCCATAAGACCTCCTCCATGAGCTTCTCGGGTGATAAGCTCTCGTAGAGATCCTTTTGGTATGCACAACCTTCTTTCCCGGAACAAGAACCCATCATGGATGTAGAACTTGCCATGACTCCCTATGCCACACTCCTTGTAGCTCTCAGCAAAGTTAGGATCATCCTTATACAGATCCTTGATGTGCTTGAATCCTAAGACCTTTGCTTCCATGGTAGATATCAAAGCAAACCGTCTTGATAGTGCATCGGCGACCACATTATCCTTGCCCTTCTTGTACTTGACGTAAGAGAAGGTTTCTATAAACTTCCTCCACCTAGCATGTCTCCTCTTGAGATTGGTTTGCCTTCTGAGGTGTTTGAAAGTCTCGTGATCAATGTGGATCACAAACTCCTTGGAAAATAAGTAAGATTGCCAAGTTTCCAAGGCTTGGACTAGGGCATAGAGCTCCTTGTCGTAGGTGGGGTAATTCAGTGAGGCCTCACCTAACTTCTCACTGAAGTATGCCACTGGCCTTCCTCCTTGGGTGAGCACTGCGCCTATGCCTATTCCAGAGGCATCACACTCCACTTCAAACGTCTTGTTGAAGTCGGATAAGACTAGCACTGGTGCATGCGTGAGGCTGTCCTTCAAGGCCTGGAATGCCTTCTCTTGAGCTTCTCTCCAGCTGAATCCCACATTCTTCTTCACTACTGCCGTCAATGGTGAGGCAATACTGCTGAAGTTGGGCACGAATCTTCTGTAGAAGCTTGCCAGGCCGTGGAAGCTTCTTGGTCGGTGTTGGCCATTCTTGTATGGCTCGAATCTTTTCTTCATCAACCTGTAAGTCCTGTGAACTTACAACAAAACCTAAGAAAACAAACTTGTCAGTACAAAAAGTGCACTTCTTGAGATTGGCATAAAGCTCTTCTTGTCGAAGGGTTTTAAGCACCATCTCAAGATGTGTAAGTTGTTCCCGTAGGCACTTACTGTAAACTAGCATATCATCAAAATAGACCACTACAAACTTACTGATGTATGCCCTAAGAACTTGGTTCATAAGGCGCATGAAGGTGTTTGGGGCATTAGTCAAGTCAAATGGCATGACTGTCCACTCGTAGAGGCCTTGTGATGAGGACATCAGGTCGTACATCCAGCCAAGAGACCAGACTAGCCGACCAGGAAGCTTGCCTGAGACAGTCGGGCCATTTGGCACGTCTGCCAGACCAAGCAGTACTGCCGGACCCTCGACCAATAGGACCAGACCGGTTAGAATTGCCGGCGGAGAGGCCCAACCTTCCGACACACTTGGTGGCGACGTGGATGACACCGCCAGTCCCCTTGGTGATGCCACCGACTCCGGGATCAACTTGGCCGGTCCTGAAGGCATTCTGGCCAGTACCTCGCACAATCCAGCCGGTACAGCCGATCCAGCCGAGTACACGCGCATTTCCACTTCTACACAAGAACACTTGGACCAGATGAGCTACCAGCTCCAGGACATGCACCTAGAGGAAGTCTCTACACCAAGGAGCAATGACAAGAAGCAGATCAAGGGCACTCTTCCACAAATTCAGCTTATGGGTCGACAAACTCCTAGAGGAAGATCGACTAAGGACAATGGGCCAGAAGTGCAAAGTAGAGTCCAAAGGCTTCTCAACAACACAGGGGACATCAGAGACTTGGGCTTTAGTGGCAAGAGAGGTCAGGGCCCAAAGATTCCTAATCCTACTCCAAGTCAAAGACTAGGTGCAAGGCGCGTGCATGCCACAAGGACGGCCACCTTCCATTTCTTGGCCGTGAGGTAAGTAAGGTAAGTTTTCAATAAGAATATTTGCCTCTTTCTGTTTTGCAGGGTAGGATCTAGAATATTTATATTTATTGAGTCAAAGACATTTTAGAAATAGGTCCTTTTTCGATTATACAGTTTTGTATCTTTTCCTTTTGTGCACTTTTGTAAATTTTCCTTTTCTTATTTGAGTCGACCCTAGTAGGCCAAGCTGTCGAGCATATTAATAAGGCTCCTTCCAGCATTGTAGTTCGACAACCTTTTTGCTAATTAATAAAGATCGAATTTTCTTACAAGTTTTCTCTCAAGAATCTTGTGCGCTTAGAACCTAGTTGAGACCAGCCCTCCTAGCTCTAAGTTTGTGATTTATCACGAGGTTCATCACCCCTCGTGTGGTTCACTTCAACCTTCCATCAAATACCAACCCAAAAACCCCTATCCAAGATGTCTAAGGTCGAGTTTCTCACCTAACCTTCTCCAAACAGCCCACGCGCATATAAGCTCTGAATCGAGGCTTGTATCATTTTGGTATCAGAGCTTAAAGCTCCTAAACCAGGTTGTTTCTATCCGTTAACTTGCCTTGTTTCTTGTTCTTGCATTAGTTTAAGTTTCATTCAAGAAAAATAAAAAAAATAACATCTAAGTTCATACCGAGTGCATCTAGTTTCTACGTGCATCTAGTTCCTACGTGCATCACTAGGTTCTAGAATCATTCTTGCATTGCTATATTCGACTTTCCTTTTTGTTAGAATCATATTTCCATTAAATTTAAGTTAAATTAAAAAGAAAAAAAAAAAGAAAATAGGAAAAATATCAAAATGATTCGAATTGGACAGCTAGCAATAGTTGTCAAGAAAGTTTCCTTTTTGTTCAAACTCCATATTTTCGAAATTTCCATTTCTCAGATTTTTCCTTTTTACATTTTTTTCGAATCCTTATAAAAAACCCTCCTAATAATTTAGGAGTAGCATAACTTGTCTTCTTTCTTTGTAGCACGCAATGGCAGAAGAAAATAGAGAAGCAACCGAAGCCATGATGGCCATGTTCACCACCCTCCAAACACAACTCGCATCAATAGGCGAGAGATTGAAGCGCGTGGAGAGGCCTGTGAGATTCCAGGCCATAAGGCACGTGAGAGCTGAGCAAGACCGTCCTGAGGGTCCTGAGCACCTTAGGACACGACACGAACAGGAGGAGCCTCAGCCAGATGGAGATGAGGACACACAACCTCATAACTATCACCATAGGCCGAGAGGACCTCCACGGCAACTAGAGGCAGAAGATGGTGGCTTTGAGCCATATGGTCTTCACCAGAGACCAAGGATGCCTCCTAGACATCATGAGGATGGAGATGAACACGCCTACAACTGGGTAATTCATCCTGATGTTAAGCTAACTCCTCCAAGTTTTGCAGGAAAAGTAGACCCCGAAGCTTACCTAGATTGGGAGAGAAGAATGGATCATATCTTTGATCATTACAACCAACCAGGGCCTAGGAGAGTCTCAATGGCAGTAGCACAACTCACGGACAATACCCTCATCTAGTGGGATCGTGAGGTATCTCACAGAAAGAGGAGAAGAATGAGGCCCATAGACTCATGGGTCGACATGAAGGATGTCATGCGACAAAGGTTTGTTCCACCTTACTTTCATAGGGACTTGCAACGTCGTTTTCGTACTCTTAAGCAGGGTACCAGATCAGTAGAGAAGTACTATGAAGAGTTCGAGAAGCTAAGGAACAGGCTGGAGCTCAATGATGATGAAGAAGCATTGATGGCACAATTCTTGGATGGACTCCAAGAAAGAGTCAGCCGCAAGGTGGAAAGGCAAATCTACAATGACTTCAAGGACTTGTTCCACCTATCTGTGCAAGCTGAACAGCACATCAAACGTAAGAGCCAAGACATCCGCAGCAAGCCTAACACACCTTGGGCACCAAGCAACATGCCTAAGACAGTGGACAAAGGCAAAAGCGTAGAGATCGAGTCAAGGTTCAAGAGCAAGCGTCCTGAACCCACCCGTGACCAGAGAGAGCCTGGTAAGTCTTCTAACCCTCAAAGATCACATGACATAACTTGTTTCAAGTGCAGGGGACGTGGACACATCTCAAGGGAGTGCCCAAACAACCGAGTCATGCTGATTACGGAGGCAGGAGAATATGAGTCCCAAGATGAAGAGGACTATGAGCCAGAAGGAGAATATGGAGACATTGAGTACCCTGATGTGGGGGAAGTACTGGTCACTAGACGTATCCTCAGTGCATTGGTGGATCCTTCAGAGACCATCCAAAGGGAGAACATCTTCCACAGCCGTTGCACCATCAAAGGAAAGGTATGTAACCTCATCATAGATGGTGGTTCTTGCACTAACGTTGCTAGTGCGTATATGGTTGATAAGCTAGGTCTAGAGAGGACACGGCATCCTCGACCATATAGACTGAGATGGCTTGATGACAAAGTGGAGCTCAAGATTCATGAGCAAGTCACTGTGCCATTCAGTGTGGGCAAGTACCAAGACCAGGTCGTGTGCGACGTGGTGCCCATGCAAGCTGGCCATCTTCTACTAGGAAGACCATGGCAGTTTGACAAAGAGACCCGGCATGATGGCAGAACCAATCTCTACACCTTCGTGCATGACAAGAGAAAGGTCAGCCTAGCTCCTCTTTCACCTGCCCAAGTACATGAGCTACAACTCCAAATGAGTAAGGAAAAGAAACTTGTCAAGTCTAACTTTCTTATTCAACCTAGTCATGTCCGGAGAGCTTTAGCCTCGAAGGACTTAATGTTACTAATGGTTTTCAAGGAAGTGTTGAGTATAGAACAGGGACAGGTAGAGCTACCTCATGAAGTAGCAACACTCCTCAACAAATTCCAGGATGTATTTCCAGAGGAGATACCAGCAGGCTTGCCTCCTTTACGTGGCATAGAACATCAGATTGATCTAGTGCCCGGAGCAGCCCTGCCCAACCGGCCAGCCTACCGGATGAGTCCAGAGGAGTCCAAGGAATTTGAGAAGCAAGTCAAGGAGCTCCTGGAGAAAGGATATGTTCGAGAGAGCCTCAGTCCGTGTGCTGTACCAGTGCTACTAGTGCCGAAGAAGGATGGGACTTGGCGCATGTGCGTGGACTGCCGAGCAATCAACAACATCACAGTCAAGTATAGGCATCCAATACCACGACTGGATGATATGCTAGATGAGCTGAGTGGAGCCACGGTCTTCTACAAGATAGACCTCAAAAGTGGATACCACCAGGTAAGAATGAAGGAAGGTGATGAGTGGAAGACTGCTTTCAAGACAAAGCAAGGGCTCTACGAGTGGATAGTCATGCCATTTGGCTTGACTAATGCCCCAAGCACCTTCATGCGCCTTATGAACCAAGTTCTTAGGGCGTACATCAGTAAGTTCGTAGTAGTTTATTTTGATGACATACTTGTTTATAGTAAGTGCCTACGGGAACACCTAACACATCTTGAGATGGTCCTTAAAACCCTTCGACAAGAAGAGCTTTATGCCAATCTCAAGAAGTGCACCTTTTTTACTGATAAGCTTGTCTTTTTAGGTTTTGTTGTGAGTTCACAGGGCCTACAGGTTGATGAAGAGAAGATTCGAGCCATACAAGAATGGCCAACACCAGGAAACATCAGCCAAGTAAGGAGCTTTCACGGACTGGCCAGCTTCTATAGGAGATTCGTGCCCAACTTCAGCAGTATTGCCTCACCACTGACGGCAGTAGTGAAGAAGAACGTGGGATTCAGCTGGGGAGAAGCTCAGGAGAAGGCATTCCAGGCCTTGAAGGACAGCCTTACACATGCACCAGTGCTAGTCCTGCCCGACTTCAACAAGACGTTTGAAGTGGAGTGTGATGCCTGTGGAATAGGCATAGGAGCAGTGCTAACCCAAGGAGGGAGGCCAGTGGCATACTTTAGTGAGAAGCTAGGTGGTGCCTCACTGAACTACCCCACTTATGACAAGGAGCTCTATGCTCTTGTCCGAGCACTGGAAACTTGGCAGCATTACTTGCTGTCCAAGGAGTTTGTGATCCACACTGATCACGAGACTCTCAAACACCTTAGAGGGCAAACCAATCTCAAGAGGAGACATGCCAGGTGGATGGAGTTCATAGAGACCTTCCCGTACATCATCAAGTACAAGAAGGGCAAAGACAATGTGGTAGCCGATGCACTATCAAGGAGGTTTGCCTTGATATCAACCATGGAGGCAAAGGTCCTAGGATTCGAGCACATCAAGGACCTATACAAGGATGATCCTGACCTTGCTGAGAGCTACAAGGAGTGTAGCACAGGGAGTCGTGCCAAATTCTACATCCATGAGGGATTCTTGTTCCGAGAAAGAAGGCTGTGCATACCACAGGGATCACTAAGGGAGCTTATCATCCGAGAAGCTCATGGAGGAGGAGTCATGGGCCACTTTGGTGTCGACAAGACTCTAGCAGTGGTCAAGGAGCACTTCTACTGGCCACACATCAAGAGGACAGTAGAAGCACATTGTGCAAGATGCATTACTTGCAAGAAGGCAAAGTCCCGAGTGCAACCTCACGGGTTGTATCTCCCACTGCCCATACCAACACATCCATGGGTGGACATCTCGATGGATTTTGTTCTAGGTCTGCCCAAGATCAACCACAAAGATGCAATCTTTGTAGTGGTGGACAGATTCTCCAAGATGGCACATTTCATCCCATGTGCCAATGTCAATGATGCCACACAAACAGCTGAGCTGTTCTTCAGGGAGATAGTACGGCTTCATGGAGTGCCAAGGACCATCGTATCAGATAGGGACACCAAGTTACTCAGCCATTTCTGGAGGACCCTTTGGAGAAAGCTAGGCATGAAGCTACTCTTCTCAACCACTTGCCATCCTCAAACCGATGGCCAAACTGAAGTTGTCAACAGGACACTATCAACCCTTCTCAGAACTACACTAGGGAAGAACCTAAAGACTTGGGTGGAGTGCCTGCCATTCATTGAGTTCGCCTACAATCGAGCCGTGCATTCAGCAACCAAGAAGACCCCATTTGAAGTGGTATACGGCTTCAACCCTCTCACCCCATTGGAGCAAACACCACTGCCACCAGCTGAGATGACCAACCTCAACGGAGCATCCAAAGCAGAGTTCATAAGGAGGTTACACCAGAAGGTAGCAGAGAAATTGGAGAAGAGGACCGGACAGTACGTGACTCATGCCAACAAAGGAAGAAAGGAGGTGATCTTTCAACCAGGCGATTGGGTGTGGCTACACCTACGGCAGGAGAGGTTCCCAAACCTAAGGAGTTCCAAGTTAGCACCAAGAGGAGATGGACCATTCAGAGTACTCGAGAGGATCAACAACAACGCCTACCGGATCGAGCTGCCAGGTGAGTTTAATGTGTCCAATACGTTCAATGTTACTGACTTGGCCCCTTTCCATGCAGATGATCCAGTTTTGAGGACAAAACCTACTGAAGAGGGAGGGAATGATGAGGACATCAGGTCGTACATCCAGCCAGGAGACCACACTGGCCGACCAGGAAGCTTGCCCGAGACAGCAGGACCATCTGGCGCGCCTGCCAGACCAGACAGTACCGCCGGACCGTCGACCTATAGGACCAGACCGGTCAACATCGCCGGCGGAGAGGCCCAAGCTTCCGGCACACTTGGTGGGGACGTGAATGACACCGCCGGTCCCCCTGATGACACCGCCGACTCCGGGATCAACTTGGCCGGTCCTGAAGTCATTCCGGCCAGTACCACGCACAATCCAGCCGGTACAGGCCATCTAGCCGAGTACACGCACACTTCCACTTCTACACAAGAGGACTCGGACCAAATGAGCTACCAGCTCCAGGACATGCACTTAGAGGAAGTATCTACACCAGTGGTACCTGCAGGAGCAATGACAAGAAGTAGATCAAGAGCACTCTTCCACAAATTCAGCTTATGGGTCGACAAGCTTCTAGAGGAAGAGCAGCTAAGGACAATGGGCCAGAAGAGCAAATTAGAGTCCAAAGGCTTCTCAACAACACAAGGAACATCAGAGACTTGGGCTTTAGTGGCAAGAGAGGTCAGGGCCCAAAGATATTTAACCCTACTCCAAGTCGAAGACTAGGAGCAAGGCGCGTGCATGCCACAAGGACGGCCACCTTCCATTTCTTGGCCGTGAGGTGAGTTAAGGTAAGTTTACATTCGAATATATACCTCTTTCTGTTTTGCTGGGTAGGATCTAGTTGCTTTACAATTTTGAGTCAAGAACATTTTAGGAATAGGTCCTTTTTCGGTTATACACTTTTGTATTTTTTCCTTTTGTGCACTTTTGTAAACTTTCCTTTTTCTTATTTGAGTCGACCCTAGTAGGTCAAGCTGTCGAGCATATTAATAAGGCTCCTTCCAGCATTGTAGTTCGACAACCTTTTGATTATTAATAAAGTAGAACTTTTTCCTACAAGCTTTCTCTCAAAAGAGACTTGTGCGCTTAGAACCTAGTTGAGACCAGCCCTCCTAGCTCTAAGTTTGTGATTTATCACGAGGTTCATCACCCCTTGTGTGGTTCACTTCACCCTTCCATCGTTTACCAACCAGAAAACCCCTATCCAGAAGCCTAAGGTTGAGTTTCTCACCTAATCTTCTACAAACAGCCCACGCGCATACATCCTTGAATCAAGGCTTGTATCACGGCCACCTTCCATTTCTTGGCCGTGAGGTAAGTAAGGTAAGTTTTCAATAAGAATATTTTCCTCTTTCTGTTTTGCAGGGTAGGATCTAGAATATTTATATTTATTGAGTCAAAGACATTTTATGAATAGGTCCTTTTTCGATTATACACTTTTGTATCTTTTCCTTTTGTGCACTTTTGTAAATTTTCCTTTTCTTATTTGAGTCGACCCTAGTAGGTCAAGCTGTCGAGCATATTAATAAGGCTCCTTCCAGAATTGTAGTTCGACAACCTTTTTGCTAATTAATAAAGATCGAATTTTCTTACAAGTTTTCTCTCAAGAATCTTGTGCGCTTAGAACCTAGTTGAGACCAGCCCTCCTAGCTCTAAGTTTGTGATTTTTCACGAGGTTCATCACCCCTCGTGTGGTTCACTTCACCCTTCCATCAAATACCAACCCAAAAACCCCTATCCAAGAAGTCTAAGGTTGAGTTTCTCACCTAACCTTCTCCAAACAGCCCACACGCATATAAGCCTTCAATCGAGGCTTGTATCACCTTGCTTTGTCTTGAAAGCAGTTTTCCACTCATCACCCTCTTTCATTCTGACCTGGTGGTATCCACTCTTGAGGTCTATCTTGGAGGATACCGTGGCTCCACTCAGTTCATCTAGCATGTCATCCAGCCGTGGTATAGGATGCCGGTACTTGACGTGATATTGTTGATTGCTCGGCAGTCTACGCACATCCGCCAAGTCCCATCATTCTTGGGGACTAGCAGCACTGGTACGGCACATGGACTGAGGCTCTCTCGAACATAGCCTTTCTCCAGGAGCACCTTAACCTGCTTCTCAAGCTCCTTGGACTCCTCTGGACTCATCCGGTAGGCTGGCCGATTGGGTAAGGCTGCTCCGGGCACGAAGTCGATCTGGTGCTCTATGCCACGTAGGGGAGGCAAGCCTGTTGGTATCTCCTCAAGGAATACATCCTAGAATTTGTTGAGGAGGACTGCTACTTCAGGAGGTAGCTCTACCTGTTCTTTCTCTACATTCAAAACCTCTTTGAAAACCATTAGTAAAATTAACTCCTTTGAGACCAAAGCTCTCCGGACATGACTCGGTTGAATGAGAAAATTAGACTTAATGAGTTTTTTTTCCTTACTCATTTGTTGTTGTAGCTCGTGTACCTAGGCAGGTGTGAGAGGAGCTAGGCTGACCTTTCTCTTATCATGCACAAATGTGTAGAGATTGGTTCGGCCATCATGCCTTGTCTCTTTGTCAAACTGACATGGCTTTCCTAGCAGAAGACGGCCAGCTTGCATAGGTACTACATCACAGACTACCTACTCTTGGTATCTGCCCACACTGAATGGCACGGTTACTTGCTCATGGATCTTGAGCTCCACCTTGTCATCTAGCCATCTCAATCGATATGGCCGGGGGTGCTTTGTCTTATCTAGACCTAGCTTATCAACCATATAGGAACTAGCCACATTAGTGCAAGAACCACCATCTATGATGAGATTACATACCTTGCCCTTGATGGTGCACTGGCTGTGGAAGATGTTCTCCATTTGAATGGTCTCGGAGGGGTCTACCATTGCACTAAGGATACGTCTAGTGACCAGCACTTCCCCCACATCAGGGTACTCAATGTCACTGTATTCTCCTTCTGGTTCAAAGTCCTCTTCATCTTGAGACTCATACTCTCCAACCTCCGTGATCAGCATGACTCGGTTGTTTGGGCACTCCCTTGAGATGTGACCGCGACCCCTACACTTAAAGCATATGATATCACGTGATCTCCGAGGGTTAGAAGACTTACTAGGCTCTCTCTGGTCACGGGTTTGCTCAGGAGGTTTGCTCTTGAACCGTGATTCGATCTCTATACTCTTGCCCTTGTCTACAGGCTTGGTGCTAATGCTTGGTGCCCAAGGAGCCTTAGGCTTGTGTATGTCTTAGCTCTTACGCCTGATGTGCTGCTCAGCCTGGACAGAGAGGTGGAACAAGTCCTTGAATTTATTGTAGATTTGTCTCTCCACTTTCGGCTGATCCTCTCTTGCAATCCATCCAAGAATTGAGGCATCAATGCCTCCCCTTCGTCATTGAGCTCCAGCCTGTTCCTTAGCCTTTCAAACTCCTCGTAGTACTCCTCTACTGATCTGGTGCCCTGTTTAAGAGTACAAAAACATCGTTGCAAATCCCCATGGAAATAAGGTGGGACAAACCTTTGCCTCATGAGGTCCTTCATATCGACCCAAGAGTCTACGGGCCTCAATCTCCTTCTCCTACGGTAAGAAGCCTCACGATCCCGCCAGATGAGGGCATTATCCGTGAGTTGTGCTACTGCCATGGAGACTCTCCTAGGGCCTAGCTGGTTGTAATGGTCGAAGATGTGATCCATCCTCCTTTCCCAATCTAGATAGGCCTCGGGGTCTACTTTTCCTGCAAAACTAGGAGGTGTTAGCTTGACATCATGACTGTTTACCCGACTGTAGGCGTAGTAATCTCCATCCTCATAATGTTTGGGGGGGGGGGGGTGATGAGGACATCAGGTCGCACATCCAGCCAGGAGACCAGACTGGCCGACCAGGAAGCTTACCCAAGACAGCAGGACCATCTGGCGCGCCTGCCGGACCAGACAGTACCACCGGTCCCTCGACCTATAGGACCAGACCGGTCAACATTTCCGGCGGAGAGGCCCAAGCTTCCGGCACACTTGGTGGGGACGTGGATGACACCACCGGTCCCTCTGATGACACCGCCGACTCCGGGATCAACTTGGCCGGTCCTGAAGTCATTCCGGCCA
>JAENJI010000140.1:299212-354222 GCA_018901935.1 Pugionium cornutum | reverse complement strand
ACATAAACTATGTAGTTCAAATAGAATTATTATAAATACATTTGAGGTTATTTAGAAACAAAAGTGCATCGTATAGCTATTTTATAAATATTATGTGTGGAAATATACTATTTTTATTTATAAAAAAATATAATGAATCATATTTAGTGTAAGAAAAAGTAAAATCATCAACATTACTTCATATGCTTTAAAATATGGTCATGTTATGTTAGTTTTTGAGCAAAATGATTTGTAAAACTATTTTAATAATTTTAAAAGTATATTGAGTATGTATTAGATTTGTGATGTAGATACTTTGACATTGATGTTTATTTCATATTTTATGCGTTAATAGTTGAAACGTAATACACTTTATAAGATATATTACATCGTCTCGATCCCTGAGATTTCTAATATATAAATTGGACAAGACACTGACCTCTTCTACTAATTCTGCGGAATAAACATCAGACCTTATAGTCTTTCCATAGTCCCTGATACCCTACAAGCCATCAACTTAATCAAAAGGAGTATCGTTTGTCTGCTCCTCCCTACCTATAGATCTTGACTCAACCAGCCATGTTATTGTCTCTCCTAAATAGTCAACATCGTCAAAACATATCATATTTCATGGACTCATCATCTCACTGAAAATTCTTTTTGCCCTTCTTTTCTCTTCTACTTTTCATTTTCTATGTAGTTTCCATGAGCTCAAAGAGACATCGTTGCCAAGTTCCATACTTCATAAAAAAATCTTAAATTTCTCATTAAAAATTAGGAAATTGAGATTTAATCAACTTAACGAAAATATTAATGTTGGGGATGGTTACTCGAGAGACATTTGGAATACAAAAATTCAATAAATAAGTATACTATCAAAATTTTTAAATGAATATTGATTTTCGGATTTTTTTGAACCTACAAAAAACTAGTCTCTGAATATTTAGTTCTAATAAACTTTAATGTGAAAATCAAATCAATCCCTATTATCCAATATCAATCAATGTTATTCACGTTATTTCTAACAGTTTTGTATCACAAATTCAAGTTTATGCTCACCTAATTTGATGATTGTAAAAATCTACTTGTTTCCTTAGTAATGCAAAACTTTGATAGTTCCACTATCGTAAAGTCATATCTAAGGATTTTATTTTAATTCCTAACAAGATTAGTTGAACAATAGAAGATAACTAGACATATGCGAAAGTGGATAATTAGAAAAATAGAGATTTAATTACGACACATATGTTTATTATAATGATTAAGGGAAGGAAGAATTCAAAATCCATATATACTTATGTTCAATTTTGACTACTCAATTTTGCGAACCCCTAAATTTAGAAAAAAATGATTTTTCGATGGAAAGGCCTCACATATATGAAAGAGAAATAATGTGTTTGATCAAAATAATACTTTAAACTCTGTTCGGAGTGTTTTTGATTTTTTTGTTAAAATATTGAATTATTTTTATTTGAAACGGTTATGTCACCAAAAAACTAAAAACATAAAAATTGAAAGGTTCGCAGAATTGTGATTTCAAAACAGATCCAAACTTCTTGGAACATAAAAGCTCCACCAATCACAAACTGTTGTATCTTTGAAGATTAACCCTTTTATAATTTGTAGATCTCTTCTAGTTTTTTAACCAATCAAAATTCCGATAACAGTTAGAAATATTCTTAGCTTTTAAATCGATCCATTTAATTTTATAACCTTATTTTAAATTAGTTTAGAGTTTAGCAGTGATTAAAAATACGTTACTTCAACGCCTAATTTTGAAAACGAAAATTAATTAAGAAATCATTAAGTTGGTTCGATAAGTGTAGAGCTATGTACTCAATAACTTTCTACCTAATTTCGATCGGCTGATACATAAATTATTTTGCATTATAATGAAACATAATCGTATATAACATATGAATAAAGTAAAAAAATATAAATAAAATATTGTTATTTTGTCTGGTTTATTTGTGTATGGGGAATTTTTCACCTTCACAAAGACACATGAAACTCATACATTTAAGAAAGTCTTTTCCTTTTTCTGAACAGTGATTTCTACATAAATGACAACCCCAAACAAAATCCGCTGGATTGAGTTTAAGATGCTCGTGTGGTGGAAGATTATCTTGTCTATGAAATTTACCCATAGCGCTCATTGGTGGAACGTAAGAATGAGTTCTCTCATCTGAAACTACTTTGCTTAAAATATTTGATGCACCTATAAATGTTAAAAGAAAACTAAAATTAATATTTCAAAAGTGGTACAAAATATTTTTTGTAACATGTTTACAAACAAGTAAGCTTACATAATGAAACTAGAATAAAAATAGTTAAAACCGAAATAAGTGTCCTCATTTGAGTAATAGAAATTTATTTAATTGAGATAGAGGGGTAGATAATACTAAATATTTTGCCTTTTTTTATTTTATGATGCGAAGTTGTTAAACTTAGACTTGTCATATTTATATTTGTGTTACAAAATAGCTACTATTTCGATAACTTATCTTGTTATAAATGAAAGATAAAAACTGTTCAATTGATCGTTTCAGATTTTTGAACTTTTAAAAATATGTTATCAAGTTAGTTAGAAATTGATTGTTCCAGGTGTTAAAACTATATCTCCCACAAATTTTAATTTAATATATCTTAATACATAAACTATGTAGTTCAAATAGAATTATTATAAATACATTTGAGGTTATTTAGAAACAAAAGTGCATCGTATAGCTATTTTATAAATATTATGTGTGGAAATATACTATTTTTATCTATAAAAAAATATAATGAATCATATTTAGTGTAAGAAAAAGTAAAATCATCAACATTACTTCATATGCTTTAAAATATGGTCATGTTATGTTAGTTTTTGAGCAAAATGATTTGTAAAACTATTTTAATAATTTTAAAAGTATATTGAGTATGTATTAGATTTGTGATGTAGATACTTTGACATTGATGTTTATTTCATATTTTATGCGTTAATAGTTGAAACGTAATACACTTTATAAGATATATTACATCGTCTGTATCCCTGATATTTCTAATATATAAATTGGACAAGACACTGACCTCGTCTACTACATCTGTGGAATAAACATCAGACCTTATAGTCTTTCCATAGTCCCTGATACCCTATAGGCCATCAACTTAATCAAAAGGATTATCGCTTGTCTGCTCCTCCCTACCTATAGATTTTGACTCAACCAGCCATGTTATTGTCTCTCCTAAATAGTCAACATCGTCAAAACATATCATATTTCATGGACTCATCATCTCACTGAAAATTCTTTTTGCCCCTCTTTTCTCTTCTACTTTTCATTTTTTATGTAGGTTCCATGAGCTCAAAGAGACATCGTTGCCAAGTTCCATACTTCATAAAAAAATATTAAATTTCTCATTAAAAATTAGGAAATTGAGATTTTATCAACTTAACGAAAATATCAATGTTGGGGATGGTTACTCGAGAGACATTTGGAATACAAAAATTCAATAAATAAGTATACTATCAAAATTTTTAAATGAATATTGATTTTCGGATTTTTTTGAACCTACAAAAAACTAGTCTCTGGATATTTAGTTCTAATAAACTTTAATGTGAAAATCAAATCAATCCCTGTTATCCAATATCAATCAATGTTATTCACGTTATTTCTAACAGTTTTGCATCACAAATTCAAGTTTATGCTCACCTAATTGGATGATTGTAAAAATCTACTTGTTTTCTTAATAATGCAAAACTTTGATAGTTCCATTATCGTAAAGTCATATCTAAGGATTTTATTTTAATTCCTAACAAGATTAGTTGAACAATAGAAGATAACTAGACATATGCGAAAGTGGATAATTAGAAAAATAGAGATTTAATTACGACACATATGTTTTATTATAATGATTAAGGGAAGGAAGAATTCAAAATCCATATATGCTTATGTTCAATTTTGACTACTCAATTTTGCGAACCCCTAAATTTAGAAAAAACCGATTTTTCGATGGAAAGGCCTCACATATATGAAAGAGAAATAATGTGTTTGATCAAAATAATACTTTAAACTCTGTTTGGAGTGTTTTTGATTTTTTTTGTTAAAATATTGAATTATTTTTATTTGAAACGGTTATGTCACCAAAAAACTAAAAACATAAAAATTGAAAGGTTCGCAGAATTGTGATTTCAAAACAGATCCAAACTTCTTGGAACATAAAAGCTCCACCAATCACAAACTGTTGTATCTTTGAAGATTAGCCCTTTTATAATTTGTAGATCTCTTCCAGTTTTTTAACCAATCAAAATTCCGATAACAGTTAGAAATATTCTTAGCTTTTAAATCGATCCATTTAATTTTATAACCTTATTTTAAATTAGTTTAGAGTTTAGCAGTGATTAAAAATACGTTACTTCAACGCCTAATTTTGAAAACCAAAATTAATTAAGAAATCATTAAGTTGGTTCGATAAGTGTAGAGCTATATACTCAATAACTTTCTACCTAATTTCGATCGGCTGATACATAAATTATTTTGCATTATAATGAAACATAATCGTATATAACATATGAATAAAGTAAAAAAATATAAATAAAATATTTTTATTTTGTCTGGTTTATTTGTGTATGGGGAATTTTTCACCTTCACAAAGACACATGAAACTCATACATTTAAGAAAGTCTTTTCCTTTTTCTGAACAGTGATTTCTACATAAATGACAACCCCAAACAAAATCCGCTGGATTGAGTTTAAGATGCTCGTGTGGTGGAAGATTATCTTGTCTATAAAATTTACCCATAGCGCTCATTGGTGGAACGTAAGAATGAGTTCTCTCATCTGAAACTATTTTGCTTAAAATATTTGATGCACCTATAAATGTTAAAAGAAAACTAAAATTAATATTTCAAAAGTGGTACAAAATATTTTTTGTAACATGTTTACAAACAAGTAAGCTTACATAATGAAACTAGAATAAAAATAGTTAAAACCGAAATAAGTGTCCTCATTTGAGTAATAGAAATTTATTTAATTGAGATAAAGGGGTAGATAATACTAAATATTTTGCCTTTTTTATTTTATGATGCGAAGTTGTTAAACTTAGACTTGTCATATTTATATTTGTGTTACAAAATAGCTACTATTTCGATAACTTATCTTGTTATAAATGAAAGATAAAAACTGTTCAATTGATCGTTTCAGATTTTTGAACTTTTAAAAATATGTTATCAAGTTAGTTAGAAATTGATTGTTCCAGGTATTAAAACTATATCTCCCACAAATTTTAATTTAATATATATTAATACATAAACTATGTAGTTCAAATAGAATTATTATAAATACATTTGAGGTTATTTAGAAACAAAAGTGCATCGTATATCTATTTTATAAATATTATGTGTGGAAATATACTATTTTTATCTATAAAAAAATATAATGAATCATATTTAGTGTTAGAAAAAGTAAAATCATCAACATTACTTCATATGCTTTAAAATATGGTCATGTTATGTTAGTTTTTGAGCAAAACTATTTTAATAATTTTAAAACTATATTGAGTATGGATTAGATTTGTGATGTAGATATTTTGACATTGATGTTTATTTCATATTTTATGGGTTAATAGTTGAAACTTAATACACTTTATAAGATATATTACATCGTCTCGATCCCTGAGATTTCTAATATATAAATTTGACAAGACACTGACCTCGTCTACTACATCTGTGGAATAAACATCAGACCTTATAGTCTTTCCATAGTCCCTGATACCCTACAGGCCATCAACTTAATCAAAAGGAGTATCGCTTGTCTGCTCCTCCCTACCTATAGATCTTGACTCAACCAGCCATGTTATTGTCTCTCCTAAATAGTCAACATCATCAAAACATATCATATTTCATGGGCTCATCGTCTCACTGAAAATTCCTTTTGCCCCTCTTTTCTCTTCTACTTTTCATTTTCTATGTAGGTTCCATGAGCTCAAAGAGACATCGTTGCCAAGTTCCATACTTCATAAAAAACTTAAATTTCTCATTAAAAAATTAGGAAATTGAGATTTTATCAACTTAACGAAAATATCAATGTTGAGGATGGTTACTCGAGAGACATTTGGAATACAAAAATTCAATAAATAAGTATACTATCAAAGTTTTTAAATGAATATTGATTTTCGGATTTTTTTGAACCTACAAAAAACTAGTCTTTGAATATTTAGTTCTAATAAACTTTAATGTGAAAATCAAATCAATCCCTATTATCCAATATCAATCAATGTTATTCACGTTATTTGTAACAGTTTTGCATCACAAATTCAAGTTTATTCTCACCTAATTTGATGATTGTAAAAATCTACTTGTTTCCTTGGTAATGCAAAACTTTGATAGTTCCACTATCGTAAAGTCATATCTAAGGATTTTATATTAATTCCTAACAAGATTAGTTGAACAATAGAAGATAACTAGACATATGCAAAAGTGGATAATTAGAAAAATAGAGATTTAATTACGACAAATATGTTTATTATAATGATTAAGGGAAGGAAGAATTCAAAATCCATATATGCTTATGTTCAATTTTGACTACTCAATTTTGCGAACCCCTAAATTTAGAAAAAACTGATTTTTCGATGGAAAGGCCTCACATACACGAAAGAGAAATAATGTGTTTGATCAAAATAATACTTTAAACTCTTTTTGGAGTGTTTTTGATTTTTTTGTTAAAATATTGAATTATTTTTATTTGAAACGGTTATGTCACCAAAAAACTAAAAACATAAAAATTGCAAGGTTCGCAGAATTGTGATTTCAATTTTTTAATTTTATTTTAAATTAGTTTAGAGTTTAGCAGTGATTAAAAATACGTTACTTCAACGCCTAATTTTGAAAACGAAAATTAATTAAGAAATCATTAAGTTGGTTCGATAAGTGTAGAGCTATGTACTCAATAACTTTCTACCTAATTTCGATCGGCTGATACATAAATTATTTTGCATTATAATGAAACATAATCGTATATAACATATGAATAAAGTAAAAAAATATAAATAAAATATTGTTATTTTGTCTGGTTTATTTGTGTATGGGGAATTTTTCACCTTCACAAAGACACATGAAACTCATACATTTAAGAAAGTCTTTTCCTTTTTCTGAACAGTGATTTCTACATAAATGACAACCCCAAACAAAATCCGCTGGATTGAGTTTAAGATGCTCGTGTGGTGGAAGATTATCTTGTCTATAAAATTTACCCATAGCGCTCATTGGTGGAACGTAAGAATGAGTTCTCTCATCTGAAACTACTTTGCTTAAAATATTTGATGCACCTATAAATGTTAAAAGAAAACTAAAATTAATATTTCAAAAGTGGTACAAAATATTTTTTGTAACATGTTTACAAACAAGTAAGCTTACATAATGAAACTAGAATAAAAATAGTTAAAACCGAAATAAGTGTCCTCATTTGAGTAATAGAAATTTATTTAATTGAGATAAAGGGGTAGATAATACTAAATATTTTGCCTTTTTTATTTTATGATGCGAAGTTGTTAAACTTAGACTTGTCATATTTATATTTGTGTTACAAAATAGCTACTATTTCGATAACTTATCTTGTTATAAATGAAAGATAAAAACTGTTCAATTGATCGTTTCAGATTTTTGAACTTTTAAAAATATGTTATCAAGTTAGTTAGAAATTGATTGTTCCAGGTATTAAAACTATATCTCCCACAAATTTTAATTTAATATATATTAATACATAAACTATGTAGTTCAAATAGAATTATTATAAATACATTTGAGGTTATTTAGAAACAAAAGTGCATCGTATATCTATTTTATAAATATTATGTGTGGAAATATACTATTTTTATCTATAAAAAAATATAATGAATCATATTTAGTGTTAGAAAAAGTAAAATCATCAACATTACTTCATATGCTTTAAAATATGGTCATGTTATGTTAGTTTTTGAGCAAAACGATTTGTAAATTTATTTTAATAATTTTAAAACTATATTGAGTATGTATTAGATTTGTGATGTTGATATTTTGACATTGATGTTTATTTCATATTTTATGCGTTAATAGTTGAAACTTAATACACTTTATAAGATATATTACATCGTCTCGATCCCTGAGATTTCTAATATATAAATTTGACAACACACTGACCTCGTCTACTACATCTGTGGAATAAACATCAGACCTTATAGTCTTTCCATAGTCCCTGATACCCTATAGGCCATCAACTTAATCAAAAGGATTATCGCTTGTCTGCTCCTCCCTACCTATAGATTTTGACTCAACCAGCCATGTTATTGTCTCTCCTAAATAGTCAACATCGTCAAAACATATCATATTTCATGGGCTCATCATCTCACTGAAAATTCCTTTTGCCCCTCTTTTCTCTTCTACTTTTCATTTTCTATGTAGGTTCCATGAGCTCAAAGAGACATCGTTGCCAAGTTCCATACTTCATAAAAAACTTAAATTTCTCATTTAAAAATTAGGAAATTTAGATTTTATCAACTTAACGAAAATATCAATGTTGAGGATGGTTACTCGAGAGACATTTGGAATACAAAAATTCAATAAATAAGTATACTATCAATGTTTTTAAATGAATATTGATTTTTGGATTTTTTTGAACCTACAAAAAACTAGTCTCTGAATATTTAGTTCTAATAAACTTTAATGTGAAAATCAAATCAATCCCTATTATCCAATATCAATCAATGTTATTCACATTATTTCTAACAGTTTTGTATCACAAATTCAAGTTTATGCACACCTAATTTGATGATTGTAAAAATCTACTTGTTTCCTTAGTAATGCAAAACTTTGATAGTTCCACTATCGTAAAGTCATATCTAAGGATTTTATATTAATTCCTAACAAGATTAGTTGAACAATAGAAGATAACTAGACATATGCGAAAGTGGATAATTAGAAAAATAGAGATTTAATTACGACACATATGTTTATTATAATGATTAAGGGAAGGAAGAATTCAAAATCCATATATGCTTATGTTCAATTTTGACTACTCAATTTTGCGAACCCCTAAATTTAGAAAAAACTGATTTTTCGATGGAAAGGCCTCACATACATGAAAGAGAAATAATGTGTTTGATCAAAATAATACTTTAAACTCTGTTTGGAGTGTTTTTGATTTTTTGTTAAAATATTGAATTATTTTTATTTGAAACGGTTATGTCACCAAAAAACTAAAAACATAAAAATTGAAAGGTTCGCAGAATTGTGATTTCAAAACAGATCCAAACTTCTTGGAACATAAAAGCTCCACCAATCACAAACTGTTGTATCTTTGAAGATTAGCCCTTTTATAATTTGTAGATCTCTTCCAGTTTTTTAACCAATCAAAATTCCGATAACAGTTAGAAATATTCTTAGCTTTTAAATCGATCCATTTAATTTTATAACCTTATTTTAAATTAGTTTAGAGTTTAGCATGATTAAAAATACGTTACTTCAACGCCTAATTTTGAAAACCAAAATTAATTAAGAAATCATTAAGTTGGTTCGATAAGTGTAGAGCTATATACTCAATAACTTTCTACCTAATTTCGATCGGCTGATACATAAATTATTTTGCATTATAATGAAACATAATCGTATATAACATATGAATAAAGTAAAAAAATATAAATAAAATATTATTATTTTGTCTGGTTTATTTGTGTATGGGGAATTTTTCACCTTCACAAAGACACATGAAACTCATACATTTAAGAAAGTCTTTTCCTTTTTCTGAACAGTGATTTCTACATAAATGACAACCCCAAACAAAATCCGCTGGATTGAGTTTAAGATGCTCGTGTGGTGGAAGATTATCTTGTCTATGAAATTTACCCATAGCGCTCATTGGTGGAACGTAAGAATGAGTTCTCTCATCTGAAACTACTTTGCTTAAAATATTTGATGCACCTATAAATGTTAAAAGAAAACTAAAATTAATATTTCAAAAGTGGTACAAAATATTTTTTGTAACATGTTTACAAACAAGTAAGCTTACATAATGAAACTAGAATAAAAATAGTTAAAACCGAAATAAGTGTCCTCATTTGAGTAATAGAAATTTATTTAATTGAGATAAAGGGGTAGATAATACTAAATATTTTGCCTTTTTTATTTTATGATGCGAAGTTGTTAAACTTAGACTTGTCATATTTATATTTGTGTTACAAAATAGCTACTATTTCGATAACTTATCTTGTTATAAATGAAAGATAAAAACTGTTCAATTGATCGTTTCAGATTTTTGAACTTTTAAAAATATGTTATCAAGTTAGTTAGAAATTGATTGTTCCAGGTGTTAAAACTATATCTCCCACAAATTTTAATTTAATATATCTTAATACATAAACTATGTAGTTCAAATAGAATTATTATAAATACATTTGAGGTTATTTAGAAACAAAAGTGCATCGTATAGCTATTTTATAAATATTATGTGTGGAAATATACTATTTTTATCTATAAAAAAATATAATGAATCATATTTAGTGTAAGAAAAAGTAAAATCATCAACATTACTTCATATGCTTTAAAATATGGTCATGTTATGTTAGTTTTTGAGCAAAACGATTTGTAAAACTATTTTAATAATTTTAAAACTATATTGAGTATGTATTAGATTTGTGATGTAGATACTTTGACATTGATGTTTATTTCATATTTTATGCGTTAATAGTTGAAACTTAATACACTTTATAAGATATATTACATCGTCTCGATCCCTGAAATTTCTAATATATAAATTGGACAAGACACTGACCTCGTCTACTACATCTGTGGAATAAACATCAGACCTTATAGTCTTTCCATAGTCCCTGATACCCTACAGGCCATCAACTTAATCAAAAGGAGTATCGCTTGTCTGCTCCTCCCTACCTATAGATCTTGACTCAACCAGCCATGTTATTGTCTCTCCTAAATAGTCAACATCGTCAAAACATATCATATTTCATGGGCTCATCATCTCACTGAAAATTCTTTTTGCCCCTCTTTTCTCTTCTACTTTTCATTTTCTATGTAGGTTCCATGAGCTCAAAGAGACATCGTTGCCAAGTTCCATACTTCATAAAAAAACTTAAATTTCTCATTAAAAAATTAGGAAATTGAGATTTTATCAACTTAACGAAAATATCAATGTTGGGGATGGTTACTCGAGAGACATTTGGAATACAAAAATTCAATAAATAAGTATACTATCAAATTTTTTAAATGAATATTGATTTTCGGATTTTTTTGAACCTACAAAAAACTAGTCTCTGAATATTTAGTTCTAATAAACTTTAATGTGAAAATCAAATCAATCCCTATTATCCAATATCAATCAATGTTATTCACGTTATTTCTAACAGTTTTGCATCACAAATTCAAGTTTATGCTCACCTAATTTGATGATTGTAAAAATCTACTTGTTTCCTTGGTAATGCAAAACTTTGATAGTTCCACTATCGTAAAGTCATATCTAAGGATTTTATATTAATTCCTAACAAGATTAGTTGAACAATAGAAGATAACTAGACATATGCGAAAGTGGATAATTAGAAAAATAGAGATTTAATTACGACACATATGTTTATTATAATGATTAAGGGAAGGAAGAATTCAAAATCCATATATGCTTATGTTCAATTTTGACTACTCAATTTTGCGAACCCCTAAATTTAGAAAAAACTGATTTTTCGATGGAAAGGCCTCACATACATGAAAGAGAAATAATGTGTTTGATCAAAATAATACTTTAAACTCTGTTTGGAGTGTTTTTGATTTTTTGTTAAAATATTGAATTATTTTTATTTGAAACGGTTATGTCACCAAAAAACTAAAAACATAAAAATTGAAAGGTTCGCAGAATTGTGATTTCAAAACAGATCCAAACTTCTTGGAACATAAAAGCTCCACCAATCACAAACTGTTGTATCTTTGAAGATTAGCCCTTTTATAATTTGTAGATCTCTTCCAGTTTTTTAACCAATCAAAATTCCGATAACAGTTAGAAATATTCTTAGCTTTTAAATCGATCCATTTAATTTTATAACCTTATTTTAAATTAGTTTAGAGTTTAGCAGTGATTAAAAATACGTTACTTCAACGCCTAATTTTGAAAACCAAAATTAATTAAGAAATCATTAAGTTGGTTCGATAAGTGTAGAGCTATATACTCAATAACTTTCTACCTAATTTCGATCGGCTGATACATAAATTATTTTGCATTATAATGAAACATAATCGTATATAACATATGAATAAAGTAAAAAAATATAAATAAAATATTATTATTTTGTCTGGTTTATTTGTGTATGGGGAATTTTTCACCTTCACAAAGACACATGAAACTCATACATTTAAGAAAGTCTTTTCCTTTTTCTGAACAGTGATTTCTACATAAATGACAACCCCAAACAAAATCCGCTGGATTGAGTTTAAGATGCTCGTGTGGTGGAAGATTATCTTGTCTATGAAATTTACCCATAGCGCTCATTGGTGGAACGTAAGAATGAGTTCTCTCATCTGAAACTACTTTGCTTAAAATATTTGATGCACCTATAAATGTTAAAAGAAAACTAAAATTAATATTTCAAAAGTGGTACAAAATATTTTTTGTAACATGTTTACAAACAAGTAAGCTTACATAATGAAACTAGAATAAAAATAGTTAAAACCGAAATAAGTGTCCTCATTTGAGTAATAGAAATTTATTTAATTGAGATAAAGGGGTAGATAATACTAAATATTTTGCCTTTTTTATTTTATGATGCGAAGTTGTTAAACTTAGACTTGTCATATTTATATTTGTGTTACAAAATAGCTACTATTTCGATAACTTATCTTGTTATAAATGAAAAATAAAAACTGTTCAATTGATCGTTTCAGATTTTTGAACTTTTAAAAATATGTTATCAAGTTAGTTAGAAATTGATTGTTCCAGGTGTTAAAACTATATCTCCCACAAATTTTAATTTAATATATCTTAATACATAAACTATGTAGTTCAAATAGAATTATTATAAATACATTTGAGGTTATTTAGAAACAAAAGTGCATCGTATAGCTATTTTATAAATATTATGTGTGGAAATATACTATTTTTATCTATAAAAAAATATAATGAATCATATTTAGTGTAAGAAAAAGTAAAATCATCAACATTACTTCATATGCTTTAAAATATGGTCATGTTATGTTAGTTTTTGAGCAAAACGATTTGTAAAACTATTTTAATAATTTTAAAACTATATTGAGTATGTATTAGATTTGTGATGTAGATACTTTGACATTGATGTTTATTTCATATTTTATGCGTTAATAGTTGAAACTTAATACACTTTATAAGATATATTACATCGTCTCGATCCCTGAAATTTCTAATATATAAATTGGACAAGACACTGACCTCGTCTACTACATCTGTGGAATAAACATCAGACCTTATAGTCTTTCCATAGTCCCTGATACCCTACAGGCCATCAACTTAATCAAAAGGAGTATCGCTTGTCTGCTCCTCCCTACCTATAGATCTTGACTCAACCAGCCATGTTATTGTCTCTCCTAAATAGTCAACATCGTCAAAACATATCATATTTCATGGGCTCATCATCTCACTGAAAATTCTTTTTGCCTCACTTTTCTCTTCTACTTTTCCTTTTCTATGTAGGTTCCATGAGCTCAAAGAGACATCGTTGCCAAGTTCCATACTTCATAAAAAACTTAAATTTCTCATTAAAAAATTAGGAAATTGAGATTTTATCAACTTAACGAAAATATCAATGTTGGGGATGGTTACTCGAGAGACATTTGGAATACAAAAATTCAATAAATAAGTATACTATCAAATTTTTTAAATGAATATTGATTTTCGGATTTTTTTGAACCTACAAAAAACTAGTCTTTGAATATTTAGTTCTAATAAACTTTAATGTGAAAATCAAATCAATCCCTATTATCCAATATCAATCAATGTTATTCACGTTATTTCTAACAGGTTTTGCATCACAAATTCAAGTTTATGCTCACCTAATTTGATGATTGTAAAAATCTACTTGTTTCCTTGGTATTGCAAAACTTTGATAGTTCCACTATCGTAAAGTCATATCTAAGGATTTTATATTAATTCCTAACAAGATTAGTTGAACAATAGAAGATAACTAGACATATGCGAAAGTGGATAATTAGAAAAATAGAGATTTAATTACGACACATATGTTTATTATAATGATTAAGGGAAGGAAGAATTCAAAATCCATATATGCTTATGTTCAATTTTGACTACTCAATTTTGCGAACCCCTAAATTTAGAAAAAACTGATTTTTCGATGGAAAGGCCTCACATACATGAAAGAGAAATAATGTGTTTGATCAAAATAATACTTTAAACTCTGTTTGGAGTGTTTTTGATTTTTTTGTTAAAATATTGAATTATTTTTATTTGAAACGGTTATGTCACCAAAAACTAAAAACATAAAAATTGAAAGGTTCGCAGAATTGTGATTTCAAAACAGATCCAAACTTCTTGGAACATAAAAGCTCCACCAATCACAAACTGTTGTATCTTTGAAGATTAGCCCTTTTATAATTTGTAGATCTCTTCCAGTTTTTTAACCAATCAAAATTCCGATAACAGTTAGAAATATTCTTAGCTTTTAAATCGATCCATTTAATTTTATAACCTTATTTTAAATTAGTTTAGAGTTTAGCATTGATTAAAAATACGTTACTTCAACGCCTAATTTTGAAAACCAAAATTAATTAAGAAATCATTAAGTTGGTTCGATAAGTGTAGAGCTATATACTCAATAACTTTCTACCTAATTTCGATCGGCTGATACATCAATTATTTTGCATTATAATGAAACATAATCGTATATAACATATGAATAAAGTAAAAAAATATAAATAAAATATTATTATTTTGTCTGGTTTATTTGTGTATGGGGAATTTTTCACCTTCACAAAGACACATGAAACTCATACATTTAAGAAAGTCTTTTCCTTTTTCTGAATAGTGATTTCTACATAAATGACAACCCCAAACAAAATCCGCTGGATTGAGTTTAAGATGCTCGTGTGGTGGAAGATTATCTTGTCTATGAAATTTACCCATAGCGCTCATTGGTGGAACGTAAGAATGAGTTCTCTATTCTGAAACTACTTTGCTTAAAATATTTGATGCACCTATAAATGTTAAAAGAAAACTAAAATTAATATTTCAAAAGTGGTACAAAATATTTTTTGTAACATGTTTACAAACAAGTAAGCTTACATAATGAAACTAGAATAAAAATAGTTAAAACCAAAATAAGTGTCCTCATTTGAGTAATAGAAATTTATTTAATTGAGATAAAGGGGTAGATAATACTAAATATTTTGCCTTTTTTATTTTATGATGCGAAGTTGTTAAACTTAGACTTGTCATATTTATATTTGTGTTACAAAATAGCTACTATTTCGATAACTTATCTTGTTATAAATGAAAAATAAAAACTGTTCAATTGATCGTTTCAGATTTTTGAACTTTTAAAAATATGTTATCAAGTTAGTTAGAAATTGATTATTCCAGGTGTTAAAACTATATCTCCCACAAATTTTAGTTTAATATATCTTAATACATAAACTATGTAGTTCAAATACAATTATTATAAATACATTTGAGGTTATTTAGAAACAAAAGTGCATCGTATAGCTATTTTATAAATATTATGTGTGGAAATATACTATTTTTATCTATAAAAAAATATAATGAATCATATTTAGTGTAAGAAAAAGTAAAATTATCAACATTACTTCATATGCTTTAAAATATGGTCATGTTATGTTAGTTTTTGAGCAAAACGATTTGTAAAACTATTTTAATAATTTTAAAACTATATTGAGTATGTATTAGATTTGTGATGTAGATACTTTGACATTGATGTTTATTTCGTATTTTATGCGTTAATAGTTGAAACTTAATACACTTTATAAGATATATTTCATCGTCTCGATCCCTGAAATTTCTAATATATAAATTGGACAAGACACTACCTCGTCTACTACATCTGTGGAATAAACATCAGACCTTATAGTCTTTCCATAGTCCCTGATACCCTACAGGCCATCAACTTAATCAAAAGGAGTATCGCTTGTCTGCTCCTCCCTACCTATAGATCTTGACTCAACCAGCCATGTTATTGTCTCTCCTAAATAGTCAACATCGTCAAAACATATCATATTTCATGGGCTCATCATCTCACTGAAAATTCTTTTTGCCTCTCTTTTCTCTTCTACTTTTCCTTTTCTATGTAGGTTCCATGAGCTCAAAGAGACATCGTTGCCAAGTTCCATACTTCATAAAAAAAACTTAAATTTCTCATTAAAAAATTAGGAAATTGAGATTTTATCAACTTAACGAAAATATCAATGTTGGGGATGGTTACTCGAGAGACATTTGGAATACAAAAATTCAATAAATAAGTATACTATCAAATTTTTTAAATGAATATTGATTTTCGGATTTTTTTGAACCTACAAAAAACTAGTCTTTGAATATTTAGTTCTAATAAACTTTAATGTGAAAATCAAATCAATCCCTATTATCCAATATCAATCAATGTTATTCACGTTATTTCTAACGGTTTTGCATCACAAATTCAAGTTTATGCTCACCTAATTTGATGATTGTAAAAATCTACTTGTTTCCTTGGTATTGCAAAACTTTGATAGTTCCACTATCGTAAAGTCATATCTAAGGATTTTATATTAATTCCTAACAAGATTAGTTGAACAATAGAAGATAACTAGACATATGCGAAAGTGGATAATTAGAAAAATAGAGATTTAATTACGACACATATGTTTATTATAATGATTAAGGGAAGGAAGAATTCAAAATCCATATATGCTTATGTTCAATTTTGACTACTCAATTTTGCGAACCCCTAAATTTAGAAAAAACTGATTTTTCGATGGAAAGGCCTCACATACATGAAAGAGAAATAATGTGTTTGATCAAAATAATACTTTAAACTCTGTTTGGAGTGTTTTTGATTTTTTTGTTAAAATATTGAATTATTTTTATTTGAAACGGTTATGTCACCAAAAAACTAAAAACATAAAAATTGAAAGGTTCGCAGAATTGTGATTTCAAAACAGATCCAAACTTCTTGGAACATAAAAGCTCCACCAATCACAAACTGTTGTATCTTTGAAGATTAGCCCTTTTATAATTTGTAGATCTCTTCCAGTTTTTTAACCAATCAAAATTCCGATAACAGTTAAAAATATTCTTAGCTTTTAAATCGATCCATTTAATTTTATAACCTTATTTTAAATTATTTTAGAGTTTAGCTTTGATTAAAAATACGTTACTTCAACGCCTAATTTTGAAAACCAAAATTAATTAAGAAATCATTAAGTTGGTTCGATAAGTGTAGAGCTATATACTCAATAACTTTCTACCTAATTTCGATCGGCTGATACATCAATTATTTTGCATTATAATGAAACATAATCGTATATAACATATGAATAAAGTAAAAAAATATAAATAAAATATTATTATTTTGTCTGGTTTATTTGTGTATGGGGAATTTTTCACCTTCACAAAGACACATGAAACTCATACATTTAAGAAAGTCTTTTCCTTTTTCTGAATAGTGATTTCTACATAAATGACAACCCCAAACAAAATCCGCTGGATTGAGTTTAAGATGCTCGTGTGGTGGAAGATTATCTTGTCTATGAAATTTACCCATAGCGCTCATTGGTGGAACGTAAGAATGAGTTCTCTATTCTGAAACTACTTTGCTTAAAATATTTGATGCACCTATAAATGTTAAAAGAAAACTAAAATTAATATTTCAAAAGTGGTACAAAATATTTTTTGTAACATGTTTACAAACAAGTAAGCTTACATAATGAAACTAGAATAAAAATAGTTAAAACCAAAATAAGTGTCCTCATTTGAGTAATAGAAATTTATTTAATTGAGATAAAGGGGTAGATAATACTAAATATTTTGCCTTTTTTATTTTATGATGCGAAGTTGTTAAACTTAGACTTGTCATATTTATATTTGTGTTACAAAATAGCTACTATTTCGATAACTTATCTTGTTATAAATGAAAAATAAAAACTGTTCAATTGATCGTTTCAGATTTTTGAACTTTTAAAAATATGTTATCAAGTTAGTTAGAAATTGATTGTTCCAGGTGTTAAAACTATATCTCCCACAAATTTTAATTTAATATATCTTAATACATAAACTATGTAGTTCAAATAGAATTATTATAAATACATTTGAGGTTATTTAGAAACAAAAGTGCATCGTATAGCTATTTTATAAATATTATGTGTGGAAATATACTATTTTTATTTATAAAAAAATATAATGAATCATATTTAGTGTAAGAAAAAGTAAAATCATCAACATTACTTCATATGCTTTAAAATATGGTCATGTTATGTTAGTTTTTGAGCAAAACGATTTGTAAATTTATTTTAATAATTTTAAAACTATATTGAGTATGTATTAGATTTGTGATGTTGATATTTTGACATTGATGTTTATTTCATATTTTATGCGTTAATAGTTGAAACGTAATACACTTTATAAGATATATTACATCGTCTCGATCCCTGAGATTTCTAATATATAAATTGGACAAGACACTGACCTCTTCTACTAATTCTGCGGAATAAACATCAGACCTTATAGTCTTTCCATAGTCCCTGATACCCTATAGGCCATCAACTTAATCAAAAGGATTATCGCTTGTCTGCTCCTCCCTACCTATAGATTTTGACTCAACCAGCCATGTTATTGTCTCTCCTAAATAGTCAACATCGTCAAAACATATCATATTTCATGGGCTCATCATCTCACTGAAAATTCTTTTTGCCTCTCTTTTCTCTTCTACTTTTCCTTTTCTATGTAGGTTCCATGAGCTCAAAGAGACATCGTTGCCAAGTTCCATACTTCATAAAAAAAACTTAAATTTCTCATTAAAAAATTAGGAAATTGAGATTTTATCAACTTAACGAAAATATCAATGTTGGGGATGGTTACTCGAGAGACATTTGGAATACAAAAATTCAATAAATAAGTATACTATCAAATTTTTTAAATGAATATTGATTTTCGGATTTTTTTGAACCTACAAAAAACTAGTCTTTGAATATTTAGTTCTAATAAACTTTAATGTGAAAATCAAATCAATCCCTATTATCCAATATCAATCAATGTTATTCACGTTATTTCTAACGGTTTTGCATCACAAATTCAAGTTTATGCTCACCTAATTTGATGATTGTAAAAATCTACTTGTTTCCTTGGTATTGCAAAACTTTGATAGTTCCACTATCGTAAAGTCATATCTAAGGATTTTATATTAATTCCTAACAAGATTAGTTGAACAATAGAAGATAACTAGACATATGCGAAAGTGGATAATTAGAAAAATAAAGATTTAATTACGACACATATGTTTATTATAATGATTATGGGAAGGAAGAATTCAAAATCCATATATGCTTATGTTCAATTTTGACTACTCAATTTTGCGAACCCCTAAATTTAGAAAAAACTGATTTTTCGATGGAAAGGCCTCACATACATGAAAGAGAAATAATGTGTTTGATCAAAATAATACTTTAAACTCTGTTTGGAGTGTTTTGATTTTTTGTTAAAATATTGAATTATTTTTATTTGAAACGGTTATGTCACCAAAAAACTAAAAACATAAAAATTAAAAGGTTCGCAGAATTGTGATTTCAAAACAGATCCAAACTTCTTGGAACATAAAAGCTCCACCAATCACAAACTGTTGTATCTTTGAAGATTAGCGCTTTTATAATTTGTAGATCTCTTCCAGTTTTTTAACCAATCAAAATTCTGATAACAGTTAAAAATATTCTTAGCTTTTAAATCGATCCATTTAATTTTATAACCTTATTTTAAATTAGTTTAGATTTTAGCATAAAATTAAAAATACGTTACTTCAACGCCTAATTTTGAAAACCAAAATTAATTAAGAAATCATTAAGTTGGTTCGATAAGTGTAGAGCTATATACTCAATAACTTTCTACCTAATTTCGATCGGCTGATACATCAATTATTTTGCATTATAATGAAACATAATCGTATATAACATATGAATAATGTAAAAAAATATAAATAAAATATTATTATTTTGTCTGGTTTATTTGTGTATGGGGAATTTTTCACCTTCACAAAGACACATGAAACTCATACATTTAAGAAAGTCTTTTCCTTTTTCTGAACAGTGATTTCTACATAAATGACAACCCCAAACAAAATCCGCTGGATTGAGTTTAAGATGCTCGTGTGGTGGAAGATTATCTTGTCTATGAAATTTACCCATAGTGCTCATTGGTGGAACGTAAGAATGAGTTCTCTCATCTGAAACTACTTTGCTTAAAATATTTGATGCACCTATAAATGTTAAAAGAAAACTAAAATTAATATTTCAAAAGTGGTACAAAATATTTTTTGTAACATGTTTACAAACAAGTAAGCTTACATAATGAAACTAGAATAAAAATAGTTAAAACCGAAATAAGTGTCCTTGTTTGAGTAATAGAAATTTATTTAATTGAGATAAAGGGGTAGATAATACTAAGTATTTTGCCTTTTTTATTTTATGATGCGGAGTTGTTAAACTTAGACTTGTCATATTTATATTTGTGTTACAAAATAGCTATTATTTCAATAACTTATCTTGTTATAAATGAAAGATAAAAACTGTTCAATTGATCGTTTCAGATTTTTGAACTTTTAAAAATATGTTATCAAGTTAGTTAGAAATTGATTGTTCCAGTTGTTAAAACTATATCTCCCACAAATATTAATTTAATATATCTTAATACATAAACTATGTAGTTCAAATAGAATTATTATAAATACATTTGAAGTTATTTAGAAACAAAAGTGCATCATATAGCTATTTTATAAATATTATGTGTGGAAATATACTATTTTTATCTATAAAAAAATATAATGAATCATATTTAGTGTAAGAAAAAGTAAAATCATCAACATTACTTGATATGTTTTAAAATATGGTCATGTTATGTTAGTTTTTGAGCAAAACGATTTGTAAAACTATTTTAATAATTTTAAAAGTATATTGAGTATGTATTAGATTTGTGATGTAGATACTTTGACATTGATGTTTATTTCATATTTTATGCGTTAATAGTTGAAACTTAATACACTTTATCAGATATATTACATCGTCTCGATCCCTGAAATTTCTAATATATAAATTGGACAAGACACTGACCTCGTCTACTACATCTGTGGAATAAACATCAGATCTTATAGTCTTTCCATAGTCCCTGATACCCTACAGGCCATCAACTTAATCAAAAGGAGTATCGCTTGTCTGCTCCTCCCTACCAATAGATCTTGACTCAACCAGCCATGTTATTGTCTCTCCTAAATAGTCAACATCGTCAAAACATATCATATTTCATGGGCTCATCATCTCACTGAAAATTCTTTTTGCCCCTCTTTTCTCTTCTACTTTTCATTTTCTATGTAGGTTCCATGAGCTCAAAGAGACATCGTTGCCAAGTTCCATACTTCATAAAAAAACTTAAATTTCTCATTAAAAAATTAGGAAATTGAGATTTTATCAACTTAACGAAAATATCAATGTTGGGGATGGTTACTCGACAGACATTTGGAATACAAAAATTCAATAAATAAGTATACTATCAAATTTTTTAAATGAAGATTGATTTTCGGATTTTTTTGAACCTACAAAAAACTAGTCTCTGAATATTTAGTTCTAATAAGTCTACGGGCTTGGGAATGTTGCTTGGTGCCCAAGGCGTCTTAGGCTTGCTGCGGATTCCTTGGCTCTTAAGTTTGATGTGCTGCTCAGCCTGGACAGATAGGTGGAACAAATCCTTGAAGTCATTGTAGATTTGCCTTTCCACCTTGCTGCTGATCCTCTCTTGCAGTCCATCCAAGAGTTGTGCCATCAACGCTTCTTCATCATCATTGAGCTCCAGCCTGTTCCTTAGCTTCTTGAACTCTTCATAGTATTGCTCTACTGATCTGGTACCCTGCTTAACAGTACGAAAACGTCGTTGCAAATCTCTATGAAAGTAAGGTGGAACAAACCTTTGTCGCATGAGGTCTTTCATGTCGACCCATGAGTCTACGGGCCTCAATCTTTTCCTCCTTCGGTCAGATACCTCACGATCCCACCAGATGAGGGCATTGTCCGTGAGTTGTGCTACTGTCATTGAGACTTTCCTAGGCCCTGGTTGGTTGTAATGATCGAAGATATGATCCATTCTTCTCTCCCAATCTAGGTAAGCCTCGGGGTCTACTTTTCTTGCAAAACTTGGAGGAGTTAGTTTAACATCAGGATGAGTTACCCGGTTGTAGGCGTGTTCATCTCCATCCTCATGATGTCTAGGAAGCATCCTAGGTCTCTGGTGATGTCCATATGGCTCGAAGCCATCACCTTCTACCTCTGGTTGCCGTGGAGGTCCTCTCGGCCTATGGTTATAGTTATGAGGTGGTGCGTCCTCATCTTCATCTGGCTGGGGCTCCTCCTGTTTGTGCCATGTCCTAAGGTTCTCAGGACCCTCAGCACGGTCTTGCTCAGCTCTCACGTGCCTTATGGCCTGGAATCTCACAGGCCTCTCCACGCACTCCAACCTCTCACCTATTGACGCTAGTTACGTTTGGAGGGTGGTGAACATGGCCATCATGGCTTCGGCTGCTTCTCTATTTTCTTCTACCATTGCGTACTACAAAGAAAAAAGACAAGTTATTTTGCCCCTAAGTTGATTAGGAGGGTTTTTTTTATATGGGAATTCGAATTTGCAAAAAGGAAAAATTTGAGAAAAAGGAAAAACCTGAAAAAGGAAAGTTTAGAAAAATGGAAACTTCCTACAACTTGTGCTAGCTGTCCAATTCGAATTCTTTTGGTATTTTTCCTATTTTCTACTTCTTTTCTTTTTAATTTTACTTCAAAATAATGGAAATATGATTTAAACAAAAAGAAAAACGTGAATGGCAATGCAAAAGTGAATCTAAACCCTAGTGAGACACGTAGAAGCTAGATGCACTCGGTTTGGAGTTTGATGTTATTTTTTTTATTTTTCTTGAATGAAACTTAAACTAATGCAAGAACTAGAAACAAAACAAGTTAAAGGATAGAAACAACCTGGTTTAGGAGCTTTAAACAACCATCCTTTGTGGCATGCACACGTCTTGCTCCTAGTCTTCGACTTGGAGTAGGGTTAGGAATCTTTGGGCTCTGACCTCTCTTGCCACTAAAGCCCAAGTCTCTGAAGTCCCTTGCATTGTTGAGAAGCCTTTGGACTCTTCTTTGCATATCTGGCCCCCTGTCCTTAGTCGATCTTCCTCTAGGAGCTTGTCGACCCATAAGCTGAACTTGTAGAAGAGTGCTCTTGATATGCTCCTTGTCATTGCTCCTGGTGGCACTACTGGTGTTGAGACTTCCTCTAGATGCATGTACTGAAGCTGGTTGCCTATCTGGTCCGAATCTCCTTGTGTAGAAGTTGAAATGCTCGTGTACTCGGCTGGATCGGCTGTACCGGCTGGACTGTGCGAGGTACTGGCTGGAATGCCTTCTGGACCGGCCAAGTTGATCCCGGAGTTGGCGGCGTCACCAATGGGACCGGCAGTGTCATCTACGTCGCCACTAGTTGGGCCAGAGGTTTGGGCCTCTCCGCCGGCAATGCTGATCGGTCCGGTCCTATTAGTCGAGGGTCCGGTGGTACCGCTTGGGCCGACAGACATGCCAAATGGCCCGGCTGTCTCAGGCAAGCTTCCTGGTCGGACACTCTGGTCTCCTGGCCGGACATACGACCTGATACCCTCATCATGAAGGGTCACCATCAACCCATCACTCTTGAGTCTCTAGAAAGTGTTGTATAGCCAGCTAGAGTCTCTCCAACAGTTCCCCTTGCTCGAACAAGTCCTCTTGTTCCTGCATCATTGTCTCCATCTGATTCTTCCCTAAAATCAGTCTCCAAATAGTCTTGATTCCATGACTCTTCTGCATAGTCACACTCACTGGTGCTTAGGTATTGATCATAGTCGTTGTCTAGACTACAATCAGCTTGTGGTATGGTCATGGTGTGTTCTTCTTCATCATAGTGCTCCATCATTAAACTTTTTACCTTGCACGACAATAAGAAGAGATATCAGACCCAAATCAACAAATAAGAAAACTACACTCTAGTGAATATATGATATTAACACATAAGTAGTAGTAAAAGGAAAATTGATACAAGTAAATATTTTGAAGTTTTTTTTTGTTTTTTTGAAAACTAACTTTAAAGCAAACTAAAACAAAATATTTTTTGTGTTTTTGATATTTAAAATTAATTAAGGACAAAAAACAATATTCTATTAATCTCTCTTTTTTTAACTTTACTAGTAACTTAATTCGAAAATAACAAAATGAGTGATGCTTATATTTTTGGTTTTTTTCTAATGATGAACGAAATTAAGTAAACATGAAATACAATTCTTATGATTTGGTTTTCGATTTATATGAGAGGTGACAAAAAGAAACAACAAGAATCAACAAGAAACAATGCAAATGAATAATAAGAACAAATATAGTTATTTTTTGGTCTTTTTGATAAGATGTAAATAACAAAATGCAAAACAAAATCATAAAAGATAAAGGATAAAGGTTGGATGAACACAACCTGGGATAGGAGCTTTTAGCTCTGATACCAAATGATGTAAGATTGAGTATCAATCTCACAAGCGGTACGGCTGTGACTCGCAAGGCCTAGAAACTCTCTTGTCTTAAGCGGGCAAGGGAACTAAAAGGAGGGGGGTTTTGATTGAATCACACGATCAAAGGTTAACCAAGGGAGTTTGAATCTCTCAAACTAACCTGGCCGTGGATTCAATAGAAAGGAAGTGAATCACACACTTAGTTTCTAAAGAAATAAGAACAAGTTCAAAGACAAGGCTTTGAAAAAAGTACTTTGTATTCAACTTTTTATTTCAATGGTGGTCTATCTTTACAATGAGGTCGTTCTGAGCTTATATAGTGCTCATAGCAACGGTGCTAAGCCTAAAAAAGAGAAAAGGAAATCATACATTTAAAATATATGGCTGTTTGCCATTAATGTCTAGTTGGACCAACAAGGAAAGTGTATATGCTTGTATCTTGAGAGCTTTGGGGCGAATGTAAGGTGTCTAGGTACATCCTGGATTCTTTGGAAAGTCTTCAATACGTGTCCAAGTTTCCAAGAATAGAGATATTGCAATCTGAACACATTAAGTATACTTCGGTCCATATATGGAAAGTATGGGAGGAAAGAGATTCGCCTGATCCTATGGTGGCTGGTGCATGGTAGGTTTATTTTGGGCTTCCTTAGGGCCTTAATAATATCTCCTGGACGCCATGTTTTGGTTTGCAAGTGATTAAACCAGTTGACCATCTCACTTTCCATAAAGGCCTCCAATCGGTTCATTTGAAGGCATGGATGAACCCGTGATACAAGCCTTGATTCAAGGATGTATGCGCATGGGCTGTTTTGAGAAGTTTAGGTGAGAAACTCGACCTTAGACTTCTTGGATAGGGGTTTTTGGGTTGGTATTCGATGGAAAGGTGAAGTGAACCTGATACAAGCCTTGATTCAAGGATGTATGCGCGTGGGCTGTTTGTAGAAGATTAGGTGAGAAACTCAACCTTAGGCTTCTGGATAGGGGTTTTCTGGTTGGTAAACGATGGAAGGGTGAAGTGAACCACACGAGGAGTGATGAGCCTCGTGATAAATCACAAACTTAGAGCTAGGAGGGCTGGTCTCAACTAGGTTCTAAGCGCACAAGATTCTTAGAGAGAAAACTTGTAGGGGAAAAAGTTCTACTTTATTAATATTCAAAAAGGTTGTCAAACTACAATGCTGGAAGGAGCCTTATTAGTATGCTCGACAGCTTGACCTTCTAGGGTCGACTCAAATAAAGAAAAGGAAAGTTTACAAAAGTGCACAAAAGGAAAAGATACAAAAGTGCATAACCGAAAAAAGGACCTATTCCTAAAATGTTCTTGACTCAAAAATGTAAAGCAACTAGATCCTACCCTGCAAAACAGAAAGAGGCATATATTCGAATGTAAACTTACCTTAACTCACCTCACGGCCAAGAAATGGAAGGTGGCCGTCCTTGTGGCATGCACGCGCCTTGCTCCTAGTCTTCGACTTGGAGTAGGGTTAAATATCTTTGGGCCCTGACCTCTCTTGCCACTAAAGCCCAAGTCTCTGATGTTCCTTGTGTTGTTGAGAAGCCTTTGGACTCTAATTTGCTCTTCTGGCCCATTGTCCTTAGCTGCTCTTCCTCTAGAAGCTTGTCGACCCATAGGCTGAATTTGTGGAAAAGTGCCCTTGATCTGCTTCTTGTCATTGCTCCTTGAGGTACCACTGGTGTAGAGAATTCCTCTAAGTGCATGTCCTGGAGCTGGTAGCTCATTTGGTCAGAGTCCTCTTGTGTAGAAGTGGAAGTGCGCGTGTACTCGGCTGGATCGGCTGTACCGGCTGGATTGTGTGCGGTACTGGCCGGAATGACTTCAGGACCGGCCAAGTTGATCCCGGAGTCGGCGGTGTCATCAGAGGGACCGGCGGTGTCATCCACGTCCCCACCAAGTGTGCCGGAAGCTTGGGCCTCTCCGGCGGCAATGTTGACCGGTCTGGTCCTATAGGTCGAAGGCCCAGCGGTACTGTCTGGTCCGGCAGGCGCGCCAGATGGTCCTGCTGTCTCGGGCAAGCTTCTTGGTCGGCCAGTCTGGTCTACTGGCTGGATGTACGACCTGATGTCCTCATCATTCCCTCCCTTTTCAGTAGGTTTTGTCCTCAAAACTGGTTCATCTGCATGGAAAGGGGCCAAGTCAGTAACATTAAACGTATTGGACACATTAAACTCACCTGGAAGCTCGATCCGGTAGGCGTTGTTGTTGATCCTCTCGAGCACTCTGAATGGTCCATCTCCTCTTGGTGCTAGCTTGGAACTCCTTAGGTTTGGGAACCTCTCCACCCGTAGGTGTAGCCACATCCAATCGCCTGGTTGAAAGATCACCTCCCTTCTTCCCTTGTTGGCATGAGTCACGTACTGTCCGGTCCTCTTCTCCAAGTTCTCTGCTACCTTCTGGTGTAACCTCCTTATGAACTCTGCTTTGGATGCTCCGTTGAGGTTGGTCATCTCAGCTGGTGGCAGTGGTGTTTGCTCCAATGGGGTGAGAGGGTTGAAGCCGTATACCACTTCAAATGGTGTCTTCTTGGTTGCTGAGTGCACGGCTCGGTTGTAGGCGAACTCAATGAATGGCAGGCACTCCACCCAAGTCTTTAGGTTCTTCCCTAGTGTAGTTCTGAGAAGAGTTGATAGTGTCCTGTTGACAACTTCAGTTTGGCCATCGGTGTCCCTGTCTGATACGATGGTCCTTGGTGTCCCTTTCTGATACGATGGTCCTTGGCACTCCATGAAGCCGTACTATCTCCCTGAAGAACAGCTCAGCTGTTTGTGTGGCATCATTGACATTGGCACATGGGATGAAGTGTGCCATCTTGGAGAATCTGTCCACCACTACAAAGATCGAATCTTTGTGGTTGATCTTGGGCAGACCTAGAACAAAGTCCATCGAGATGTCCACCCATGGATGTGTTGGTATGGGCAGTGGGAGATACAACCCGTGAGGTTGCACTCGGGACTTTGCCTTCTTGCAAGTGATGCATCTTGCACAATGTGCTTCTACTGTCCTCTTGATGTGTGGCCAGTAGAAGTGCTCCTTGACCACTGCTAGAGTCTTGTCAACACCAAAGTGGCCCATGAGTCCTCCTCCATGAGCTTCTCGGATGATAAGCTCCTTTAGTGATCCTTGTGGTATGCACAACCTTCTTTCTCGGAACAAGAATCCCTCATGGATGTAGAATTTGCCATGACTCCCTGTGCTACACTCCTTGTAGCTCTCAGCAAGGTCAGGATCATCCTTGTATAGATCCTTGATGTGCTCGAATCCTAGGACCTTTGCCTCCGTGGTTGATATCAAGGCAAACCTCCTTGATAGTGCATCGGCTACCACATTATCTTTGCCCTTCTTGTACTTGATGACGTACGGAAAGGTCTCTATGAACTCCATCCACCTGGCATGTCCCCTCTTGAGATTGGTTTGCCCTCTGAGGTGTTTGAGAGTCTCATGATCAGTGTGGATCACAAACTCCTTGGACAGCAAGTAATGCTGCCAAGTCTCCAATGCTCGGACAAGGGCATAAAGCTCCTTGTCATAAGTGGGGTAGTTCAGTGAGGCACCACCTAGCTTCTCACTGAAGTATGCCACTGGTCTCCCTCCTTGGGTTAGCACTGCTCCTATGCCTATTCCAGAGGCATCACACTCCACTTCAAACGTCTTGTTGAAGTCGGGAAGGACTAGCACTGGTGCGTGTGTAAGGCTGTCCTTCAAGGCCTTGAATGCCTTCTCCTGAGCTTCTTCCCAGCTGAATCCCACGTTCTTCTTCACTACTGCCGTCAGTGGTGAGGCAATACTGCTGAAGTTGGGCACGAATCTCCTATAGAAGCTGGCCAGTCCGTGGAAGCTCCTCACTTGGCTGATGTTTCCTGGTGTTGGCCATTCTTGTATGGCTCGAATCTTCTCTTCATCAACCTGTAGGCCCTGTGAACTCACAACAAAACCTAAAAAGACAAGCTTATCAGTACAAAAGGTGCACTTCTTGAGATTGGCATAAAGCTCTTCTTGTCGAAGGGTTGTAAGTACCATCTCAAGATGTGTGAGGTGTTCCCGTAGGCACTTACTATAAACCAAAATGTCATCAAAGTAAACTACTACGAACTTACTGATGTACGCCCTAAGAACTTGGTTCATAAGGAGCATGAAGGTGCTTGGGGCATTAGTCAAGCCAAATGGCATGACTGTCCACTCGTAGAGCCCTTGCTTTGTCTTGAAAGCAGTCTTCCACTCATCACCTTCCTTCATTCTTACCTGGTGGTATCCACTTTTGAGGTCTATCTTGGAGAAGACCGTGGCGCCACTCAGCTCATCTAGCATGTCATCCAGTCGTGGTATTGGATGCCTATACTTGACTGTGATGTTGTTGATTGCTCGGCAGTCCACGCACATGCGCCAAGTCCCATCCTTCTTGGGCACTAGTAGCACTGGTACAGCACATGGACTGAGGCTCTCTCGAACATATCCCTTCTCCAGGAGCTCCTTGACTTTCTTCTCAAGCTCCTTGGACTCCTCTGGACTCATCCGGTAGGCTGGCCGGTTGGGCAGGGCTGCTCCGGGCACTAGATCAATCTGGTGTTCTATGCCACGTGAAGGAGGTAAGCCTGCTGGTATCTCCTCTGGAAATACATCCTGGAATTTTTTGAGGAGAGTTGCTACTTCAGGAGGTAACTCTACCTGTCCCTGTTCTATACTCAACACTTCCTTGAAAACCATTAGTAACATTAAATTCTTCAAGGCTAAAGCTCTCCGGACATGGCTTGGTTGAATAAGAAAATTAGATTTGATAAGTTTCTTTTCCTTACTCATTTGGAGTTGTAGCTCATGTACTTGGGCAGGTGTAAGAGGAGCTAGGCTGACCTTTCTCTTGCCATGCACGAAGGTGTAGAGATTGGTTCGGCCATCATGCCTGGTCTCTTTGTCAAACTGCCATGGCCTTCCTAGCAGAAGATGGCCAGCTTGCATGGGCACCACGTCGCACACGACTTGATCCTGGTACTTGCCCACACTGAATGGTACAATGACTTGTTCATGGATCTTTAGCTCCACTTTGTCATCGAGCCCATCTCAGTCTATATGGTCGAGGATGCCGTGTCTTCTCTAGACCTAGCTTATCAACCATATACGCACTAGCAACGTTAGTGCAAGAACCACCATCTATGATGAGGTTACATACCTTTCCTTTGATGGTGCAACGGCTGTGGAAGATGTTCTCCCTTTGGATGGTCTCTGAAGGATCCACCATTGCACTGAGGATACGTCTAGTGACCAGCACTTCCCCACATCAGGGTACTCAATGTCACCATACTCTCCTTCTGGTTCATAGTCCTCTTCATCTTGGGACTCATATTCTCCTGCCTCCGTAATCAGCATGACTCGGTTGTTTGGGCACTCTCTTGAGATGTGTCCACGTCCCCTACACTTGAAACAAGTTATGTCACGCGATCTTTGAGAGTTAGAAGACTTACCAGGCTCTCTTTGGTCACGGGTGGGTTCAGGAGGCTTGCTCTTGAACCTTGACTCGATCTCTACGCTTTTGCCTTTGTCTACGGTCTTAGGCATGTTGCTTGGTGCCCAAGGTGTCTTAGGTTTGCTGCGGATGTCTTGGCTCTTACGTTTGATGTGCTGTTCAGCTTGCACAGATAGATGGAACAAGTCTTTGAAGTCGTTGTAGATTTGCCTTTCCACCTTGCAGCTGATCCTTTCTTGGAGTCCATCCAAGAATTGTGCCATCAATGCTTCTTCATCATCATTGAGCTCCAATCTGTTCCTCAACTTCTCGAACTCTTCATAGTACTCCTCTACTGATCTGGTATCCTGCTTAAGAGTACGAAAACGACGTTGCAAATCCCTATGAAAGTAAGGTGGAACAAACCTTTGTCGCATGAGGTCCTTCATGTCGACCCATGAGTCTACGGGTCTCATTCTCTTCCTCCTTCTGTCAGATACCTCACGATCCCACCAGATGAGGGCATTGTCCGTGAGTTGTGCTACTGCCATTGAGACTCTCCTAGGTCCTGGTTGGTTGTAGTGATCAAAGATATGATCCATTCGCTTCTCCCAATCTAGGTACGCCTCGGGGTCTACTTTTCCTGCAAAACTAGGAGGAGTTAGCTTAACATCAGGATGAATTACCCGGTTGTAGGTGTGTTCATCTCCATCCTCATGACGTCTAGGAGGAATTCTTGGTCTCTGGTGAAGACCATATGGCTCGAAGCCATCATCTCCTGCCTCTGGTTGCCGTGGAGGTCCTCTCGGCCTATGGTGATAGTTATGAGGTTGCGTGTCCTCATCTCCATCTGGCTGGGGTTCCTCCTGTTCGTGCCGTGTCCTAAGGTACTCAGGACCCTCAGGACGGTCTTGCTCAGCTCTCACGTGCCTTATGGCCTGGAATCTTACTGGTCTCTCCACGCGCTCCAACATCTAGCCTATGGATGCGAGTTGTGTTTGGAGTGTGGTGAACATGGCCATCATGGCTTCAGCTGCGTGTCTATTCTCTTCTCCCATGGTGTGCTACAAAGAAAGAAGACAATTAGGGTGCTCCTAAATTATTAGGAAAGTTTTCTTTTTATATGGGGTTGAAAAAATGCAAAAAGGAAAAATCTTAAGGAAAGGAAATTTGACTACAAGAAAAAGGAAACTTCCTAGACAACTTGTGCTAGGTGTCCAATTCGAAATATCTTGGGTATTTTCCTATTCTCTTTTCTTTCCTTTTTCTTTTCTTTTCTTTTTCTTTTTAATTTAACTTAAAATTAATGGAAATATGAGTTAAACAAAAATGAAAACGTGAAAGACAATGCAAAAGTGAATCTAAACCCTAGTGATACACGTAGGAGGCTAGATGCACTCGGTTTGGAGTTTGATGTTGTTTTTTTTTTATTTTTCTTGAATATGACTTAAACTAATGCAAGAACTAAAAACAAGACAAGCAAAAGGATAGAAACAACCTGGTTTAGGAGCTTTAAGCTCTGATACCAAAATGATACAAGCCTCGATTCAAGGATGTATGCGCATGGGCTGTTTGTAGAAGATTAGGTGAGAAACTCAACCTTAGGCTTCTGGATAGGGGTTTTCTGGTTGGTAGACGATGGAAGGGTGAAGTGAACCACACGAGGAGTGATGAACCTCGTGATAAATCACAAACTTAGAGCTAGAAGGGCTGGTCTCAACTAGGTTCTAAGCGCATAAGATTCTTGAGAGAAAACTTTTTGGGGAAAAAGTTCTATCTTTATTAATATCAAAAAGGTTGCCAAACTACAATGCTGAAAGGAGCCTTATTAATATGCTCAACAGCTTGACCTTTTAGGGTCGACCCAAATAAGAAAAGGAAAACTTACAAAACTGCACAAAAGGAAAAGATACAAAAGTGCAGAATCGAAAAAGGACCTATTCCTAAAATGTCTTTGACTCAATAAAAGTAAATATTCTAGATCCTACCCTGCAAACCAGAAAGAGGCATATATTCGAATTGAAACTTACCTTAACTTACCTCATGGCCAAGAAATGGAAGGTGTCCGTCCTTGTGGCATGCACGCGCCTTGCTCCTAGTCTTCGACTTGGAGTAGGGTTAAATATCTTTGGGCCCTGACCTCTCTTGCCACTAAAGCCCAAGTCTCTGATGTTCCTTGTGTTGTTGAGAAGCCTTTGGACTCTAATTTTCTCTTCTGGCCAATTGTCCTTAGCTGCTCTTCCTCTAGAAGCTTGTCGACCCATAGACTGAATTTGTGGTAGAGCGCCCTTGATCTGCTTCTTGTCATTGCTCCTTGAGGTACCACTGGTGTAGAGACTTCCTCTAAGTGCATTTCCTGGAGCTGGTAGCTCATTTGGTCCGAGTCCTCTTGCGTAGAAGTGGAAGTGCGCGTGTACTCGGCTGGATCGGCTGTACCGGCTGGATTTTGCGCGGTACTGGCCGGAATGACTTCAGGACCGGCCAAGTTGATCCCAGAGTCGGCGGTGTCATCAGAGGGACCGGCGGTGTCATTCACGTCCCCACCAAGTGTGCCGGAAGCTTGGGCCTCTCCGCCGGCAATGTTGACCGGTCTGGTCCTATAGGTCGAGGGTCCGGCGGTACTATCTGGTCCGGCAGGCGCGCCAGATGGTCCTGCTGTCTCGGGCAAGCTTCCTGGTCGGCAAGTCTGGTCTCCTGGCTGGATGTACGACCTGATTTCCTCATCAGAACCACATGAGGGGTGATGAACCTCGTGATAAATCACAAACTTAGAGCTAGGAGGGCTGGTCTCAACTAGATTTTAAGCGCATAAGATTCTTGAGAGAAAACTTGTTGGGGAAAAAGTTCTATCTTTATTAATATCAAAAAGGTTGCCAAACTACAATGCTGAAAGGAGCCTTATTAATATGCTCGACAGCTTGACCTTTTAGGGTCGACCCAAATAAGAAAAGGAAAACTTACAAAACTGCACAAAAGGAAAAGATACAAAAGTGCAGAATCGAAAAAGGACCTATTCCTAAAATGTCTTTGACTCAATAAAAGTAAATATTCTAGATCCTACCCTGCAAACCAGAAAGAGGCATATATTCGAATTGAAACTTACCTTAACTTACCTCATGGCCAAGAAATGGAAGGTGTCCGTCCTTGTGGCATGCACGCGCCTTGCTCCTAGTGTTCGACTTGGAGTAGAGTTAAAAATCTTTGGGCCCTGACCTCTCTTGCCACTAAAGCCCAAGTCTCTGATGTCCCTTGTGTTGTTGAGAAGCCATTGGATTCTTCCTTGCACTTTTGGCCCATTGTCCTTAGTCGAACTTCCTCTAGGAGCTTGTCGACCCATAAGCTGAATTTGTGGAAGAGTGCCCTTGATCTGCTTCTTGTCATTGCTCCTTGAGGTACCACTGGTGTAGAGACTTCCTCTAGGTGCATGTACTGGAGCTGGTAGCTCATTTGGTCTGAGTCTTCTTGTGTAAAAGTGGAAATGCGCGTGTACTCGGCTTGATCGGCTGTACCGGTTGGACTGTGCGAGGTACTGGCCGGAATGCCTTCAGGACCGGCCAAGTTGATCCTGGAGTTGGCGGCATCACCAGAGGGACCGGCGGTGTCATCCATGTCGTGACCAAGTGTGCTGGAAGCTTGGGTTATACAAGCCTTGATTCAAGGATGTATGCGCGTGGGCTGTTTGGAGAAGTTTAGGTGAGAAACTCGACCTTAGACTTCTTGGATAAGGGTTTTTGGGTTGGTATTTGATGGAAAGGTGAAGTGAACCACACAAGGGGTGATGAACCTCGTGATAAATCACAAACTTAGAGCTAGGAGGGCTGGTCTCAACTAGATTCTAAGCGCACAAGATTCTTGAGAGAAAACTTGTTGGAGAAAAAGTTCTATCTTTATTAATATCAAAAAGGTTGTCGAACTACAATGCTGGAAAGAGCCTTATTAATATGCTCGACAGCTTGACCTTCTAGGATCGACTCAAATAAGAAAAAGGAAAACTTAAAAAAGTGCACAAAAGGAAAAGATACAAAAGTGTATAATCGAAAAAGACCTATTCCTAAAATGTCTTTGACTCAATAAAAGTAAATATTCTAGATCCTACCCTGCAAAACAGAAAGAGGCATATATTCGAATTGAAACTTACCTTAACTTACCTCATGGCCAAGAAATGGAAGGTGGCCGTCCTTGTGGCATGCACGCGCCTTGATCCTAGTCTTCGACTTGGAGTAGGGTTAAAAATCTTTGGGCCCTGACCTCTCTTGCAACTAAAGCCCAAGTCTCTAATGTCCCTTGTGTTGTTGAGAAGCCATTGGACTCTTCCTTGCACTTTTGGCAAATTGTCCTTAGTCGATCTTCCTCTAGGAGCTTGTCGACCCATAAGCTGAATTTGTGGAAGAGTGCCCTTGATCTGCTTCTTGTCATTGCTCCTTGAGGTACCACTGGTGTAGAGACTTCCTCTAGGTGCATGTCCTGGAGCTGGTAGCTCATTTGGTCCGAGTCCTCTTGCGTAGAAGTGGAAATGCGCGTGTACTCGGCTGGATCGGCTGTACCGGCTGGATTGTGCAAGGTACTGGCCGGAATGCCTTCAGGACCAGCCAAGTTGATCCCGGAGTTGGTGGCATCACCAGAGGGACCGGCGGTGTCATCCACATCGCCACCAAGTGTGCCGGAAGCTTGGGCCTCTCCGCCGGCAATGCTGGTTGCTCTGGTCCTTTTGGTCGAGAGTCCGGCGGTACTGCTTGGGCCAGCAGGCGTGCCAGATGGTCCGGCTATCTTGGGCAAGCATCCTGGTCGGCCAGTCTGGTCTCCTGGCTGGATGTACGACCTGATGTCCTCATCATCCCCTCCCTCTTCAGTAGGGTTTGTCCTCAAAACTGGTTCATCTGCATGGATAGGGGCTAAGTCAGTAACATTGAATGTATTGGACACATTAAACTCACCTGGGAGCTCGATCCGGTAGGCGTTGTTGTTGATCCTCTCGAGCACTCTGAATGGTCCATCTCTTCTTGGTGCTAGCTTGGAACTCCTTAGGTTTGGGAACCTCTTCTGCCGTAGGTGTAGCCACACCCAATCGCCTGGTTGAAAGATCACCTCCATTCTTCCCTTGTTGGCATGAGTCACGTACTGTCCGGTCCTCTTCTCCAAGTTTTCTACTACCTTCTGGTGTAATCTCCTTATGAACTCTGCCTTGGATGCTCCGTTGAGGTTGGTCATCTCAGCTGGTGGTAGTGGTGTTTGCTTCAATGGGGTGAGAGGGTTGAAGCCGTATACTACTTCAAACGGTGTCTTCTTGGTTGCTGAGTGCACGGCTCGGATGTAAGCGAACTCTATGAATGGCAGGCACTCCACCCAAGTCTTAAGGTTCTTCCCTAGTATAGTTCTGAGAAGAGTTGATAGTGTCCCGTTGAAAACTTCAGTTTGGCCATCGGTTTGAGGATGGCAGGTGGTAGATAAGAGTAGCTTCGTGCCTAGATTTCTCCAAAGGGTCCTCCAGAAGTGGCTGAGGAACTTGGTGTCCCTGTCTGATACGATGGTCCTTGGCACTCCATGAAGCCGTACTATCTCCCTGAAGAACAGGTCAGCTGTTTGAGTGGCATAATTGACATTGGCACATGGAATGAAGTGTGCCATCTTGGAGAATCTGTCCACCACTACAAAGATTGCATCTTTGTGGTTGATCTTGGGCAGACCTAGAACAAAGTCCATTGAGATGTCCACCCATGGATGTGTAGGGATGGGCAGTGAGAGATACAACCCGTGATGTTGCACTCGGGACTTTGCCTTCTTGCAAGTGATGCATCTTGCACAATGAGCTTCTACTGTCCTCTTGATGTGTGGCCAGTAGACGTGCTCCTTGACCACTGCTAGAGTCTTGTCGACACCAAAGTGGCCCATGAGTCCACCTCCATGAGCTTCTCGGATGATAAGCTCCCTTAATGATCCGTGTGGTATGCACAACATTCTCTCTCGGAACAAGAATCCCTCATGGATGTAAAACTTGCCATGAATCCCTGTGCCACACTCCTTGTAGCTCTCAGGAAAGTCAGGATCATCCTTGTATAGGTCCTTGATGTGCTCAAATCCTAGGACCTTTGCCTCCATGGTTGATATCAAGGCAAACCTCCTTGATAGTGCATCGGCTACCACATTATCTTTGCCCTTCTTGTACTTGATGACGTACGGAAAGGTCTCTATGAACTCCATCCACCTGGCATGTCCCCTCTTGAGATTGGTTTGCCCTCTGAGGTGTTTGAGAGTCTCATGATCAGTGTGGATCACAAACTCCTTGGACAGCAAGTAATGCTGCCAAGTCTCCAATGCTCGGACAAGGGCATAAAGCTCCTTGTCATAAGTGGGGTAGTTCAGTGAGGCACCACCTAGCTTCTCACTGAAGTATGCCACTGGTCTCCCTCCTTGGGGTAGCACTGCTCCTATGCCTATTCCAGAGGCATCACACTCCACTTCAAACATCTTGTTGAAGTCGGGCAGGACTAGCACTGGTGCATGTGTAAGGCTGTCCTTCAAAGCCTGGAATGCCTTCTCCTGAGCTTCTCCCCAGCTGAATCCCACGCTCTTCTTCACTACTGCCGTCAATGGTGAGGCAATACTGCTGAAGTTGGACACGAATCTCCTATAGAAGCTGGCCAGTCTGTGGAAGCTCCTTACTTGGCTGATGTTGCCGGGTGTTGGCCATTCTTGTATGGCTCAAATCTTCTCTTCATCAACCTGTAGGCCCTGTGAACTTACACTAAAACCTAAAAAGACAAGTTTATCAGTACAAAAGATGCACTTCTTGAGATTGGCATAAAGCTCTTCTTGTCGAAGGGTTTTAAGTACCATCTCAAGATGTGTGAGGTGTTCCCGTAGGCACTTACTATAAACTAGTATGTCATCAAAGTAAACCACTACAAACTTACTGATGTACGCCCTAAGAACTTGGTTCATAAGGCGCATGAAGGTGCTTGGGGCATTAGTCAAGCCAAATGGCATGACTGTCCACTCGTAGAGCCCTTGCTTTGTCTTGAAAACAGTCTTCCATTCATCACCTTCTTTCATCCTGACCTGGTGGTATCCACTCTTGAGTTCTATCTTGAAGAATACTGTGGCTCCACTCAGCTCATCTAGCATGTCATCCAGCCGTGCTATTGGATGCCGGTACTTGACTGTGATGTTGTTGATTGCTCGGCAGTCCATGCACATGCGCCAAGTCCCATCTTTCTTGGGCACTAGTAGCACTGGTACGGCACATGGACTGTGGCTCTCTTGAACATATCCTTTCTCCAGGAGTTCTGTGACTTGCTTCTCAAGCTCCTTGGACTCCTCTGGACTCATTCGGTAGGCTGGCCGGTTGGGCAGGGCTGCTCCGGGCACTAGATGAATCTGGTGTTCTATGCCACGTAAAGGAGGCAAGCCTGCTGGTATCTCCTCTGGAAATACATCCTGGAATTTGTTGAGGAGATTTGCTACTTGATAAAAGCCTTGATTCAAGGATGTATGCGCGTGGGCTGTTTGTAGAAGATTAGGTGAGAAACTAACCTTAGGCTTCTGGATAGGGGTTTTCTGGTTGGTAAACGGTGGAAGGGTGAAGTGAACCACACGAGGGGTGATGAACCTCGTGATAAATCACAAACTTAGAGCTAGGAGGGCTGGTCTCAACTAGGTTCTAAGCGCACAAGATTCTTAGAGAGAAAACTTGTAGGGAAAAAGTTCTACTTTATTAATAATCAAAAAGGTTGTCGAACTACAATGCTGGAAGAAGCCTTATTAATATGCTCGACAGCTTGACCTACTAGGGTCGACTCAAATAAGAAAAGGAAAGTTTACAAAAGTGCACAAAAGGAAAAAAATACAAAAGTGTATAACCGAAAAAGGACCTATTCCTAAAATGTTCTTGACTCAAAATGTAAAGCAACTAGATCCTACCCTGCAAAACAAAAAGAGGCATATGTTCGAATGTAAACTTACCTTAACTCACCTCACGGCCAAGAAATGGAAGGTGGCCATCCTTGTGGCATGCACGCGCCTTGCTCCTAGTCTTTGACTTGGAGTAGGGTTAAATATCTTTGGGCCCTGACCTCTCTTGCCACTAAAGCCCAAGTCTCTGATGTTCCTTGTGTTGTAGAGAAGCCTTTGGACTCTAATTTGCTCTTCTGGCCCATTGTCCTTAGCTGCTCTTCCTCTAGAAGCTTGTCGACCCATAAGCTGAATTTGTGGAAGAGTGCTCTTGATCTGCTTCTTGTCATTGCTCCTGGAGGTACCACTGGTGTAGATACTTCCTCTAAGTGCATGTCCTGGAGCTGGTAGCTCATTTGGTCCGAGTCCTCTTGTGTAGAAGTGGAAGTGGGCGTGTACTCGGCTGGATCGGCTGTACCGGCTGGATTGTGCGCGGTACTGGCCGGAATGACTTCAGGACCGGCCAAGTTGATCCCGGAGTCGGCGGTGTCATCAGGGGGACCAGCGGTGTCATTCACGTCCCCACCAAGTGTGCCGGACGCTTGGGCCTCTCCGCCGGCGATGTTGACCGGTCTGGTCCTATAGGTCGAGGGTCCGGCGGTACCGTCTGGTCCGGCAGGCGCGCCAGATGGTCCTGCTGTCTCGGGCAAGCTTCCTGGTCGGCCAGTCTGGTCTCCTGGCTGGATGTACGACCTGATGTCCTCATCATTCCCTCCCTCTTCAGTAGGTTTTGTCCTCAAAACTGGATCATCTGCATGGAAAGGGGCCAAGTCACTAACATTGAACGTATTGGACACATTAAACTCACCTGGCAGCTCGATCCGGTAGGCGTTGTTGTTGATCCTCTCGAGCACTCTGAATGGTCCATCTCCTCTTGGTGCTAGCTTGTAACTCCTTAGGTTTGGGAACCTCTCCTGCCGTGGGTGTAGCCACACCCAATCGCCTGGTTGAAAGATCACCTCCTTTCTTCCTTTGTTGGCATGAGTCACGTACTGTCCGGTCCTCTTCTCCAAGTTTTCTGCTACCTTCTGGTGTAACCTCCTTATGAACTCTGCTTTGGATGCTCCGTTGAGGTTGGTCATCTCAGCTGGTGGCAGTGGTGTTTGCTCCAATGGGGTGAGAGGGTTGAAACCGTATACCACTTCAAATGGTGTCTTCTTAGTTGCTGAGTGCACGGCTCGGTTGTAGGCGAACTCAATGAATGGCAGGCACTCCACCCAAGTCTTTAGGTTCTTCCCTAGTGTTGTTCTGAGAAGAGTTGATAGGGTCCTGTTGACAACTTCAGTTTGGCCATCGGTTTGAGGATGGCAAGTGGTTGAAAAGAGAAGCTTCGTGCCTAGTTTTCTCCAAAGGGTCCTCCTGAAATGGCTGAGGAACTTGGTGTCCCTATCTGATACGATGGTCCTTGGCACTCCATGAAGCCGTATTATCTCTCTGAAGAACAGCTCAGCTGTTTGTGTGGCATCATTGACATTGGCACATGGAATGAAGTGTGCCATCTTGGAGAATCTGTCCACCACTACAAAGATTGCGTCTTTGTGGTTGATCTTGGGCAGACCTAGAACAAAATCCATCGAGATGTCCATCCATGGATGTGTTGGTATGGGCAGTGGGAGATACAACCCGTGAGGTTGCACTCGGGACTTTGCCTTCTTGCAAGTGATGCATCTTGCACAATGTGCTTCTACTGTCCTCTTGATGTGTGGCCAGTAGAAGTGCTCCTTGACCACTGCTAGAGTCTTGTCGACACCAAAGTGGCCCATGAGTCCTCCTCCATGAGCTTCTCGGATGATAAGCTCCCTTAGTGATCCTTTTGGTATGCACAGCCTTCTTTCTCGGAACAAGAATCCCTCATGGATGTAGAATTTGCCATGACTCCCTGTGCTACACTCCTTGTAGCTCTCAGCAAGGTCAGGATCATCCTTGTATAGATCCTTGATGTGCTCGAATCCTAGGACCTTTGCCTCCATGGTTGATATCAAAGCAAACCTCCTTGATAGTGCATCGGCTACCACATTATCTTTGCCCTTCTTGTACTTGATGATGTACGGGAAGGTCTCTATGAACTCCATCCACCTGGCATGTCTACTCTTGAGATTGGTTTTCCCTCTGAGGTGTTTGAGAGTCTCGTGATCAGTGTGCATCACAAACTCCTTGGACAGCAAGTAATGCTGCCAAGTCTCCAAAGCTCGGACAAGGGCATAGAGCTCCTTGTCATAAGTGGGGTAGTTCAGAGAGGCACCACCTAGCTTCTCACTGAAGTATGCCACTGGTCTCCCTCCTTGGGTAAGCACTGCTCCTATGCCTATTCCAGAGGCATCACACTCCACTTCAAACGTCTTGTTGAAGTCGGGAAGGACTAGCACTGGTGCGTGTGTAAGGCTGTCCTTCAAGGCCTTGAATGCCTTCTCCTGAGCTTCTTCCCAGCTGAATCCCACGTTCTTCTTCACTACTGCCGTCAGTGGTGAGGCAATACTGCTGAAGTTGGGCACGAATCTCCTATAGAAGCTGGCCAGTCCGTGGAAGCTCCTCACTTGGCTGATGTTTCCTGGTGTTGGCCATTCTTGTATGGCTCGAATCTTCTCTTCATCAACCTGTAGGCCCTGTGAACTCACAACAAAACCTAAAAAGACAAGCTTATCAGTACAAAAGGTGCACTTCTTGAGATTGGCATAAAGCTCTTCTTGTCGAAGGGTTGTAAGTACCATCTCAAGATGTGTGAGGTGTTCCCGTAGGCACTTACTATAAACCAAAATGTCATCAAAGTAAACTACTACGAACTTACTGATGTACGCCCTAAGAACTTGGTTCATAAGGAGCATGAAGGTGCTTGGGGCATTAGTCAAGCCAAATGGCATGACTGTCCACTCGTAGAGCCCTTGCTTTGTCTTGAAAGCAGTCTTCCACTCATCACCTTCCTTCATTCTTACCTGGTGGTATCCACTTTTGAGGTCTATCTTGGAGAAGACCGTGGCGCCACTCAGCTCATCTAGCATGTCATCCAGTCGTGGTATTGGATGCCTATACTTGACTGTGATGTTGTTGATTGCTCAGCAGTCCACGCACATGTGCCAAGTCCCATCCTTCTTGGGCACTAGTAGCACTGGTACAGCACATGGACTGAGGCTCTCTCGAACATATCCCTTCTCCAGGAGCTCCTTGACTTGCTTCTCAAGCTCCTTGGACTCCTCTGGACTCATCCGGTAGGCTGGCCGGTTGGGCAGGGCTGCTCCGGGCACTAGATCAATCTGGTGTTCTATGCCACGTGAAGGAGGTAAGCCTGCTGGTATCTCCTCTGGAAATACATCCTGGAATTTTTTGAGGAGAGTTGCTACTTCAGGAGGTAACTCTACCTGTCCCTGTTCTATACTCAACACTTCCTTGGAAACCATTAGTAACATTAAATCCTTCGAGGCTAAAGCTCTCCGGACATGACTTGGTTGAATAAGAAAATTAGACTTGACAAGTTTCTTTTCCTTACTCATTTGGAGTTGTAGCTCATGTACTTGGGCAGGTGTAAGAGGAGCTAGGCTGACCTTTCTCTTGTCATGCACGAAGGTGTAGAGATTGGTTCTGCCATCATGCCTGGTCTCTTTGTCAAACTGCCATGGTCTTCCTAGCAGAAGATGGCCAGCTTGCATGGGCACCACGTCGCACTTGGTCTTGGTACTTGCCCACACTGAATGGCACAGTGACTTGCTCATGGATCTTGAGCTCCACTTTGTCATCGAGCCATCTCAGTCTATATGGTCGAGGATGCCGTGTCCTCTCTAGACCTAGCTTATCAACCATATACGCACTAGCAACGTTAGTGCAAGAACCACCATCTATGATGAGGTTACATACCTTTCCCTTGATGGTGCAACGGCTGTGGAAGATGTTCTCCTTTGGATGGTCTCTGAAGGATCCACCATTGCACTGAGGATACGTCTAGTGACCAGCACTTCCCCACATCAGGGTACTCAATGTCACCATATTCTCCTTCTGGTTCATAGTCCTCTTCATCTTGGGACTCATATTCTCCTGCCTCCGTAATCAGCATGACTCGGTTGTTTGGGCACTCCTTGAGATGTGTCCACGTCCCCACTTGAAACAAGTTATGTCACGTGATCTTTGAGGGTTAGAAGACTTACCAGGCTCTCTCTGGTCACGGGTGGGTTCAGGAGGCTTGCTCTTGAACCTTGACTCGATCTCTACGCTTTTGCCTTTGTCACGGTCTTAGGCATGTTGCTTGGTGCCCAAGGTGTCTTAGGCTTGCTGCGGATGTCTTGGCTCTTACGTTTGATGTGCTGCTCAGCTTGCACAGATAGGTGGAACAAGTCTTTGAAGTCGTTGTAGATTTGCCTTTCCACCTTGCAGCTGATCCTTTCTGGAGTCCATCCAAGAATTGTGCCATCAATGCTTCTTCATCATCATTGAGCTCCAATCTGTTCCTTAACTTCTCGAACTCTTCATAGTACTCCTCTACTGATCTGGTACCCTGCTTAAGAGTACGAAAACGACGTTGCAAATCCCTATGAAAGTAAGGTGGAACAAACCTTTGTCGCATGAGGTCTTTCATGTCGACCCATGAGTCTACGGGTCTCATTCTCTTCCTCCTTCTGTCAGATACCTCACGATCCCACCAGATGAGGGCATTGTCCGTGAGTTGTGCTACTGCCATTGAGACTCTCCTAGGTCCTGGTTGGTTGTAGTGATCAAAGATATGATCCATTCGCTTCTCCCAATCTAGGTAAGCCTCGGGGTCTACTTTTCCTGCAAAACTTGGAGGAGTTAGTTAACATCAGGATGAATTACCCGGTTGTAGGTGTGTTCATCTCCATCCTCATGACGTCTAGGAGGCATTCTTGGTCTCTGGTGAAGACCATATGGCTCAAAGCCATCATCTTCTGCCTCTGGTTGCCGTGGAGGTCCTCTCGGCCTATGGTGATAGTTATGAGGTTGCGTGTCCTCATCTCCATCTGGCTGGGGTTCCTCCTGTTCGTGCCGTGTCCTAAGGTACTCAGGACCCTCAGGACGGTCTTGCTCAGCTCTCACGTGCCTTATGGCCTGGAATCTTACTGGTCTCTCCACGCGCTCCAACCTCTCGCCTATGGATGCGAGTTGTGTTTGGAGTGTGGTGAACATGGCCATCATGGCTTCAGCTGCGTCTCTATTCTCTTCTCCCATGGTGTGCTACAAAGAAAGAAGACAATTAGGGTGCTCCTAAATTATTAGGAGAGTTTTCTTTTATATGGGGTTGAAAAATGCAAAAGGAAAAATCTTAAGGAAAGGAAATTCTAAAGAAAAGGAAACTTCCTAGACAACTTGTGCTAGCTGTCCAATTCAAATATCTTGGGTATTTTCCTATTCTCTTTTCTTTTTTTCTTTTCTTTTCTTTTCTTTTTAATTTAACTTAAAATTAATGGAAATATGATTAAACAAAAGAAAACGTGAATGACAATGCAAAAGTGAATCTAAACCCTAGTGATACACGTAGGAGGCTAGATGCACTCGGTTTGAGTTTGATGTTGTTTTTTTATTTTTCTTGAATGACTTAAACTAATGCAAGAACTAAAAACAAGACAAGCAAAAGGATAGAAACAACCTGGTTTAGGAGCTTTAAGCTCTGATACCAAAATGATACAAGCCTTGATTCAAGGATGTATGCTGGGCTGTTTGTAGAAGATTAGGTGAGAAACTCAACCTTAGGCTTCTGGATAGGGGTTTTCTGGTTGGTAACGATGGAAGGGTGAAGTGAACCACACGAGGGTGATGAACCTCGTGATAAATCACAAACTTAGAGCTAGGAGGGCTGGTCTCAACTAGGTTCTAAGCGCATAAGATTCTTGAGAGAAAACTTTTGGGGAAAAAGTTCTATCTTTATTAATATCAAAAGGTTGCCAAACTACAATGCTGGAAGGAGCCTTATTAATATGCTCAACAGCTTGACCTTCTAGGGTCGACTCAAATAAGAAAAGGAAAACTTACAAAAGTGCACAAAAGGAAAAGATACAAAAGTGCAAATCGAAAAAGGACCTATTCCTAAAATGTTTTGACTCAAAAAAGTAAATATTCTAGATCCTACCCTGCAAAACAGAAAGAGGCATATATTCAATTGAAACTTACCTTAACTTACCTCATGGCCAAGAAATGGAAGGTGTCCGTCCTTGTGGCATGCACGCTTTGCTCCTAGTCTTCGACTTGGAGTAGGGTTAAATATCTTTGGGCCCTGACCTCTCTTGCCACTAAAGCCCAAGTCTCTGATGTTCCTTGTGTTGTTGAGAAGCCTTTGGACTCTAATTTTCTCTTCTGGCCAATTGTCCTTAGCTGCTCTTCCTCTAGAAGCTTGTCACCCATACTGAATTTGTGGAAGAGTGCCCTTGATCTGCTTCTTGTCATTGCTCCTGAGGTACCACTGGTGTAGAGACTTCCTCTAAGTGCATGTCCTGGAGCTGGTAGCTCATTTGGTCCGAGTCCTCTTGTGTAGAAGTGGAAACTCGGCTGGATCGGCTGTACCGCTGGATAATGACTTCAGGACCGCCAAGTTGATCCCAGAGTCGGCGGTGTCATCAGAGGGACCGTGTCATCCACGTCCCCACCAAGTGTGCCGGAAGCTTGGGCCTCTAATGTTGACCGGTCTGGTCCTATAGGTCGAGGGTCCCGGTACTAAAGATGGTCCTGCTGTCTCGGCAAGCTTCCTGGTCGGCAAGTCTGGTCTCCTGGCTGGATGTACGACCTGATTTCCTCATCAGTCCTATGAGCTAGGAGGGCTGGTCTCAACTAGGCAGAGTTGCTGGTTGCCGCTGAAAGGAGCCTCTCTTGAATAAGTTGTTGCAAATTATTCCTAAAATGTCTTTGAGTAGGTACGGCCAAGAAATGGAAGGTATGCAAGTGTTCGACTTGCAACTAAAGCCCAAGTCTCTGAAGAAGCCATTGGATTCTTCCTTGGGCCCATTGTCCTTAGTCGGGAGCTTGTCTAAGCCATCTGATAGGTACCACTGGTGTAGAGGGTGCATGTAAGCTCATTTGGTCTGAGTCTTCTCACAAACTCTGGCCGGAATGCCTTCAGGATTGAAATCTGTCATCCAACCAAGTAAATACAAGCCTTGATTCAAGGATGTATGCCTGTTTGGAGAAGTTTAGGTGAGAAACTCACCTTAGACTTCTGGATAGGGTTTTGGGTTGGTATTTGATGGAAAGGTGAAGTGAACCACACAAGGGTGATGAACCTCGTGATAAATCACAAACTTAGAGCTAGGAGGGCTGGTCTCAACTAGATTCTAAGCGCACAAGATTCTTGAGAGAAAACTTGTTGGAGAAAAGTTCTATCTTTATTAATATCAAAAGGTTGTAACTACAATGCTGGAAGAGCCTTATTAATATGCTCGACAGCTTGACCTTCTAGGATCGACTCAAATAAGAAAAAGGAAAACTTAAAAAGTGCACAAAAGGAAAAGATACAAAAGTGTATAATCGAAAAAGACCTATTCCTAAAATGTCTTTGACTCAAAAAAGTAAATATTCTAGATCCTACCCTGCAAAACAGAAAGAGGCATATATTCAATTGAAACTTACCTTAACTTACCTCATGGCCAAGAAATGGAAGGTGGCCGTCCTTGTGGCATGCACGCTTGCTCCTAGTCTTCGACTTGGAGTAGGGTTAAAATCTTTGGGCCCTGACCTCTCTTGCAACTAAAGCCCAAGTCTCTGATGTCCCTTGTGTTGTTGAGAAGCCATTGGACTCTTCCTTGCACTTTTGGCAAATTGTCCTTAGTCGATCTTCCTCTAGGAGCTTGTCACCCATAAGCTGAATTTGTGGAAGAGTGCCCTTGATCTGCTTCTTGTCATTGCTCCTTGAGGTACCACTGGTGTAGAGACTTCCTCTAGGTGCATGTCCTGGAGCTGGTAGCTCATTTGGTCCGAGTCCTCTTGTAGAAGTGGAAATGTGTACTGGCTGGATCGGCTGTACCGGCTGGATTGTGCAAGGTACTGGCGGAATGCCTTCAGGACCGCCAAGTTGATCCCGGAGTTGGTGGCATCACCAGAGGGACCGGCGGTGTCATCCACGCGCCACCAAGTGTGCCGGAAGCTTGGGCCTCTCCGCAATGCTCTCTGGTCCTGGTCGAGGTCCGGCGGTACTGCAGCAGGCGTGCCAGATGGTCCGCTGTCTCGGCAAGCTCCTGGTCGGCCAGTCTGGTCTCCTGGCTGGATGTACGACCTGATGTCCTCATCATCCCTCCCTCTTCAGTAGGTTTGTCCTCAAACTGGTTCATCTGCATGGAAAGGGGCTAAGTCAGTAACATTGAATGTATTGGACACATTAAACTCACCTGGGAGCTCGATCCGTAGGCGTTGTTGTTGATCCTCTCGAGCACTCTGAATGGTCCATCTCCTCTTGGTGCTAGCTTGAACTCCTTAGGTTTGGGAACCTCTCTGCCGTAGGTGTAGCCACACCCAATCGCCTGGTTGAAAGATCACCTCCTTCTTCCTTGTTGGCATGAGTCACGACTGTCCGGTCCTCTTCTCCAAGTTTTCTGCTACCTTCTGGTGTAATCTCCTTATGAACTCTGCCTTGGATGCTCCGTTGAGGTTTGTCATCTCAGCTGGTGGTAGTGGTGTTTGCTCCAATGGGGTGAGAGGGTTGAAGCCGTATACTACTTCAAACGGTGTCTTCTTGGTTGCTGAGTGCACGGCTCGGATGTAAGCAACTCTATGAATGGCAGGCACTCCACCCAAGTCTTTAGGTTCTTCCCTAGTATAGTTCTGAGAAGAGTTGATAGTGTCCTGTTGAAAACTTCAGTTTGGCCATCGGTTTGAGGATGGCAGGTGGTAGAGAAGAGTAGCTTCGTGCCTAGCTTTCTCCAAAGGGTCCTCCAGAAGTGGCTGAGGAACTTGGTGTCCCTGTCTGATACGATGGTCCTTGGCACTCCATGAAGCCGTACTATCTCCCTGAAGAACAGGTCAGCTGTTTGAGTGGCATAATTGACATTGGCACATGGAATGAAGTGTGCCATCTTGGAGAATCTGTCACCACTACAAAGATTGCATCTTTGTGGTTGATCTTGAGACCTAGAACAAAGTCCATTGAGATGTCCACCCATGGATGTGTAGGATGGGCAGTGAGAGATACAACCCGTGAGTTGCACTGGACTTTGCCTTCTTGCAAGTGATGCATCTTGCACAATGAGCTTCTACTGTCCTCTTGATGTGTGGCCAGTAGAAGTGCTCCTTGACCACTGCTAGAGTCTTGTCGACACCAAAGTGGCCCATGAGTCCTCCTCCATGAGCTTCTCGGATGATAAGCTCCTTAATGATCCTGTGGTATGCACAACCTTCTTCTCGAACAAGAATCCTCATGGATGTAAAATTGCCATGACTCCCTGTGCCACACTCCTTGTAGCTCTCAGCAAAGTCAGGATCATCCTTGTATAGGTCCTTGATGTGCTCAAATCCTAGGACCTTTGCCTCCATGGTTGATATCAAGGCAAACCTCCTTGATAGTGCATCGGCTACCACATTATCTTTGCCCTTCTTGTACTTGATGACGTGGAAGGTCTCTATGAACTCCATCCACCTGGCATGTCTCCTCTTGAGATTGGTTTGCCCTCTGAGGTGTTTGAGAGTCTCATGATCAGTGTGGATCACAACTCCTTGGACAGCAAGTAATGCTGCCAAGTCTCCAATGCTCGGACAAGGGCATAAAGCTCCTTGTCATAAGTGGGGTAGTTCAGTGAGGCACCACCTAGCTTCTCACTGAAGTATGCCACTGGTCTCCTCCTTGGGTAGCACTGCTCCTATGCCTATTCCAGAGGCATCACACTCCACTTCAAACATCTTGTTGAAGTCGGGCAGGACTAGCACTGGTGCATGTGTAAGGCTGTCCTTCAAGGCCTGGAATGCCTTCTCCTGAGCTTCTCCCAGCTGAATCCCACGTCTTCTTCACTACTGTCAATGGTGAGGCAATACTGCTGAAGTTGGGCACGAATCTCCTATAGAAGCTGGCCAGTCTGTGGAAGCTCCTTACTTGGCTGATGTTGCCTGGTGTTGGCCATTCTTGTATGGCTCAAATCTTCTCTTCATCAACCTGTAGGCCCTGTGAACTTACACAAAACCTAAAAGACAAGTTTATCAGTACAAAAGATGCACTTCTTGAGATTGGCATAAAGCTCTTCTTGTCAAGGGTTTTAAGTACCATCTCAAGATGTGTGAGGTGTTCCAGGCACTTACTATAAACTAGTATGTCATCAAAGTAAACCACTACAAACTTACTGATGTATAAGAACTTGGTTCATAAGGCATGAAGGTGCTTGGGGCATTAGTCAAGCCAAATGGCATGACTGTCCACTCAGAGCCCTTGCTTTGTCTTGAAAACAGTCTTCCATTCATCACCTTCTTTCATCCTGACCTGGTGGTATCCACTCTTGAGTTCTATCTTGAAGAAGACTGTGGCTCCACTCAGCTCATCTAGCATGTCATCCAGATTGGATGCCTACTTGACTGTGATGTTGTTGATTGCTCGGCAGTCCACACATGAAGTCCCATCTTTCTTGGGCACTAGTAGCACTGGTACGGCACATGGACAACATATCCTTTCTCCAGGAGTACTTGCTTCTCAAGCTCCTTGGACTCCTCTGGACTCATCCGTAGGCTTTGGGCAGACTAGATGAATCTGGTGTTCTATGCCACGTAAAGGAGGCAAGCCTGCTGGTATCTCCTCTGGAAATACATCCTGGAATTTGTTGAGGAGATTCTGATAGCCTTGATTCAAGGATGTATGCGTGGGCTGTTTGTAGAAGATTAGGTGAGAAACTAACCTTAGGCTTCTGGATAGGGGTTTTCTGGTTGGTAAACGATGGAAGGGTGAAGTGAACCACACGAGGGTGATGAACCTCGTGATAAATCACAAACTTAGAGCTAGGAGGGCTGGTCTCAACTAGGTTCTAAGCGCACAAGTTCTTGAGAGAAAACTTGTAGGAAAAAGTTCTACTTTATTAATAATCAAAAGGTTGTCGAACTACAATGCTGGAAGGAGCCTTATTAATATGCTCGACAGCTTGACCTTCTAGGGTCGACTCAAATAAGAAAAGGAAAGTTTACAAAAGTGCACAAAAGGAAAAGATACAAAAGTGTATAACCAAAAAGGACCTATTCCTAAAATGTTCTTGACTCAAAATGTAAAGCAACTAGATCCTACCCTGCAAAACAGAAAGAGGCATATATTCGAATGTAAACTTACCTTAACTCACCTCACGGCCAAGAAATGGAAGGTGGCCCCTTGTGGCATGCACGCTTGCTCCTAGTCTTCGACTTGGAGTAGGGTTAAATATCTTTGGGCCCTGACCTCTCTTGCCACTAAAGCCCAAGTCTCTGATGTTCCTTGTGTTGTTGAGAAGCCTTTGGACTCTAATTTGCTCTTCTGGCCCATTGTCCTTAGCTGCTCTTCCTCTAGAAGCTTGTCGACCCATAAGCTGAATTTGTGGAAGAGTGCTCTTGATCTGCTTCTTGTCATTGCTCCTGGAGGTACCACTGGTGTAGATACTTCCTCTAAGTGCATGTCCTGGAGCTGGTAGCTCATTTGGTCCGAGTCCTCTTGTGTAGAAGTGGAAGTGCGTGTACTGGCTGGATGGCCTGTACCGCTGGATTGTGCGGTACTGGCCGGAATGACTTCAGGACCGCCAAGTTGATCCCGAGTCGGCGGTGTCATCAGGGGACCGCGGTGTCATTCACGTCCCCACCAAGTGTGCCGGAAGCTTGGGCCTCTCCGCGATGTTGACCGGTCTGGTCCTATAGGTCGAGGGTCCGCGGTACTGTCTGGTCCGGCAGGCGCGCCAGATGGTCCTGCTGTCTCGGCAAGCTTCCTGGTCGGCCAGTCTGGTCTCCTGGCTGGATGTACGACCTGATGTCCTCATCATTCCCTCCCTCTTCAGTAGGTTTTGTCCTCAAAACTGGATCATCTGCATGGAAAGGGGCCAAGTCAGTAACATTGAACGTATTGGACACATTAAACTCACCTGGCAGCTCGATCCGTAGGCGTTGTTGTTGATCCTCTCGAGCACTCTGAATGGTCCATCTCCTCTTGGTGCTAGCTTGGAACTCCTTAGGTTTGGGAACCTCTCCTGCCGTGTGTAGCCACACCCAATCGCCTGGTTGAAAGATCACCTCCTTTCTTCCTTTGTTGGCATGAGTCACGTACTGTCCGTCCTCTTCTCCAAGTTCTCTGCTACCTTCTGGTGTAACCTCCTTATGAACTCTGCTTTGGATGCTCCTGAGGTTGGTCATCTCAGCTGGTGGCAGTGGTGTTTGCTCCAATGGGGTGAGAGGGTTGAAACCGTATACCACTTCAAATGGTGTCTTCTTGGTTGCTGAGTGCACGGCTCGGTTGTAGGCGAACTCAATGAATGGCAGGCACTCCACCCAAGTCTTTAGGTTCTTCCCTAGTGTTGTTCTGAGAAGAGTTGATAGTGTCCTGTTGACAACTTCAGTTTGGCCATCGGTTTGAGGATGGCAAGTGGTTGAGAAGAGTAGCTTCGTGCCTAGCTTTCTCCAAAGGGTCCTCCAGAAATGGCTGAGGAACTTGGTGTCCCTATCTGATACGATGGTCCTTGGCACTCCATGAAGCCGCATTATCTCCTGAAGAACAGCTCAGCTGTTTGTGTGGCATCATTGACATTGGCACATGGGATGAAGTGTGCCATCTTGGAGAATCTGTTCACCACTACAAAGATTGCATCTTTGTGGTTGATCTTGGGCAGACCTAGAACAAAATCCATCGAGATGTCCACCCATGGATGTGTTGGTATGGGCAGTGGGAGATACAACCCGTGAGGTTGCACTGGACTTTGCCTTCTTGCAAGTGATGCATCTTGCACAATGTGCTTCTACTGTCCTCTTGATGTGTGGCCAGTAGAAGTGCTCCTTGACCACTGCTAGAGTCTTGTCGACACCAAAGTGGCCCATGAGTCCTCCTCCATGAGCTTCTCGGATGATAAGCTCCCTTAGTGATCCTTGTGGTATGCACAGCCTTCTTTCTCGAACAAGAATCCTCATGGATGTAGAATTTGCCATGACTCCTGTGCTACACTCCTTGTAGCTCTCAGCAAGGTCAGGATCATCCTTGTATAGATCCTTGATGTGCTCGAATCCTAGGACCTTTGCCTCCATGGTTGATATCAAGGCAAACCTCCTTGATAGTGCATCGGCTACCACATTGTCTTTGCCCTTCTTGTACTTGATGATGTACGGAAGGTCTCTATGAACTCCATCCACCTGGCATGTCTCCTCTTGAGATTGGTTTGCCCTCTGAGGTGTTTGAGAGTCTCGTGATCAGTGTGGATCACAAACTCCTTGGACAGCAAGTAATGCTGCCAAGTCTCCAATGCTCGGACAAGGGCATAGAGCTCCTTGTCATAAGTGGGGTAGTTCAGTGAGGCACCACCTAGCTTCTCACTGAAGTATGCCACTGGTCTCCCTCCTTGGGTTAGCACTGCTCCTATGCCTATTCCAGAGGCATCACACTCCACTTCAAACGCCTTGTTGAAGTCGGGAAGGACTAGCACTGGTGCGTGTGTAAGGCTGTCCTTCAAGGCCTGAATGCCTTCTCCTGAGCTTCTCCCCAGCTGAATCCCACGTTCTTCTTCACTACTGCCGTCAGTGGTGAGGCAATACTGCTGAAGTTGGGCACGAATCTCCTATAGAAGCTGGCCAGTCCGTGGAAGCTCCTTACTTGGCTGATGTTTCCTGGTGTTGGCCATTCTTGTATGGCTCGAATCTTCTCTCATCAACCTGTAGGCCCTGTGAACTCACAACAAAACCTAAAAAGACAAGCTTATCAGTAAAGGTGCACTTCTTGAGATTGGCATAAAGCTCTTCTTGTCAAGGGTTTTAAGTACCATCTCAAGATGTGTGAGGTGTTCCGTAGGCACTTACTATAAACAAGTATGTCATCAAAGTAAACTACACAACTTACTGATGTACGCCCTAAGAACTTGGTTCATAAGGCATGAAGGTGCTTGGGGCATTAGTCAAGCCAAATGGCATGACTGTCCACTCAGAGCCCTTGCTTTGTCTTGAAAGCAGTCTTCCACTCATCACCTTCCTTCATTCTTACCTGGTGGTATCCACTTTTGAGGTCTATCTTGGAGAAGACCGTGGCTCCACTCAGCTCATCTAGCATGTCATCCAGTCGTGGTATTGGATGCCTATAACTTGACAGTGATGTTGTTGATTGCTCGGCAGTCCACGCACATTCGCCAAGTCCCATCTTTCTTGGGCACTAGTAGCACTGGTACGGCACATGGACTGAGGCTCTCTCGAACATATCCCTTCTCCAGGAGCTCCTTGACTTTCTTCTCAAGCTCCTTGGACTCCTCTGGACTCATCCGGTAGGCTGGCCGGTTGGGCAGGGCTGCTCCGGGCACTAGATCAATCTGGTGTTCTATGCCACGTGAAGGAGGTAAGCCTGCTGGTATCTCCTCTGGAAATACATCCTGGAATTTTTTGAGGAGAGTTGCTACTTCAGGAGGTAACTCTACCTGTCCCTGTTCTATACTCAACACTTCCTTGAAAACCATTAGTAACATTAAATCCTTCGAGGCTAAAGATCTCCGGACATGGCTTGGTTGAATAAGAAAATTAGATTTGGTAAGTTTCTTTTCCTTACTCATTTGGAGTTGTAGCTCATGTACTTGGGCAGGTGTAAGAGGAGCTAGGCTGACCTTTCTCTTGTCATGCACGAAGGTGTAGAGATTGGTTCGGCCATCATGCCTGGTCTCTTTGTCAAACTGCCATGGTCTTCCTAGTAGAAGATGGCCAGCTTGCATGGGCACCACATCGCATATGACTTGGTCTTGGTACTTGCCCACACTGAACGGCACAGTGACTTGGTCATGAATCTTGAGCTCCACTTTTTCATCGAGCCATCTCAGTCTATAGGGTCGAGGATGCCGTGTCCTCTCTAGACCTAGCTTATCAACCATATATGCACTAGCAACGTTAGTGCAAGAACCACCATCTATGATGAGGTTACATACCTTTCCCTTGATGGTGCAACGGCTGTGGAAGATGTTCTCCCTTTGGATGGTCTCTGAAGGATCCACCATTGCACTGAGGATACGCCTAGTGACCAGCACTTCCTCCACAACAGGGTACTCAATGTCACCATACTCTCCTTCTGGTTCATAGTCCTCTTCATCTTGGGACTCATACTCCCCTGCCTCCGTAATCAACATGACTCGGTTGTTTGGGCACTCCCTTGAGATGTGTCCACATCCCCTGCACTTGAAACAAGTTATGTCACGTGATCTTTGAGGGTTCGAAGACTTACCAGGCTCTCTCTGGTCACGGGTGGGTTCAGGAGGCTTGCTCTTGAACCTTGACTCGATCTCTATGCTTTTGCCTTTGTCCACGGTCTTAGGCATGTTGCTTGGTTCCCAAGGTGTCTTAGGCTTGCTGCGGATGTCTTGGCTCTTACGTTTTATGTGCTGTTCAGCTTGCACAGATAGGTGGAACAAGTCCTTGAAGTCGTTGTAGATCTGCCTTTCCACCTTGCAGCTGATCCTTTCTTGGAGTCCATCCAAGAATTGTGCCATCAATGCTTCTTCATCATCATTGAGCTCCAATCTGTTCCTTAGCTTCTCGAACTCTTCATAGTACTCCTCTACTGATCTGGTACCCTGCTTAAGAGTACGAAAATGATGTTGCAAGTCTCTATGAAAGTAAGGTGGAACAAACCTTTGTCGCATGAGGTCTTTCATGTCAACCCATGAGTCTACGGGTCTCATTCTCTTCCTCCTTCTGTCAGATACCTCACGATCCCACCAGATGAGGGCATTGTCCGTGAGTTGTGCTACTGCCATTGAAACTCTCCTAGGTCCTGGTTGGTTGTAGTGATCAAAGATATGATCCATTCGCTTCTCCCAATCTAGGTACGCCTCGGGGTCTACTTTTCCTGCAAAACTAGGAGGAGTTAGTTTAACATCAGGAGGAATTACCCGGTTGTAGGTGTGTTCATCTCCATCCTCATGACGTCTAGGAGGCATTCTTGGTCTCTGGTGAAGACCATATGGCTCAAAGCCATCATCTCCTGCCTCTGGTTTCCGTGGAGGTCCTCTCGGCATATGGTGATAATTATGAGGTTGTGTGTCCTCATCTCCATCTGGCTGGGGTTCCTCCTGTTCGTGTCGTGTCCTAAGGTACTCAGGACCCTGAGGACGGTCTTACTCAGCTCTCACGTGCCTTATGGCCTGGAACCTCACCGGTCTTTCCTCGCGCTCCAACCTCTCGCCTATTGATGCGAGTTGTGTTGGGAGAGTGGTGAACATGGCCATCATGGCTTCAGCTGCATCTCTATTCTCTTCTCCCATTGTGTGCTACAAAGAAAGAAGACAATTAGGGTGCTCCTAAATTATTAGGAGGGTTTTCTTTTTATATTGGGTTGAAAAAAAATGCAAAAAGGAAAAATCTTAAGGAAAGGAAATTCGACTACAAGAAAAAGGAAACTTCCCAGACAACGTGTGCTAGCTGTCCAATTCGAAATATCTTGGGTATTTTCCTATTCTCTTCTCTTTCCTTTTTCTTTTCTTTTCTTTTTCTTTTTAATTTAACTTAAAATTAATGGAAATATGAATTAAACAAAAAGGAAAACGTGAAAGACAATGCAAAAGTGAATCTAAACCCTAGTGAAACACGTAGGAGGCTAGATGCACTCGGTTTGGAGTTTGATGTTGTTTTTTTGATTTTTCTTGAATACGACTTAAACTAATGCAAGAACTAGAAATAAGACAAGCATAAGGATAGAAACAACCTGGTTTAGGAGCTTTAAGCTCTGATACCAAAATGATACAAGCCTTGATTCAAGGATGTATGCGCGTGGGCTGTTTGTAGAAGATTAGGTGAGAAACT
>JAENJI010000140.1:254398-298712 GCA_018901935.1 Pugionium cornutum | reverse complement strand
ACACTTTTGTATCTTTTCCATTTGTGCACTTTTGTAAACTTTCCTTTTCTTTATTTGAGTCGACCCTAGAAGGTCAAGCTGTCAAGCATATTAATAAGGCTCCTTCCAGCATTGTAGTTCGACAACCTTTTTGATATTAATAAAGTAGAACTTTTTCCAACAAGTTTTCTCTCTAAGAATCTTGTGCGCTTAGAACCTAGTTGAGACCAGCCCTCCTAGCTCTAAGTTTGTGATTTATCACGAGGTTCATCACCCCTCGTGTGGTTCACTTCACCCTTCCATCAAATACCAACCAAAAAACCCCTATCCAAGAATTCTAAGGTCAAGTTTCTCACCTAACCTTCTCCAAACGGCCCACGCGGATATAAGCCTTGAATCAAGGCTTGTATCAGATCCGGTAGGCGTTGTTGTTGATCCTCCCCAGCACTCTGAATGGTAAATCTCCTCTTGGTGCTAGCTTGGAACTCCTTAGGTTGGGGAATGATGTAAGATTGAATATCAATCTCACAAGCGGTACGGCCGTGACTCGCAAGACCGAGAATCTCTCTTGGCTTAAGCGGGCAAGGGAACTAAAAGGAGGGGGTTTTGATCGAATCACACGATCAAAGGTGAACCAAGGGAGTTTGAATCTCTCAAACTAACCTGGCCGTGGTTTCAATAGAAAGGAAGTGAATCACACACTTTATTTCTAAAGAACAAGAACAAGACTCAAAGACAAGGCTTTGAAGAAAATATTTTGTATTCAAATTTAATTTCAATGGGGGTCTATCTTTACAATGAGGTCGTGCTGAGCTTATAAAGTGCTCTTAGCAATGGTCCTAAACCTAAAAAAAAAAGAAAAGGAAATCATATATTTAAAATATATGGTTGTTGGCCATTAATGTCTTGTTTGGCCAACAAGGAAAGTGTATATGCTTGAATCTTGAGAGCTTTGGGGCGAATGTAAGGTGTCTAGGTACATCCTGGATGCTTTGGAAAGTCTTCAATACGTGCCCAAGTTGCAAGGAATAGAGATATTGTAATCTGAATACATTAAGTGCACTTCGGTCCATATATGGCAAGTCTTGGAGGAAAGGGATTCGCCTGATCCTGTGGTGGCTGGTGCATGGTAGGTTTATTTTGGGCTTCCTTAGGGCCTTAATAATATCTCCTGGACGCCATGTTTTGGTTTGCAAGTGATTAAACCAGTTGGCCATCTCACTTGCCATAAACGGCTCCAATCGGTTCATTTGAAGGCACAGATGGATCCGCCTGGTCCAAGGCGTGTTTGAGCTTCTAGAAGTGCTTAAGGGAACTCCTAGAAGTACCAAAAAGTCTCCTGGTCGCCAAAGAAACGTTTGGAGACTTTCATATAAGGAAAGTTCCAAATATGGTAAGTTTCGAAAACTCCAATTTGATGTATGGTGCATGACTTGATCTGGCCTTGTTTTGGGTGAGCTGCATGTCGCCGCGTGTCCTCTGTGAGTCAGTATTATAGGCCAGGTTTGGTCTTGGCTTGCCGCTTCTTGGTTAAGCTTGGATTCATGAAGATACACCCATGTATCCTTTTGCGCGTATTTGGCCGCCTTTGTGTTCCTTGGGCCGGCCGGGCTGGGCAGTTGGCCGGGGGTTGTGCCGATGACCTCATCATACCCTCCCACTTCGAAATGTTTTGCCCTCAAAACATTTTGGTCTGCACATAGAGAAGGCAATTTAATACCATGATTTAATTGTGGGTTTAGGGCACTACCTCGGTTTATGGCCCTTATATGGTTCGGATGTGGCCATAGTGCATCTGGCGGTTGCTCCCTGATAAGAAAGGAAGAAATTACTCCTTTCCATTGCAGCTGGTTGCTTTGCTTTTCCTCCAAGGTGTTGGGTTCTCCATGGTCTCTTCTTGATTCCGAACATCGGTTTAATGTAGGAGGTGTGTCTTCTTGATCTTTGTTGAATCCTTGCTTTGTTACACCTGTTTCAACAACTTTTGGCAAAGACAAGTGCATTATGCTAGTACTGGAAATTTGAAATTGAAGCTCCTTTATTGCCTTAAAACTTTTAGGCTTAATATTTTCGAGTTCTACTTGTAAGCTTGTTATTAGTTGTCTAGTTGGGCATGTCTTAGCAAAGTGTCCTCTTTCTTGACATCTATAGCATATAATTTCATCTGTTTTCACATTGTTAGAGGACTTACCTGGCGTTTCCTTGACGTGTATTCCAAGCAATGGCTTTGATGGTTTCATGTGTGCTATGGCTTGAGGCTTTTGAACTTGCTGGTCAATTTTTGGTTTGACCATCGGCTTAGCTACCTTTTGTCCTTCTAAGGTGTTTGAAAACACGTTGTTCTGCTCAGAGCAGTAGGCAAGCTTGGGCTTATGAAAGGGCTGCATGTTTGGTGTAGACATCTCACTCCTTGATGCTGTTGGGTGCATAAGTTGTGTGGTGATGTTTCTGCGTGTTTGGTACTTCTTCACAAACTCCCTATACATTCGTGCCTTAAAGTCTCCCCAATGAAGGACTGGTTTGCTGTAGAAGGTCCGTGCATTTTCCTTCAACCACCAATTGTAGGCATCTCCAACGAGCATATCAATGGCATATGAAAGCTTCTCCTCTTTGGGGATGTTGTTTGGGCGCAGCCATTGTTTCATGTTGGTTTCCCATCGGAGGTATTCATCTGGATCCTTGTTATACCCTGAAAAGGTTAGAGATTTGGAATTGTAAATATATACCTTACTGGTCTGATTTCTTGATCTAGTTGGAGTGGTGTAGGTTGGCACTCGGCTTGACACAACGAAGTGGTGAGGTGTAATTTTCTTTGGCCAGCTTCTGTCAGTGGAATAGTAGTCTGGTGGCTCTGGTTTGAGTTCTTCAACTTCTGTTTCATTGTCAAAATGATATTCTGAATAGTCTTCATGCCATGTCCCATATCCATTAGAATCATCTACGTCGGACAAGTCTTGGTCATAGTCCAGTGGTTCTGGTTCAAGGTTTTCTCCATCTGATTCTTCCCTAAAATCAGTCTCCAAATAGTCTTGATTCCATGACTCTTCTGCATAGTCACACTCGCTGGTGCTTAGGCATTGATCATAGTCGTTGTCTAGACTACAATCACTTTGTGGTATGCTCATGGTGTCTTCTTCTTCATCATAGTGCTCCATAATTAAATTTTGTACCTTGCACAACAATAAGAAGAGATATCAGGCCCAAATCAACAAATAAGGAAACTACACTGTAGTGAATATATGATATTAACACATAAGTAGTAGTAAAAGGAAAATCGATACAAGTAAATATTTTAAAGTTTTTGTTTTTATTTCTTTTGGAAACTAACTTTAAAGCAAACTAAAAGATAATATTTTTCTTGGCTTTTGATATTTTAAATTAATTTAGGACGAAAAAACAATATTCAATGAATCTTTTTTTTTAACTTTACTAATAACTAAATTCGAAAATAACAAAATGAGTGATGCTTATATTTTTGGTTTTTTTTCTTATGATGAATGAAATTAAGTAAACATAAAATACAATTTTTTTAGTTGGTTTTAGATTTATATGAGAGCAAACAAAAAAACAACAAGAAACAATGCAAATGAAGAATAAGAACAAATATTTTTATTTGATTTTTTTGATAAGATGTAAATAAGAAAAATGCAAAAAAGCATAAAAAAAATAAAGGATAAAGGTTGGATTAACACAACCAGAGATAAGAGCTTTTAGCTCTGATACCAAATGATGTAAGATTGAATATCAATCTCACAAGCGGTACGGCCGTGACTCGCAAGACCGAGAATCTCTCTTGGCTTAAGCGGGCAAGGGAACTAAAAGGAGGGGGTTTTGATCGAATCACACGATCAAAGGTGAACCAACGGAGTTTGAATCTCTCAAACTAACCTGGCCGTGGCTTCAATAGAAAGGAAGTGAATCACACACTTTAACAAGACTCAAAGACAAGGCTTTGAAGAAAATACTTTGTATTCAAATTTAATTTCAATGGTGGTCTATCTTTACAATGATGTCGTGCTGAGCTTATATAGTGCTCCTAGCAATGGTCCTAAACCTAAAAAGGAGAAAAGGAAATCATACATTTAAAATATATGGCTGTTGGCCATTAATGTCTAGTTTGGCCAACAAGGAAAGCGTATATGCTTGAATCTTGAGAGCTTTGGGGCGAATTTAAGGTGTCTAGGTACATCCTGGATGCTTTGGAAAGTCTTCAATACGTGCCCAAGTTGCAAGGAATAGAGATATTGTAATCTGAACACATTAAGTGCACTTCGGTCCATATATGGCAAGTCTTGGAGGAAAGGGATTCGCCTGATCCTGTGGTGGCTGGTGCATGGTAGGTTTATTTTGGGCTTCCTTAGGGCCTTAATAGTATCTCTTGGACGCCATGTTTTTGTTTGCAAGTGATTAAACCAGTTGGCCATCTCACTTGCCATAAACGGCTGCAATCGGTTCATTTGAAGGCACGGATGGACCCGTCTGGTCCAAGGCGTGTTTGAGCTTCTATAAGTGCTTAAGGGAGCTCCTAGAAGTACCAAAAAGTCTCCTGGTCTCCAAAGAAATGTTTGGAGATTTTCATACAACGAAAGTTCCAAATATGGTAAGTTTCGAAATCTCCAATTTGATGTATGGTGCATGACTTGATCTGGCCTTGTTTTGGGTGAGCTGCATGTCACCGCGTGTCCTCTGTGAGTCAGGATTATAGGCCAGGTTTGGTCTTGGCTTGCCGCTTCTTGGTTAAGCTTGGATTCATGAAGATACACCCATGTATCCTTGTGCGCGTATTTGGCCGCCTTTGTGTTCCTTGGGCCGGCCGGGGTGGGCAGTTGGCCGGGGGTTGTGCCGATGACCTCATCAGGGAACCTCTCCTGCCGTAGGTGTAGCCACACCCAATCGCCTGGTTGAAAGATAACCTCCTTTCTTCCCTTGTTGGCATGAGTCACGTACTACCCGGTCCTCTTCTCCAAATTCTCTGCTACCTTCTGGTGTAAATTCCTTATGAATTCTGCCTTGGATGCGCCGTTGAGGTTGGTCATCTCTACTGGTGGCAGTGGCGTTTGCTCCAATGGGGTGAGAGGGTTGACGCCGTATACTACTTCAAATGGTGTCTTCTTGGTTGCTGAGTGCAGGACTCGGTTGTAAGCGAACTCTATGAATTGCAGGCACTCCACCCAAATCTTGAGGTTCTTCCCTAGTGTAGTCCTGAGAAGAGTTGTTAGTGTCCTGTTGACAACTTCAGTTTGGCCATCGGTTTGAGGATGGCAGGTGGTAGAGAAGAGTAGCTTCGTGCCTAGCTTCCTCCAAAGGGTCCTCCAGAAATGGCTGAGAAACTTGGTGTCCCTGTCTGATACGATGGTCCTTGGCACTCCATGAAGCCGTACTATCTCCCTGAAGAATAGCTCGGCTGTTTGCGTGGCATCATTGACATTGGCACACGGAATGAAGTGTGCCATCTTGGAGAATCTGTCCACCACTACAAAGATTCCATCTTTGTGGTTGATCTTGGGCAGACCTAGAACAAAGTCCATCGATATATCCACCCATGGATGCGTCGGTATGGGCAGTGGGAGATACAACCCGTGAGGTTGCACTCGGGACTTTGCCTTCTTGCAAGTAATGCACCTTGCACAATGAGCTTCTACTGTCCTCTTGATGTGTGGCCAGTAGAAGTGCTCCTTAACCACTGCTAGAGTCTTGTCGACACCAAAGTGGCCCATGAGTCCTCCTCCATGAGCTTCTCGGATGATAAGCTCCCTTAATGATCCTTGTGGTATGCACAACCTTCTCTCTCGGAACAAGAATCCCTCATGGATGTAGAACTTGCCATGACTCCCTGTGCCACACTCCTTGTAGCCCTCAGCAAAGTCAGGATCATCCTAGTACAGGTCCTTGATGTGCTCGAATCCTAGGACCTTTGCCTCCATGGTGGATATCAAGGCAAACCTCCTTGATAGTGCATCGGCTACCACATTGTCTTTGCCCTTCTTGTACTTGATGACGTATGGGAAGGTCTCTATGAACTCCATCCACCTAGCATGTCTCCTCTTGAGATTGGTTTGCCTTCTGAGGTGTATGAGAGTCTCGTGATCAGTGTGGATCACAAACTCCTTGGACAGCAAGTGATGAGGACATCAGGTCGTATGTCCAGCCAGGAGACCAGACTGGTCGACCAGGAAGCTTGCCTGATACAAGCCTTGATTCAAGGATGTATGCGCGTGGGCTGTTTGTAGAAGATTAGGTGAGAAACTCAACCTTAGGCTTCTGGATGGGGGTTTTCTGGTTGGTAAAAGATGGAAGGGTGAAGTGAACCACACGAGGGGTGATGAACCTCGTGATAAATCACAAACTTAGAGCTAGGAGGGCTGGTCTCAACTAGGTTCTAAGCGCACAAGCTTCTTTGAGAGAATAACTTAAAGAAAATTGATCTTTATTAATTAGCAAAAGGTTGTCTACAATGCTGGAAGGAGCCTTATTAATATGCTTGGCTTGACCTTCTAGGGTCACAAAAAAAAAGGAAAGTTTACAAAAGTGCACAAAGGAAAAGATACAAAAGTGCATAACCGAAAAAGGACCTATTCCTAAAATGTTCTTGACTCAAAATGTAAAGCAACTAGATCCTACCACAAAACAGAAATAGGCATATATTGAATAAACTTACCTTAACTCACCTCAAGAAATGGAAGGTGGCTCCTTGGCATGCCCTTGCTCCTAGTCTTCGACTTGGAGTAGGGTTAAATATCTTTGGGCCTTGACCTCTCTTGCCACTAAAGCCCACGTCTCTGATGTTCCTTGTGTTGTTGAGAAGCCTTTGGACTCTAATTTGCTCTTCTGGCCCATTGTCATTAGCTGCTCTTCCTCTAGAAGCTTGTCGACCCATAAGCTGAATTTGTGGAAGAGTGCTCTTGATCTTCTTCTTGTCATTGCTCCTGGAGGTACCACTGGTGTAGATACTTCCTCTAAGTGCATGTCCTGGAGCTGGTAGCTCATTTGGTCCGAGTCCTCTTGTGTAGAAGTGGAAGTGTGCGTGTACTCGGCTGGATGGCTGTACCGGCTGGATTGTGCGCGGTACTGGTCGGAATGACTTCAGGACCGGCCAAGTTGATCCCGGAGTCGGCGGTGTCATCAGGGGGACCGGCGGTGTCATTCACGTCCCCACCAAGTGTGCCGGAAGCTTGGGCCTCTCCGCCGGCGATGTTGACCGGTCTGGTCCTATAGGTCGAGGGTCCGGCGGTACTGTCTGGTCCGGCAGGCGCGCCAGATGGTCCTGCTGTCTCGGGAAAGCTTCCTGGTCGGCCAGTCTGGTCTCCTGGCTGGATGTCGACCTGATGTCCTCATCATTCCCTCCCTCTTCAGTAGGTTTTGTCCTCAAAACTGGTTCATCTGCATGGAAAGGGGCCAAGTCAGTAACATTAAACGTATTGGACACATTAAACTCACCTGGTAGCTCGATCCGGTAGGCGTTGTTGTTGATCCTCTCAGCACTCTGAATGGTCCATCTCCTCTTGGTGCTAGCTTGGAACTCCTTAGGTTTGGGAACCTCTCCTGCCGTAGGTTTAGCCACACCCAATCGCCTGGTTGAAAGATCACCTCCTTTCTTCCTTTGTTGGCATGAGTCACGTACTGTCGGTCCTCTTCTCCAAGTTCTCTGCTACCTTCTGGTGTAACCTCCTTATGAACTCTGCTTTGGATGCTCCGTTGAGGTTGGTCATCTCAGCTGGTGGCAGTGGTGTTTGCTCCAATGGGGTGAGAGGGTTGAAACCGTATACCACTTCAAATGGGGTCTTCTTGGTTGCTGAGTGCACGGCTCGGTTGTAGGCGAACTCAATGAATGGCAGGCACTCCACCCAAGTCTTTAGGTTCTTCCCTAGTGTTGTTCCGAGAAGAGTTGATAGGGTCCTGTTGACAACTTCAGTTTGGCCATCGGTTTGAGGATGGCAAGTGGTTGAGAAGAGTAGCTTCGTGCCTAGTTTTCTCCAAAAGGTCCTCCAGAAATGGCTGAGGAACTTGGTGTCCCTATCTTATACGATGGTCCTTGGCACTCCATGAAGCCGTACTATCTCCCTGAAGAGCAGCTCAGCTGTTTGTGTGGCATCACTGACATTGGCACATGGGATGAAGTGTGCCATCTTGGAGAATCTGTCCACCACTACAAAGATTGCGTCTTTGTGGTTGATCTTGGGCAGACCTAGAACAAAATCCATCGAGATGTCCATCCATGGATGTGTTGGTATGGGCAGTGGGAGATACAACCCGTGAGGTTGCACTCGGGACTTTGCCTTCTTGCAAGTAATGCACCTTGCACAATGAGCTTCTACTGTCCTCTTGATGTGTGGCCAGTAGAAGTGCTCCTTGACCACTGCTAGAGTCTTGTCGACACCAAAGTGGCCCATGAGTCCTCCTCCATGAGCTTCTCGGATGATAAGCTCCCTTAATGATCCTTGTGGTATGCACAACCTTCTCTCTCGGAACAAGAATCCCTCATGGATGTAGAACTTGCCATGACTCCCTGTGCCACACTTCTTGTAGCCCTCAGCAAAGTCAGGATCATCCTAGTACAGGTCCTTGATGTGCTCGAATCCTAGGACCTTTGCCTCCATGGTGGATATCAAGGCAAACCTCCTTGATAGTGCATCGGCTACCACATTGTCTTTGCCCTTCTTGTACTTGATGACGTATGGGAAGGTCTCTATGAACTCCATCCACCTAGCATGTCTCCTCTTGAGATTGGTTTGCCTTCTGAGGTGTATGAGAGTCTCGTGATCAGTGTGGATCACAAACTCCTTGGACAGCAAGTAATGCTGCCAAGTCTCCAATGCTCGGACAAGGGCATAGAGCTCCTTGTCATAAGTGGGGTAGTTCAGTGAGGCACCACCTAGCTTCTCACTGAAGTATGCCACTGGTCTCCCTCCTTGGGTTAGCACTGCTCCTATGCCTATTCAGAGGCATCACACTCCACTTCAAACGTCTTGTTGAAGTCGGGAAGGACTAACACTGGTGCGTGTGTAAGGCTGTCCTTCAAGGCCTGGAATGCCTTCTCCTGAGCTTCTCCCCAGCTGAATCCCGTTCTTCTTCACTACTGCCGTCAGTGGTGAGGCAATACTGCTGAAGTTGGGCACGAATCTCCTATAGAAGCTGGCCAGTCCGTGGAAGCTCCTTACTTGGCTGATGTTTCCTGGTGTTGGCCATTCTTGTATGGCTCGAATCTTCTCCTCATCAACCTGTAGGCCCTGTGAACTCACAACAAAACCTAAAAGACAAGTTTATCAGTACAAAAGGTGCACTTCTTGAGATTGGCATAAAGCTCTTCTTGTCGAAGGGTTTTAAGTACCATCTCAAGATGTGTGAGGTGTTCCCGTAGGCACTTACTATAAACTAGTATATCATCAAAGTAAACTACCACAAACTTACTGATGTCGCCCTAAGAACTTGGTTCATAAGGCGCATGAAGGTGCTTGGGGCATTAGTCAAGCCGAATGGCATGACTGTCCACTCGTAGAGTCCTTGCTTTGTCTTGAAAGCAGTCTTCCACTCATCACCTTCCTTCATTCTTACCTGGTGGTATCCACTTTTGAGGTCTATCTTGGAGAAGACCGTGGCTCCACTCAGCTCATCTAGCATGTCATCCAGTCGTGGTATTGGATGCCTATACTTGACTGTGATGTTGTTGATTGCTCGGCAGTCCACGCACATGCCCAAGTCCCATCCTTCTTGGGCACTAGTAGCACTGGTACAGCACATGGACTGAGGCTCTCTCGAACATATCCCTTTCTCCAGGAGCTCCTTGACTTGCTTCTCAAGCTCCTTGGACTCCTCTGGACTCATCCGGTAGGCTGGCCGGTTGGGCAGGGCTGCTCCGGGCACTAGATCAATCTGGTGTTCTATGCCACGTAAAGGAGGCAAGCCTGCTGGTATCTCCTCTGGAAATACATCCTGGAATTTGTTGAGGAGTGTTGCTACTTCATGAGGTAGCTCTACCTGTCCCTGTTCTATACTCAACACTTCCTTGAAAACCATTAGTAACATTAAGTCCTTCGAGGCTAAAGCTCTCCGGACATGACTAGGTTGAATAAGAAAGTTAGACTTGACAAGTTTCTTTTCCTTACTCATTTGGAGTTGTAGCTCATGTACTTGGGCAGGTGTAAGAGGAGCTAGGCTGACCTTTCTCTTGTCATGCACGAAGGTGTAGAGCTTGGTTCTGCCATCATGCCTGGTCTCTTTGTCAAACTGACATGGTCTTCCTAGCAGAAGATGGCCAGCTTGCATGGGCACCACGTCGCACGACCTGGTCTTGGTACTTGCCCACACTGAATGGCACAGTGACTTGCTCATGAATCTTGAGCTCCACTTTGTCATCAGCCATCTCAGTCTATATGGTCGAGGATGCCTTGTCCTCTCTAGACCTAGCTTATCAACCATATACGCACTAGCAACGTTAGTGCAAGAACCACCATCTATGATGAGGTTACATACCTTTCCTTTGATGGTGCAGCGGCTGTGGAAGATGTTCTCCCTTTGGATGGTCTCTGAAGGATCCACCATTGCACTGAGGATACGTCTAGTGACCAGCACTTCCCCCCCATCAGGGTACTCAATGTCACCATATTCTCCTTCTGGCTCATAGTCCTCTTCATCTTGGGACTCATATTCTCCTGCCTCCGTAATCAGCATGACTCGGTTGTTTGGGCACTCCTTGAGATGTGTCCACGTCCCCTGCACTTGAAACAAGTTATGTCACGTGATCTTTGAGGGTTAGAAGACTTACCAGGCTCTCTCTGGTCACGGGTGGGTTCAGGAGGCTTGCTCTTGAACCTTGACTCGATCTCTACGCTTTTGCCTTTGTCCACTGTCTTAGGCATGTTGCTTGGTGCCCAAGGTGTCTTAGGCTTGCTGCGGATGTCTTGGCTCTTACGTTTGATGTGCTGTTCAGCTTGCACAGATAGGTGGAACAAGTCCTTGAAGTCGTTGTAGATTTGCCTTTCCACCTTGCAGCTGATCCTTTCTTGGAGTCCATCCAAGAATTGTGCCATCAATGCTTCTTCATCATCATTGAGCTCCAATCTGTTCCTTAACCTCTCGAACTCTTCATAGTACTCTTCTACTGATCTGGTACCCTGCTTAAGAGTACGAAAACGACGTTGCAAATCCCTATGAAAGTAAGGTGGAACATACCTTTTGTCGCATGAGGTCTTTCATGTCGACCCATGAGTCTACGGGTCTCATTCTCTTCCTCCTTCTGTCAGATACCTCACGATCCCACCAGATGAGGGCATTGTCCGTGAGTTGTGCTACTGCCATTGAGACTCTCCTAGGTCCTGGTTGGTTGTAGTGATCAAAGATATGATCCATTCGCCTTCTCCCAATCTAGGTAAGCCTCGGGGTCTACTTTTCCTGCAAAAGTTGGAGGAGTTAGTTTAACATCAGGATGAATTACCCGGTTATAGGTGTGTTCATCTCCATCCTCATGACGTCTAGGAGGCATTCTTGGTCTCTGGTGAAGACCATATGGCTCAAAGCCATCATCTTCTGCCTCTGGTTGCCGTGGAGGTCCTCTCGGCCTATGGTGATAGTTATGAGGTTGCGTGTCCTCATCTCCATCTGGCTGGGGTTCCTCCTGTTCGTGCCGTGTCCTAAGGTACTCAGGACCCTCAGGACGATCTGGCTCAGCTCTCACGTGCCTTATGGCCTGGAATCTTACTGGTCTCTCCACGCGCTCCAACCTCTCGCCTATGGATGCGAGTTGTGTTTGGAGTGTGGTGAACATGGCCATCATGGCTTCAGCTGCGTCTCTATTCTCTTCTCCCATGGTGTGCTACAAAGAAGAAGATAATTAGGGTGCTCCTAAATTATTAGGAGAGTTTCTTTTTATATGGGATTTGAAAAAAATGCAAAAAGGAAAATCCTAAGGAAAGGAAATTCGAAAAAAGGTAACTTCCTAGACAACTTGTGCTAGCTGTCCAATTCGAATTCTTTTAGTATCTTTTCTATTTTCTTTTCTTTTCTTTTAATTAAACTTAAAAATAAAGGAAATATGACTTAAACAAAAAGGAAAACGTGAATGCAATGCAAAAAGTGAATCTAAACCCTAGTGATACACGTAGGAGGCTAGATGCACTCGGTTTGGAGTTTGAGGTTATTTTTTTGATTTTTCTTGAATACGACTTAAACTAATGCAAGAACTAGAAATAAGACAAGCAAAAGGATAGAAACAACCTGGTTTAGGAGCTTTAAGCTCTGATACCAAAATGATACAAGCCTTGATTCAAGGCTTGGATGCGTGGGCTGTTTGTAGAAGATTAGGTGAGAAACTCAACCTTAGGCTTCTGGATAGGGGTTTTCTGGTTGGTAAACGGTGGAAGGGTGAAGTGAACCACACGAGGGGTGATGAACCTCGTGATAAATCACAAACTTAGAGCTAGGAGGGCTGGTCTCAACTAGGTTCTAAGCGCACAAGTCTCTCTTGAGAGAAAGCTCGTAGGGAAAAAGTTCTACTTTATTAATAATCAAAAGGTTGTCGAACTACAATGCTGGAAGGAGCCTTATTAATATGCTCGACAGCTTGACCTACTAGGGTCGACTCAAATAAGAAAAAGGAAAGTTTACAAAAGTGCACAAAAGGAAAAAATACAAAAGTGTATAACCGAAAAAGGACCTATTCCTAAAATGTTCTTGACTCAAAAATGTAAAGCAACTAGATCCTACCCTGCAAAACAGAAAGAGGCATATATTCGAATGTAAACTTACCTTAACTCACCTCACGGCCAAGAAATGGAAGGTGGCCGTCCTTGTGGCATGCACGCGCCTTGCTCCTAGTCTTCGACTTGGAGTAGGGTTAAATATCTTTGGGCCTTGACCTCTCTTGCCACTAAAGCCCACGTCTCTGATGTTCCTTGTGTTGTTGAGAAGCCTTTGGACTCTAATTTGCTCTTCTGGCCCATTGTCCTTAGCTGCTCTTCCTCTAGAAGCTTGTCGACCCATAAGCTGAATTTGTGGAAGAGTGCTCTTGATCTGCTTCTTGTCATTGCTCGTGGAGGTACCACTGGTGTAGATACTTCCTCTAAGTGCATGTCCTGGAGCTGGTAGCTCATTTGGTCCGAGTCCTCTTGTGTAGAAGTGGAAGTGTGCGTGTACTCGGCTGGATGGCCTGTACCGGCTGGATTGTGCGCTGTACTGGCCGGAATGACTTCAGGACAGGCCAAGTTGATCCCGGAGTCGGCGGTGTCATCAGGGGGACCGACGGTGTAATTCACGTCCCCACCAAGTGTGCCGGAAGCTTGGGCCTCTCCGCCGGCGATGTTGACCAGTCTGGTCCTATAGGTCGATGGTCCGGCGGTACTGTCTGGTCCGGCAGGCGCGCCAGATGGTCCTGCTGTCTCGGGCAAGCTTCCTGGTCGGCCAGTCTGGTCACCTGGCTGGATGTACGACCTGATGTCCTCATCATCAACAGGACACTATCAACTCTTCTCAGGACAACACTAGGGAAGAACCTCAAGACTTGGGTGGAGTGCCTGCCATTCATTAAGTTCACTTACAACCGAGCTGTGCACTCAGCAACCAAGAAGACACCATTTGAAGTAGTATACGGCTTCAACTCTCTCACCCCATTGGAGCAAACGCCACTGCCACCAGCAGAGATGACCAACGTCAACGGAGCATCCAAGGCAGAGTTTATAAGGAAGTTACACCAGAAGGTAGCAGAGAACTTGGAGAAGAGGACCGGGCAGTACATGACTCATGCCAACAAGGGAAGAAAGGAGGTGATCTTTCAACCAGGCGATTGGGTGTGGCTACACCTACAGCAGGAGAGGTTCCCCAACCTAAGGAGTTCCAAGCAAGCACCAAGAAGAGATGGACCATTCAGAGTGCTGAAGGGGATCAACAACAACGCCTACCGGATCGAGCTCCCAAGTGAGTTTAATGTGTCAAACACGTTCAACATAACTGACTTAGCCCCTTTCCATGCAGATGAACCAGTTTTGCTCCTAGTCTTCGACTTGGACTAGGGTTAAGAATCTTTGGGCCCTGATCTCTCTTGCCACTAAAGCCCAAGTCTCTGATGTCCCTTGTGTTTTTGAGAAGCCATTGGACTCTTCCTTGCAATTTTGGCCCATTGTCCTTAGTCGATCTTCCTCTAGGAGCTTGTCGACCCATAAGCTGAATTTGTGGAAGAGTGCCCTTGATCTGCTTCTTGTAATTGCTCCTTGAGATACCACTGGTGTAGATACTTCCTCTAGGTGCATGTCCTGGAGCTGGTAGCTCATTTGGTCCGAGTCTTCTTGTGTAGAAGCGGAAATGCGCGTGTACCCGGCTGGATCGGCTGTACCGGCTGGATTGTGCAAGGTACTGGCCGGAATGCCTTCAGGACCGGCCAAGTTGATCCTGGAGTTGGCGGCATCACCAGAGGGACCGGCGGTGTCATCCACATCGCCACCAAGTGTGCTGGAAGCTTGGGCCTCTCCGCCGGCAATGCTGGTTGCTCTGGTCCTTGTGGTCGAGGGTCCGGCGGTACTGCTTGGGCCGGCAGGCATGCCAGATGGTCCGGCTGTCTCGGGCAAGCTTCCTGGTCGGCCAGTCTGGTCTCCTGGCTGGATGTACGACCTGATGTCCTCATCAAGAAGGTAGCAGAGAACTTGGAGAAGAGGACCGGGCAGTACGTGACTCATGTTAACAAGGGAAGAAAGGAGGTTGCCTGAGACAGCCGGGCCATTTGACACGTCTGCCGGCTCAAGCGGTACCGCCGGACCTTCGACCAACCGGGCCGGACCGATCAACATTGCCGGCGGAGAAGCCCAAACCTCCGGCCCAATTGGAGGTGACGTGGATGACACCACCGGTCCAATTGGTGATGCCGCCTGCTCTGGAATCAACTTGGCCGGCTCAGAAGACATTCCGGCCAGTACCTCGCACAGTCCAGCCGGTACAGCCGATCCAGCCGAGCACACGGGCATTTCAACATCTACACAAAGAGACTCGGACCAGATAAGCTACCAGCTTCAGGACATGCATCTAGAGGAAGTCTGAACACCAGTGGTGCCACCAGGAGCAATGACAAGGAGCAGATCAAGGGAACTCTTCCACAAATTCAGCTTATGGGTCGACAAGCTCCTAGAGGATGATCGACAAAGGACATTGGGCTAGAACTGCAAAGAAGAGTCCAAAGGCTTCACAACAATGCAAGGGACTCCAGAGACTTGGGCTTTAGTGGCAAGAGAGGTCAGGGCCCAAAGATTCCTAACCCTCTTCCAAGTCTAAGACTAGGAGCAAGGTGCGTGCATGCCACAAGCTCGGCCACCTTCCATTTCTTGGCCATGAGGTAAGAAAGGTAAGTTTTCAAATTGGATATTTGCCTCTTTATGTTTTGCAGGGTAGGATTTAGATTATTTACATTTTTGAGTCAAAGACATTTTAGGAATAGGTCCTTTTTCGGTTATGCACTTTTGTAAGTTTTCCATTTGTGCACTTTTGTAAACTTTCCATTTCTTTTCTTGAGTCGACCCTAGAAGGTCAAGCTGTCGAGCATATTAATAAATCTCCTTCCAGCATTGTAGTTCGACAACCTTTTTGATAATTAATAAAGATCGAATTTTCTTTCTACAAGTTATTCTCTCAAAAGACTTGTACGCTTAGAACTTAGTTGAGACCAGCCCTCCTAGCTCTAAGTTTGTGATTTATCACGAGGTTCATAACCCCTCGTGTGGTTCACTTCACTCTTACATCTCTTACCAACCAGAAATCCCTCATCCAGAAGCCTAAGGTTGAGTTTCTCACCTAATCTTCTCCACACAGCCCACATGCATAAAAGCCTTGAATCGAGGCTTGTATTATTTTTCTATCAGAGCTTAAAGCTCCTAAACCAGGTTGTTTCTATCCTTTAACTAGTTTTGTTTTTAGTTCTTGCATTAGTTTAAGTCGCATTCAAGAAAAATCAAAAAATAACATCAAACTCTAAACCGAGTGCATCTAGCTTCTACGTGTATCACTAGGGCTTAGATTCACTCTTGCATTGCAAATTACGTTTTCCTTTTTGCTTAAATCATATTTCCATTATTTTTTAGGTTAAATTAAACAAAAAGAAAAAGAAAATAGGAAAAATACCAAAAGAATTTGACCAAGACAGCTAGCACTAGTTGTTAAAAAAGTTTCCATTTTTTTAAATCTTCCATTTTTTCGAAATTTCCCTTTTCCCAGTTTTTCCTTTTTGCATTTTTTTGAATTCTTTTATATAAGAAACCCTCCTAATTGATTCTAGGAGCAGAGTAACTTGTTATGGCAGAAGAAAATAGAGATGCAACCGAGGCCATGATGGCCATGTTCACCACCCTCTAAACGCAACTTGCATCAATCGGCGAGAGGTTGGAGCGCATGGAGAGGCCTGTGAGATTCCAGGCCATAAGGCACGTGAGGGCTGAGCAAGACCGTGCTGAAGATCCTGAGCACCTTAGGACACTGCACGAACAGGAGGAGCCTCAGCCAGATGGAGATGAGGTCGCACAGCCTCATAACTATGACCCTAGGCCGAGAGGACCTCCACGGCGACCAGAAGCAGAAGGCAATGGCTTCGGGCCATATGGTCATCACCAGAGACCAAGAATGCCTCCCAGACATCATGAGGATGGAGATGAATACGCCTACAACCGGGTAACTCATCCTGATATCAAATTAACACCTCCTAGTTTTGCAGGAAAAGTAGACCCCGAAGCCTATCATGATTGGGAAAGGAGGATGGATCACATCTTCGATCACTACAACCAACCAGGCCCTAGGAGAGTCTCCATGGCAGTAGCACAACTCACGGACAATGCCCTCATCTGCTGGGATCGTGAGGTGTCTGACCGAAGGAGGAAAAGATTGAGGCCCGTAGACTCATGGATCGACATGAAAGATCTCATGAGACAAAGGTTTGTTCCACCTTATTTTCATAGAGATTTGCAACGACGTTTTCGTACTCTTAAGCAGGGTACCAGATCAGTAGAGGAGTACTATGAAGAGTTTGAGAGACTAAGGAACAGGCTGGAGCTCAATGATGATGAGGAGGCTTTGATGGCACAGTTCTTGGATGGACTGCGAGAAAGGATCAGCCGCAAGGTGGAATGGCAAATCTACAATGACTTCAAGGATTTGTTCCACCTATCTGTCCAGGCTGAGAAGCACATCAAGCGTAAGAGCCAAGACATCCACAGCAAGCCTAAGACGCCTTGGGCACAAAGCAATATGGCTTGGCCATCGGTTTGAGGATGGCAAGTGGTTGAGAAGAGTAGCTTCGTGCCTAGCTTTCTCAAAGGGTCCTCCAGAAATGGCTGAGGAACTTGGTGTCCCTATCTGATCGATGGTCCTTGGCACTCCATGAAGTCGTACTATCTCCCTGAAGAACAGCTCAGCTGTTTAGTGGCATCATTGACATTGGCACATGGAATGAAATGTGCCATCTTGGAGAATCTGTCCACCACTACAAAGATTGCATCTTTGTGGTTGATCTTAGGCAGACCCAGAACGAAGTCCATTGAGATGTCCACCCATGGATGTGTGGGTATGGGCAATGGGAGATACAACCCGTGAGGTTGCACTCGGGACTTTGCCTTCTTGCAAGTGATGCATCTTGAACAATGAGCTTCTACTGTCCTCTTGATGTGTGGCCAGTAAAAGTGCTCCTTGACCACTGCTAGAGTCTTGTCGACACCAAAGTGGCCCATGAGTCCTCCTCCATTAGCTTCTCGGATGATAAGCTCCCTTAATGATCCTTGTGGTATGCACAGCCTTCTTTCTCGGAACAAGAACCCCTCATGGATGTAGAACTTGCCATGACTCCCGGTGCCACACTCCTTGTAGCTCTCAGCAAAGTCAGGATCATCCTTGTATAGGTCCTTGATGTGTTCGAATCCTAGGACCTTTGTCTCCATGGTGGATATCAAGACGAACCTCCTTGATAGTGCATCGGCTACCACATTGTCTTTGCCCTTCTTGTACTTAATGACATACGGGAAGGTCTCTATGAACTTCATCCACCTGGCATGTCTCCTCTTGAGATTGGTTTGCCCTCTGAGGTGTTTGAGAGTCTCGTGATCAGTGTGAATCACAAACTCCTTGGACAGCAAGTAATGCTGCCAAGTCTCCAATGCTCGGACAAGGGCATAAAACTCCTTGTCTTAAGTGGGGTAGTTCAGTGAGGCACCACCTAGCTTCTCACTGAAGTATGCCACTGGTCTCCCTCCTTGGGTTAGCACTGCTCCTATGCCTATTCCAGAGGCATCACGCTCCACTTCAAACGTCTTGTTGAAGTCAGGCAGGACTAGCACTGGTGCATGTGTAAGGCTGTCCTTCAAGGCCTGGAATGCCTTCTCCTGAGTTTCTCCCCAGCTGAATCCCACGTTCTTCTTCACTACTGCCGTCAATGGTGAGGCAATACTGCTGAAGTTGGGCACGAATCTCCTGTAGAAGCTGGCCAGTCCGTGGAAGCTCCTCACTTGGCTGATGTTGCTTGGTGTTGGCCATTCTTGAATGGCTCGAATCTTCTCTTCATCAACCTGTAGGCCCTGTGAACTTACAACAAAACCTAAAAAGACAAGTTTATCAGTACAAAAGATGCACTTCTTGAGATTGGCATAAAGCTCTTCTTGTCGAAGGGTTTTAAGTACCATCTCAAGATGTGTGAGGTGTTCCCTTAGGCACTTACTATAAACTAGTATGTCATCAAAGTAAACCACTACAAACTTACTGATGTACGCCCTAAGAACTTGGTTCATAAGGCGCATGAAGGTGCTTGGGGCATTAGTCAAGCCAAATGGCATGACTGTCCACTCGTAGAGCCCTTGCTTTGTCTTGAAAGCAGTCTTCCATTCATCACCTTCTTTCATCCTGACCTGGTGGTATCCACTCTTGAGGTCTATCTTGGAGAAGACCGTGGCTCCACTCAGCTCATCTAGCATGTCATCCAGCCGTGGTATTGGATGCCGGTACTTGAATGTGATGTTGTTGATTGCTCGGCAGTCCACGCACATTCGCCAAGTCCCATCCTTCTTGGGCACTACTAGCACTGGTACGGCACATGGACTGAGGCTCTCTCGAGCATAGCCTTTCTCCAGTAGCTCCTTGACTTTCTTCTCAAGCTCCTTGGACTCCTCTGGACACATCCGGTAGGCTGGCCGGTTGGGCAGGGCTGCTCCGGGCACTAGGTCAATCTGGTGTTCTATGCCACGTAAGGGAGGCAAGCCTGCTGGTATCTCCTCTGGAAACACATCCTGGAACTTGTTGAGGAGAGTTGCTACTTCAGGAGGTAGCTCTACCTGTTCCTGTTCTATACTCAAAATTTCTTTGAAGACCATTAGTAACATTAAATCCTTCGAGGCTAATGCTCTCCGGACATGGCTTGGTTGAATAAGAAAATTAGACTTGTTAAGTTTCTTTTCCTTACTCATTTGGAGTTGTATCTCGTGTACCTGGGCAGGTGTAAGGGGAGCCAAGCTGACCTTTCTTTTGTCATGCAAAAAAGTGTAGAGATTGGTTCGGCCATCATGCCTGGTCTCTTTGTCAAACTGCCATGGCCTTCCTAGCAGAAGATGGCCAGCTTGCATGGGCACCACGTCACACACGACTTGGTCTTGGTACTTGTCCACACTGAATGGCACAGTGAGTTGCTCATGGATCTTGAGCTCCACTTTGTCATCGAGCCATCTCAGTATATATGGTCGAGGATGCCTTGTCTTCTCTAGACCTAGCTTATCAACCATGTACGCACTAGCAACGTTAGTGCAAGAACCACCATCTATGATGAGGTTACATACCTTGCCCTTGATGGTGCAACGGCTGTGGAAGATGTTCTCCCTTTGGATGGTCTCTGAAGGATCCACCATTGCACTGAGGATGCGTCTAGTGATCAGCACTTCCCCCACATCAGGGTACTCAATGTCACTGTGTTCTCCTTCTGGTTCATAGTCCTTTTCATCTTGGGACTCATACTCTCCAGCCTCCGTAATCAGCATGACCCGGTTATTTGGGCACTCCCTTGAGATGTGTCCACGACCCCTACACTTGAAACAAGTGATGTCATGTGATCTTTGAGGGTTAGAGGACTTACTAGGCTCTCTATGGTCACGGGTTGGCTCAGGAGGCTTGGCTTTGAACCTTGACTCGATCTCTATGCTTTTACCTTTGTCTACGGGCTTGGGAATGTTGCTTGGTGCCCAAGGCGTCTTAGGCTTGCGGCGGATGTCTTGGCTCTTACGTTTGATGTGCTGCTCAGCCTGGACAGATAGGTGGAACAAGTCTTTGAAGTCATTGTAGATTTTCCTTTCCACCTTGCGGCTGATTCTTTCTTGGAGTCCATCCAAGAATTGTGCCATCAAAGCTTCCTCATCGTCATTGAGTTCCAGCCTGTTCCTTAGTCTCTCAAACTCTTCATAGTACTCCTCTACTGATCTGGTACCCTGCTTAAGAGTAAGAAAACGTCGTTGCAAATCTCTATGAAAATAAGGTGGAACAAACCTTTGTCTCATGAGGTCTTTCATGTCGACCCATGAGTCTACGGGCCTCAATCTTTTCCTCCTTCGGTCAGACACCTCACGATCCCACCATATGAGGGCATCCGTGAGTTGTGCTACTGCCATGGAGACTCTCCTGGGGCCTGGTTGGTTGTAGTGATCGAAGATGTGATCCATCCTTCTCTCCCAATCTAGGTAGGCCTCGTGGTCTACTTTTTCTGCAAAACTAGGAGGTGTTAGCTTAACATCAGGATGAGTTACCCGGATGTAGGCGTATTCATCTCCATCCTCATGATGTCTAGGAGGCATCTTTGGTCTCTGGTGATGTCCATATGGCTCGAAGCCATCACCTTCTGCCTCTGGTTGCTGTGGAGGTCCTCTCGGCCTATGGTGATGGTTATGAGGTTGTGCGTCCTCATCTCCATCTGGCTGTGGCTCCTCCTGTTCGTGCCGTGTCCTAAGGTGCTCAGGACCCTCAGCATGATCTTTCTCAGCTCTCACGTGCCTTATGGCCTGGAATCTCACAGGTCTCTGCACGCGCTCCAACCTCTCGCCTATTGATGCGAGTTGCGTTTGGAAGGTGGTGAACATGGCCATCATGGCCTCGGCTGCATCTCTATTCTCTTCTGCCATTGTGCTACAAGAAATAAACACATGTTATTTTGCTCCTAAGTGGATTAGGAGGGTTTTCTTTTATAGGAGAATTCGAATTTGCAAAAAGGAAAAAGTTGAGAAAAAGGAAAAACCTGAAAAAAAAAGGAAAGTTTAGAAAAATGGAAACTTCCTACAACTTGTGCTAGCTGTCCAATTCGAATTCTTTTGGTATTTTTCCTATTTTCTTTTTCTTTTCTTTTTAATTTAACTTAAAAATAATGGAAATATGATTTGAACAAAAAGGAAAACGTGAATGGCAATGCAAAAGTGAATATAAGCCCTAGTGATACACGTAGAAGTTAGATGCACTCGGTTTGGAGTTTAGTGTTATTTTTTTTATTTTTCTTGAATGCAACTTAAACTAATGCAAGAACTAGAAACAAAAAAAGTTAAAGGATAGAAACAACCTGGTTTAGAAGCTTTAAGCTCTGATACCAAAATGATACAAGCCTCGATTCAAGGCTTGGATGCGTGTGGGCTGTTTGGAGAAGGTTAGGTGAGAAACTCGACCTTAGACTTCTTGGATAGGGGTTTTTGGTTTGGTATTGGACGGAAGGGTGAGGTGAACCACATGAGGGGTGATGAACCTCGTGATAAATCACAAACTTAGAGCTAGGAGGGCTGGTCTCGACTAGATTCTAATCTCTTTTGAGAGAAAGCTTGTTGGAAGAAAGTTCTACTTTATTAATATCAAAAAGGTTGTCGAACTACAATGCTGGAAGGAGCCTTATTAATATGCTCGACAGCTTGACCTTTTAGGAACGACTTAAAGAAAGAAAAGGAAAGTTTACAAAAGTGCACAAATGGAAAATGTACAAAAGTGCATAACTGAAAAAGGACCAATTCTTAAAATGTCTTTAACTCAAAAATGTAAAAAATCTAGATCCTACCCTGCAAAACAGAAAGAGGCATATATTTGAATTGAAAACTTACCTTTCTTACCTCACGGCCAAGAAATGGAAGGTGGCCGTCCTTGTGGCATGCACGTGCCTTGCTCCTAGTCTTCGACTTGGAGTAGGGTTAGGAATCTTTGGGTCCTGACCTCTTTTGCCACTAAAGCCCACGTCTCTGAAATCCCTTGCATTGTTGAGAAGCCTTTGTACTCTTCTTTGCACTTCTGGCCCACTGTCCTTAGTCGATCTTCCTCTAGGAGCTTGTCGACCCATAACCTGAACTTGTGGAAGAGTACTCTTGATATGCTCCTTGTCATTGCTCCTGGTAGCACCACTGGTGTAGAGACTTCCTCTAGATGCATGTCCTGAAGCTGGTAGCTTATCTGGTCCGAGTCTCCTTGTGTAGATGTTGAAATGCCCATGTAATCGGCTGGATCGCTTGTACCGGCTGGACTGTGCGAGGTACTGGCTGGAATGCCTTCTGGACTGGCCAAGTTGATCCCGGAGTTGGCGACATCACCACTGGGACCGACGGTGTCATCCATGTTGCCACCAGTAGGGCCAGAGGTTTGGGCCTCTCCGCCGGCAATGCTGATCGGTCCGGTCCTGTTGGCCGAGGTTCCGGCGGTACTGCTTGGGCCGGCAGACGTGCCAAATGGCCCGGCTGTCTCGGGCAAGCTTCCTAGTCGGCCAGGAGACCAGACTGGCCGACCAGAGAGCTTGCCCGAGACAGCCGGGCCATTTGGCGTGCCTGCCGGCCCAAGCAGTACCGTCGGGCCTACGACCAGCCGTGCCGGACCGATCAATCTTTCCAGCGGAGAGGCCCAAACCTCCAGCCCAACTAGCGGCGATGTGGATGACACCACCAGCCCAATTGGGGACGTCGCCGGCTCCTGGATCAACTTGGCCGGCTCCAATGACATTTCGGCCAGTACCTCACACAGTCCAGCCGGTACAGCCGATCCAGCCGATTGCACCACCATTTCAACATCTACACAAAGAGACTCGGACCAGATAAGCTACCAGCTTCAATACATGCATCTAGAGGAAGTCTCTACACCAGTGGTGCCACCAAGAGCAATGAAAAGGAGCAGATCAAGGGCACTCTTCCACAAGTTCAGCTTGTGGATCGACAAGCTCCCAGAAGATGATCGACAAGGAACGTTGGGTCAAGAGTGCAAAAAGGAGTCCAAAGGCTTCTAAACAAAGCAAGGGACTTCAGAGACTTGGGCTTTAGTGGCAAGAGAGGTCAGGGCCCAAAGATTCGTAACCCTTCTCCAAATCGAAGAATAGGAGCTAGGCGTGTGCATGCCACAAGGACGGCCACCTTCCATTTCTTGGCCGATAGGTAAGTATGGTAAGTTTTCATATTATATACTTGCCTTTTCTGTTTTGCAGGGTAGGATTTAGAATATTTACATTTTGAGTCAAAAACATTTTAGGTAGAAGTCCTTTTCGGTTATGCACTTTTGTAAGTTTTCCATTTGTGCACTTTTGTAAGTTTTCCATTTTCTTCTTTGAGTCGACCCTAGAAGGTCAAGCTGTCGAGCATATTAATAAGGCTCCTTCCAGCATTGTAGTTCGACAACCTTTTTGATAATTAATAAAGATCGAATTTTCTTTCTTCAAGTTATTCTCTCAAGAGACTTGTGCGCTTAGAACCTAGTTGAGACCAGCCCTCCTAGCTTTAAGTTTGTGATTTATCATGAGGTTCACCACCCCTCGTGTGGTTCACTTCACCCTTCCATCCATTACGAAACAGAAAACCTCCATCCAGAAGCTTAAGGTTGAGTTTCTCACTTAACTTCTCCAAACAGCCCACGCGCGCACAGCCTTGAATCGAGGCTTATATCACTTATGGCCTGGAGTCTCACCGGCCTCTCCACGCGCTCCAGCCTCTCGCCGATTGATGCGAGTTGTGTTTGGAGCCACGCGCATGGCCTCGGTTGCATCTTGGTTTCCTTCAGCCATCGTGTTCTACAAGAAGAAAAAAGAAGTTAATTTGCTACTAAATTTATTAGGAGAGTTTTTTTCTATAATAGAAGATGCAATTAGAAAAGGAAAATTTGAAAAAAGGAAAGATTCTACCATTAATGTTGCAAATCTTAGTAATTAATGCAAATCTCCTAGATCTTTTTTTTGGTTGAATTTTCTTGATTTTCTTTCTTTTTTTTTATTTAACTTAGTTAAGAATGGAAAATATGCTTTGAACAGAAGGAAAAAAACGAAGTTGTAATGCAAAGAATGAATCTAAACCCTAGTGATGCACATAGTTGCTAGATGCACTCGGTTTGAATTTTAGATGTTATTTTTTGATTTTTTTTTTAATGAAACTTAAACTAATGCACGAACTCGAAGTAAGAATAAAGTAAAGGATAGAAAAAACCTGGTGTTAGGAGCTTAGGCTCTGATACCAAAATGATACAAGCCTTGAATTAAGGCCATACAAGCGTGGACGGGTGGGAGAAGATTAGGCGAGAAACTCGGCCTTAGGCTTCTGGATGAGGGTTTTCTGGTGGGTATTGGATGGAGAGGTGAAGTGAACCACACGAGGGGGTGATTAACCTCGTGATAAATCACAACTTAGAAACTAGGAGGGCTGGTCTCAACTAGGGTTCTAAGTGTGATACAAGCCTTGATTCAAGGATGTATGCGCGTGGGCTGTTTGTAGAAGATTAGGTGAGAAACTCAACCTTAGGCATCTGGATAGGGGTTTTCTGGTTGGTAGACGATGGAAGGGTGAAGTGAACCACACGAGGGGTGATGAACCTCGTGATAAATCACAAACTTAGAGCTAGGAGGGCTGGTCTCAACTAGGTTCTAAGCGCACAAGTCTCTCTTGAGAGAAAGCTTGTAGGGAAAAAGTTCTACTTTATTAATAATCAAAAAGGTTGTCGAACTACAATGCTGGAAGGAGCCTTATTAATATGCTCGACAGCTTGACCTTCTAGGGTCGACACAAATAAAGAAAAAGGAAAGTTTACAAAAGTGCACAAAGGAAAAGATACAAAAGTGCATAACCGAAAAAGGACCTATTCCTAAAATGTTCTTGACTCAAAAATGTAAAGCAACTATATCCTACCCTGCAAAACAGAAAGAGGCATATATTTGAATGTAAACTTACCTTAACTCACCTCACGACCAAGAAATTGAAGGTGGCCGTCCTTGTGGCATGCACGCGCCTTGCTCCTAGTCTTCGACTTGGAGTAGGGTTACAAATCTCTGGGCCTTGACCTTTCTTGCCACTAAAGCCCAAGTCTCTGATGTCCCTTGTGTTGTTGAGAAGCTATTGGACTCTTACTTGTATTTTTGGCCCATTGTCCTTAGTCGATCTTCCTCTAGTAGCTTGTTGACCCATAGACTGAATTTGTGGAAGAGCGCCCTTGATCTGCTTCTTGTCATTGCTCCTTGAGGTACCACTGGTGTTGAGACTTCCTCTAAGTGCATGTCCTGGAGCTGGTAGCTCATTTGGTCCGAGTCCTCTTGTGTAGAAGTGGAAGAGCGCGTGTACTCGGCTGGATCGGCTGTACCGGCTGGATTGTGCGCGGTACTGGCCGGAATGACTTCAGGACCGGCCAAGTTGATCCCGGAGTCGGCGGTGTCATCAGGGGGACCGGCAGTGTCATTCACGTCCCCACCAAGTGTGCCGGAAGCTTGGGCCTCTCCGCCGGCGATGGTTACCAGTCTGGTCCTATAGGTCGAGGGTCCGGCAGTGTCTGGTCCGGCAGGCGCACCAGATGGTCCTGCTGCCTCGGGCAAGCTTCCTGGTCGGCCAGTCTGGTCTCCTGGCTGGATGTACGACCTGATGTCCTCATCATTCCCTCCCTCTTCAGTAGGTTTTGTCCTCAAAACTGGATCATCTGCATGGAAAGGGGCCAAGTCAGTAAAATTGAACGTATTGGACACATTAAACTCACCTGGCAGCTCGATCCGGTAGGCGTTGTTGTTGATCCTCTCGAGCACTCTGAATGGTCCATCTCCTCTTGGTGCTAGCTTGGAACTCCTTAGGTTTGGGAACCTCTCCTGCCGTAGGTTTAGCCACACCCAATCGCCTGGTTGAAAGATCACCTCCTTTCTTCCCTTGTTGGCATGAGTCACGTACTGTCCGGTCCTCTTCTCCAAGTTCTCTGCTACCTTCTGGTGTAACCTCCTTATGAACTCTGCTTTGGATGCTCCGTTGAGGTTGGTCATCTCAGCTGGTGGCAGTGGTGTTTGCTCTAATGGGGTGAGAGGGTTGAAACCGTATACCACTTCAAATGGGGTCTTCTTAGTTGCTGAGTGCACGGCTCGGTTGTAGGCGAACTCAATGAATGGCAGGCACTCCACCCAAGTCTTTAGGTTCTTCTTCACTACTGCCGTCAGTGGTGAGGCAATTTAGCTGAAGTTGGGCACGAATCTCCTATAGAAGTTGGCCAGTCCGTGGAAGCTCCTCACTTGGCTGATGTTTCCTGGTGTTGGCCATTCTTGTATGGCTCGAATCTTCTCTTCATCAACCTGTAGGCCCTGTGAACTCACAACAAAACCTAAAAAGACAAGCTTATCAGTACAAAAGGTGCACTTCTTGAGATTGGCATAAAGCTCTTCTTGTCGAAGGGTTTTAAGTACCATCTCAAGATGTGTGAGGTGTTCCCGTAGGCACTTACTATAAACCAAAATGTCATCAAAGTAAACTACTACGAACTTACTGATGTACGCCCTAAGAACTTGGTTCATAAGGCGCATGAAGGTGCTTGGGGCATTAGTCAAGCCAAATGGCATGACTGTCCACTCGTAGAGTCCTTGCTTTGTCTTGAAAGCGGTTTTCCACTCATCACCTTCTTTCATCCTTACCTGGTGGTATCCACTTTTGAGGTCTACCTTGGAGAAGACCGTGGCTCCACTCAGCTCATCTAGCATGTCATCCAGTCGTGGTATTGGATGCCTATACTTGACTGTGATGTTGTTGATGGCTCGGCAGTCCACACACATGCGCCAAGTCCCATCCTTCTTGGGCACTAGCAGCACTGGTACAACACATGGACTGAGGCTCTCTCTAACATATCCTTTCTCCAGGAGCTCCTTGACTTGCTTCTCAAGCTCTTTGGACTCCTCTGGACTCATCCGGTAGGCTGGCCGGTTGGGCAGGGCTGCTCCGGGCACTAGATCAATCTGGTGTTCTATGCCACGTAAAGGAGGCAAGCCTGCTGGTATCTCCTCTGGAAATACATCCTGGAATTTGTTGAGGAGTGTTGCTACTTCATGAGGTAGCTCTACCTTTCCCTGTTCTATACTCAACACTTCCTTGAAAACCATTAGTAACATTAAGTCCTTCGAGGCCAAAGCTCTCCGGACATGACTAGGTTGAATAAGAAAGTTAGACTTGACAAGTTTCTTTTTCCTTACTCATTTGGAGTTGTAGCTCATGTACTTGGGCAGGTGTAAGAGGAGCTAGGCTGACCTTTCTCTTGTCATGCACGAAGGTGTATAGATTGGTTCAGCCATCATGCCTGGTCTCTTTGTCAAACTGCCATGGTCTTCCTAGTAGAAGATGGCCAGCTTGCATGGGCACCACGTCGCACACGACCTGGTATTGGTACTTGCCCACACTGAATGGCACAGTGACTTGCTCATGAATCTTGAGCTCCACTTTGTCATCGAGCCATCTCAGTCTATATGGTCGAGGATGTCGTGTCCTCTCTAGACCTAGCTTGTCAACCATATACGCACTAGCAACGTTAGTGCAAGAACCACCATCTATGATGAGGTTACATACCTTTCCTTTGATGGTGCAACGGCTGTGGAAGATGTTCTCCCTTTGGATGGTCTCTGAAGGATCCACCATTGCACTGAGGATACGTCTAGTGACCAGCACTTCCCCCACATCAGGGTACTCAATGTCACCATATTCTCCTTCTGGTTCATAGTCCTCTTCATCTTGGGACTCATATTCTCCTGCCTCCGTGATCAGCATGACTCGGTTGTTTGGGCACTCCCTTGAGATGTGTCCACGGCCCCTGCACTTGAAACAAGTTATGTCACGTGATCTTTGAGGGTTAGAAGACTTACCAGGCTCTCTCTGGTCACGGGTGGGTTCAGGAGGCTTGCTCTTGAACCTTGACTCGATCTCTACGCCTTTGCCTTTGTCCATGGTCTTGGGCATGTTGCTTGGTGCCCAAGGTGTCTTAGGCTTGCTGCGGATGTCTTGGCTCTTACGTTTGATGTGCTGTTCAGCTTGCACGGATAGGTGGAACAAGTCTTTGAAGTCGTTGTAGATTTGCCTTTCCACCTTGCAGCTGATCCTTTCTTGGAGTCCATCCAAGAATTGTGCCATCAATGCTTCTTCATCATCATTGAGCTCCAATCTGTTCCTTAACTTCTCGAACTCTTCATAGTATTCCTCTACTGATCTGGTACCCTGCTTAAGAGTACGAAAACGTCGTTGCAAATCCCTATGAAAGTAAGGTGGAACAAACCTTTGTCGCATGAGGTCTTTCATGTCGACCCATGAGTCTACGGGTCTCATTCTCTTCCTCCTTCTGTCAGATACCTCACGATCCCACCAGATGAGGGCATTGTCCGTGAGTTGTGCTACTGCCATTGAGACTCTCCTAGGTCCTGGTTGGTTGTAGTGATCAAAGATATGATCCATTCGCTTCTCCCAATCTAGGTACGCCTCGGGGTCTACTTTTCCTGCAAAACTAGGAGGAGTTAGCTTAACATCAGGATGAATTACCCGGTTGTAGGTGTGTTCATCTCCATCCTCATGACGTCTAGGAGGTATTCTTGGTCTCTGGTGAAGACCATATGGCTCAAAGCCATCATCTTCTGCCTCTGGTTGCCGTGGAGGTCCTCTCGGCCTATGGTGATAGTTATGAGGTTGCGTGTCCTCATCTCCATCTGGCTGGGGTTTCTCCTGTTCGTGCCGTGTCCTAAGGTACTCAGGACCCTCAGGACGGTCTTGATCAGCTCTCACGTGCCTTATGGCCTGGAATCTTATTGGTCTCTCCACGCGCTCCAACCTCTCGCCTATGGATGCGAGTTGTGTTTGGAGTGTGGTGAACATGGCCATCATGGCTTCAGCTGCGTCTCTATTCTCTTCTCCCATGGTGTGCTACAAAGAAAGAAGACAATTAGGGTGCTCCTAAATTATTAGGAGGGTTTTCTTTTTATATGGGGTTGAAAAAATGCAAAAAGGAAAAATCTTAAGGAAAGGAAATTCGACTACAAGAAAAAGGAAACTTCCTAGACAACTTGTGCTAGCTGTCCAATTCGAAATATCTTGGGTATTTTCCTATTCTCTTTTCTTTCCTTTTTCTTTTCTTTTCTTTTTCTTTTTAATTTAACTTAAAATTAATAGAAATATGAATTAAACAAAAGGAAAACGTGAAAGACAATGCAAAAGTGAATCTAAACCCTAGTGATACACGTAGGAGGCTAGATGCACTCGGCTTGGAGTTTGATGTTGTTTTTTTGATTTTTCTTGAATACGACTTAAACTAATGCAAGAACTAGAAATAAGACAAGCAAAAGGATAGAAACAACCTGGTTTAGGAGCTTTAAGCTCTGATACCAAAATGACACAAGCCTTGATTCAAGGATGTATGCACGTGGGCTGTTTGTAGAAGATTAGGTGAGAAACTCAACCTTAGGCTTCTGGATAGGGGTTTTCTGGTTGGTAAACGATGGAAGGGTGAAGTGAACCACACGAGGGGTGATGAACCTCGTGATAAATCACAAACTTAGAGCTAGGAGGGCTGGTCTCAACTAGGTTCTAAGCGCACAAGTCTCTCTTGAGAGAAAGCTCGTAGGGAAAAAGTTCTACTTTATTAATAATCAAAAGGTTGTCGAACTACAATGCTGGAAGGAGCCTTATTAATATGCTCGACAGCTTGACCTTCTAGGGTCGACACAAATAAATAAAAAGGAAAGTTTACAAAAGTGCACAAAAGGAAAAGATACAAAAGTGCATAACCGAAAAAGGACCTATTCCTAAAATGTTCTTGACTCAAAAAATGTAAAGCAACTATATCCTACCCTGCAAAACAGAAAGAGGCATATATTTGAATGTAAACTTACCTTAACTCACCTCACGACCAAGAAATTGAAGGTGGCCGTCCTTGTGGCATGCACGCGCCTTGCTCCTAGTCTTCGACTTGGAGTAGGGTTACAAATCTCTGGGCCTTGACCTTTCTTGCCACTAAAGCCCAAGTCTCTGATGTCCCTTGTGTTGTTGAGAAGCTATTGGACTCTTACTTGTATTTTTGGCCCATTGTCCTTAGTCGATCTTCCTCTAGTAGCTTGTTGACCCATAGACTGAATTTGTGGAAGAGCGCCCTTGATCTGCTTCTTGTCATTGCTCCTTGAGGTACCACTGGTGTTGAGACTTCCTCTAAGTGCATGTCCTGGAGCTGGTAGCTCATTTGGTCCGAGTCCTCTTGTGTAGAAGTGGAAGTGTGCGTGTACTCGGCTGGATGGCCTGTACCGGCTGGATTGTGCGCTGTACTGGCCGGAATGACTTCAGGACAGGCCAAGTTGATCCCGGAGTCGGCGGTGTCATCAGGGGGACCGACGGTGTAATTCACGTCCCCACCAAGTGTGCCGGAAGCTTGGGCCTCTCCGCCGGCGATGTTGACCAGTCTGGTCCTATAGGTCGATGGTCCGGCGGTACTGTCTGGTCCGGCAGGCGCGCCAGATGGTCCTGCTGTCTCGGGCAAGCTTCCTGGTCGGCCAGTCTGGTCTCCTGGCTGGATGTACGACCTGATGTCCTCATCAAAGTGCAAGAACTTTTAGGAGAAAACTCTTAGGAAGAAAGTTTTATCTTTATTAATATCAAAAAGCTGTCGAACTACAATGCTGAAGGAGCCTTATTAGGCAGCCTTGACCTTCTAGGGTCGACTCAAAATAAAAATGGAAAAGTTACAAAAGTGCACAAGGAAATTTACAAAAAGGAAATAACCGAAAAAGGAAAACTACCTAAATTGTTCTTCACTCAAAAATGTAAAACTTACTATTCCTACCCTGCAAAACAGAAAAGGCAAGCATATAATTGAAAACTTACCATTCTTACCTTTCAGCCAAGAAATGGAAGGTGGCCGACCTTGTGGCATGCACGCGCCTAGGTCCTAGTCTTCGACTTGGAGTAGGGTTATGAATTGTTGGGCCCTGACCTCTTTTGCCACGAGAGCCCAAGTCTCTGGAGTCCTTTGCAATGTTGAGAATCCTTTTGACTCTTCCTTGTACTTTTGGCCCAATGCTCCTTGTCGATGATCTTCTAGGAGCTTGTCTACCCACAAACTGAACTTGTGGAAGAGTGCCCTTGTTCTGCTACTTGTCATGGCTCCTGGTGGCACCACTGGTGTAGAGACTTCATCCAGGTTCATGCCTTGAAGCTGGTAACTTAGTTGATCCGAGTCTACTTGTGTAGTTGTGGAAATGGTGGTGCAATCGGCTGAACCGGCTGGATTGTGCGAGGAGCTGGCCGAGTTGTCATCAGAGCCGGCCAAATTGATTCCTGAGTCGGCCGCGTCACCAGTTGGGCCAGCTGTGTCATTCACGTTGCTGCCAGTTGGGTCGGAGGTTTGGGCTTCTCCGCCGGAAATGTTGATCGGCCCAGCCCGGCTGATCATAGGGTCGGCGGTACCGCTTGGGCCGGCAGATGCGCAAAATGGCCCGGCTGTCTTGGACAAGCATTTTGGTCTTCTGGCCGGCCAGACGATCTGATGCCCTCATCAGAAAGGGAATAGCCTTAGCTTAAAAGCATCTTCCGAGATCCCATTGATCTTGACAGTTCTACAAAGCCTATCGAATTGGTCCAAGTGATTTAGGGGATCCTCCATTGGTATACCGTGGAACTTACTTTCCTGCACCATGTTGATCACGTTTGCCTTGAACTCGAAGTTGTTGTTTTCCACAGGGGGTTGACGAATTTTAGTTCGGTACCCATATACGTTTGGCTCATCAAAAGTCCCAATCACTCGCTGAGGCCTTTGTGGGTGCATTGTGCCTCTTGCTCTCCATGCATTCTGATTCTGACCTCTAGCTCCTTGAGCTTCATTCTCAGCATTTTGTGGCAAGTTCTGGTCATGGTGCTCCATCTCCAAATCTCTCCTTAGGTGATCTGATCGCTCTCTCCTTGCTCTTGCAACTTCTCTTTCCAACTACAGAATGTCGATGTAACTCAGTTGCAGGATTGTGTAAGCATGGCTTCTTGTGTTCACGCACCTGCATAAACCAATTAACTGTAGTCAAAAGAAAAAGAAAATAAAAACCTAGTCTCTAAGTGAATCAAAATCCTAATGGCTATTGCTAACTTCCCCAGCAACGGCACCAAAAACTTGATGGGGTTTTAAGTTTTAATCCCGAGTACAACTCCAAGTGCAGAGAAAATCGAGTAGTAATTGCGTATTGAATCCTCAGGGAAGTAAGAATAACACACTAGGAATACAAAAAACACTTAAATCTAGGCAAATATTAATGGGGTTTTTTTATTGGTTATCTAATAATCTAATTGAAAAGAAAGTAAAGACGAGTTAAATTTGATAAACAAGAAATATGGAGAGTGGGTAAGGCATTCAATCAAGTTAATATCAGGTAATTGTCATCTAATCTACCTAAACAGCCCTAAGGCAATATCAGATCCCCTAACCTACCTTACCTACAATCCATACAGAAAACTACTCAAACATATTCATTAAAACAGTAAGCATAAAGAAGTAAAAGAAATTAAGCATAAGATAAGAGATAGGGTAGAGAAATCCTTCACTAAAAACCAAGAGTTCAAGAACAAAGATTGAAAACCAGTCTCCTCTCTCCCTCTCTAAAAATGTCCAGAGGCAAAAACTAAGAGAAACTTAAACAAACATTTAGGTTAAAAATGTTTAAAAACCATTTATATAGTATCCCTAACTATTAGGTTTAATCCCAGGACAAACCGGTTAAATAAAAATAGGTTTATGATAATTTTGGCTCGGGTTGGTCCGAGACTGGCCATGCGAGATCGGCCAAATGGCCGATCTCCTGTTGGGCTGAGATCTTGAGGCTGTGCGAGATCGGCCATGATGAGACCGGCCATTAGGCTGGTCTGGTGATGGGACTGTGAGATTGGCATGGTGAGACCGGCCATTAGCCGGTCTGGTGATGGCCTGGGTTTGCACGAGCTGGATTGGGATCGGCCTGGCTGGAAAGGAATTGGCAGGACTTGGGATGAGCTGGCCGGGTTGTATGCAACCGGCCAGGTGCGAACGGTCGCATGGCCGATCGCGTGGGCAGGTGCATGATCAGGGGCTCGGCAGGTCTCGGCAGGCACTCGGTAGGCACTCGGCAGGATCGGTCTGGGCTTCGCAGGTCCGGGTAGGTCCTCGGTAGGTGATGCGCGATCGGTGTGGCATGATCGGCCAGATGGTTGATCGGATCATGGGCTGGCATTGTATTCTCCGCAGGTCCTCGGGCTGGCATTGGCTTTTGCTGGCTGATCGGATCGTGGGCTGGCTGGGTGATATGCGATCAGCCAGGTGCGATCGGAGATGGCCGATCGCGTGTGGTCTGGCTGATATCGGCCAGATACGATCGGCCGGATGGCCTATTGCATGTGGTCTGGCTGTGTCCTCCAGAAGCCCCCTTGGCCATTTTTCGATGTTTGACCGTCTAACTTCTCGTTGTACCTGAAATCAACGAAAAGGTACGGAAGATGCAGAAATGCATACACTAACCTATAGAATACTATGCTAAATGCCGACGAACGTAAATAGGCGGATAAATGCCTAAAATGCCAATGAAGACACGAAAAATGGTGGTGAAATGCGTGTTGAAACAATGCAAAAACCATCGTTATCATTTACTAGTGTAGGACCCGTTGGATAACTTGGATCAATTTGACAGGTTTTGTGGAACCGTTAAGATCAATGGGATCTCGGAGGATGCCTTTACGCTATGGTTGTTTCCTTTCTCTCTGGGAGATAAGGCTTACAAGTCGGAAAAGAAACTGCCACATGATGCTATCAACTCATGGGATTAATGCTAGAAGGTCTGATACAAGCCTTAAATCAAGGCCATAACACACTTGGATAGGTTGGAGAAGATTAGGCAAGAAACTCGGCCTTAGGCTTCTTGAAAGGGATTTTCTGATGGGTATTGGTTGGTAAGGTGAAGTGAACCACACGAGGGGTGATGAACCTCGTGATAAATCACAACTTAGCTAGGAGGACTGGTCTCAACTAGGGTTCTAAGCGATAGAGTTTTAGGAGAAAAACTCGTAGGAAAAAAGTGCTCTCTTTATTAATAATCAAAAAGTTGTCGAACGACAATGCTGAAAGAGTCATATTAATATGCTCGGCAGCTTTTACCTTCTAGGGTCGATCCAAAATAAAAATGGAAAAGATGCAAAAGTGGATAAGGAAAAATTACAAAACAGAAATAACTGAAAAAGGACAACTACCTAAATTGTTCTTGACTCAATAAATGGAAAACTACTAATTCCTACGCTGCAAAACATAAAAGTCAAGTATATAATTGAAAACTTACCTTTCGCCCAAGAAATGGAAGGTGGCCGACCTTTCTTACACGTACCTTAGTCTTCAACTTGGAGTAGGGTTACGAAATGTTGGGACTTGACCTCTATTGCCCCGAGAGCCCAAGTCTCTAGAGTCCTTTGAGATTTTGAGAAGCCCTTGGATTCTTCCTTGTACTCTTGGTGATACAAGCCTCGATTCAAGGCTTATATGCGCATGGGCTGTTTGGAGAAGGTTAGGTGAGAAACTCGACCTTAGACTTCTTGGATAGGGGTTTCTGGGTTGGTATTTGATGGAAGGGTGAAGTGAACCACATGAGGGGTGATGAACATCGTGATAAATCACAAACTTAGAGGTAGGAGGGCTGGTCTCAACTAGGTTCTAAGCGTACAAGATTCTTGAGAGAAAACTTGTAAGAAAATTTGATCTTTATTGATTAGCAAAAAGGTTGTCAAACTACAATGCTGGAAGGAGCCTTATTAATATGCTCGACAGCTTGACCTTATAGGGTCGACTCAAATAAAGAAAAAGAAAGTTTACAAAAGTGCACAAATGGAAAAGATACAAAAGTGCATAACCAAAAAAGGACCTATTCCTAAAATGTTCTTGACTCAAAAATGTAAACAATCTAGACCCTACCCTGCAAAACAGAAAGAGGCCTATATTCGAATTGAAACTTACCTTACTTACCTCACAGCCAAGAAATGGAAGGTGGTCGTCCTTGTGGCATGCACACGCCATGCTCCTAGTCTTTGACTAGGAGTAGGGTTAGGAATCTTTGGGCCCTAACCTCTCTTGCCACTAAAGCCCAAGTCTCTTAAGTTCCTTGCATTTTTGAGAAGCCTTTGGACTCTTCGTTGTACTTCTGGCCCATTGTCCTTAGTCGATCTTCCTCTAGGAGCTTGTCCACCCATAAGCTGAACTTGTGGAAGAGTGCTCTCGATCTACTCCTTGTCATTGCTCCTGGTGGCACTATCAACCACACATCAAACTCACCTGGGAGCTCGATCCGGTAGGCGTTGTTGTTGATCCTCTCCAGCACTCTGAATGGTCCATCTCCTCTTGGTGCTAGCTTGGAACTCCTTAGGTTGGGGAACCTCTCCTGCCGTAGGTGTAGCCACACCCAATCGCCTGGTTGAAAGATCACCTCCTTTCTTCCCTTGTTGGCATGAGTCACGTACTGCCCGGTCCTCTTCTCCAAGTTTTCTGCTACCTTCTGGTGTAACTTCCTTATGAACTCTGCCTTGGATGCTCCGTTGAGGTTGGTCATCTCTGCTGGTGGCAGTGGCGTTTGCTCCAATGGGGTGAGAGGGTTGAAGCCGTATACTACTTCAAATGGTGTCTTCTTGGTTGCTGAGTGCACGGCTCGGTTGTAAGCGAACTCTATGAATGGCAGGCACTCCACCCAAGTCTTGAGGATCTTCCCTAGTGTAGTCCTGAGAAGAGTTGATAGTGTCCTGTTGACAACTTCAGTTTGGCCATCGGTTTGAGGATGGCAGGTGGTAGAGAAGAGTAGCTTCGTGCCTAGCTTCCTCCAAAGCGTCCTCCAGAAATGGCTGAGGAACTTGGTGTCCCTGTCTGATACGATGGTCCTTGGCACTCCATGAAGCCATACTATCTCCCTGAAGAACAGCTCAGCTGTTTGCGTGGCATCATTGACATTGGCACACGGAATGAAGTGTGCCATCTTGGAGAATCTGTCCACCACTACAAAGATTGCATCTTTGTGGTTGATCTTGGGCAGACCTAGAATGAAGTCCATTGATATGTCCACCCATGGATACATCGGTATGGGCAGTGGGAAATACAACCCGTGAGGGTGCACTCGGGACTTCGCCTTTTTGCAAGTGATGCACCTTGCACAATGGGCTTCTACTGACCTCTTGATGTGTGGCCAGTAGAAGTGCTTCTTGACAACTGCTAGTGTCTTGTCGACACCGAAGTGGCCCATAAGACCTCCTCCATGAGCTTCTCGGATGATAAGCTCCCGTAGAGATCTTTGTGGTATGCACAACTTTCTCTCTCAGAACAAGAACCCCTCATGGATGTAGAACTTCCCATGACACCCTGTGCCACACTCCTTGTAGCTCTCAGCAAAGTCAAGATCATCCTTGTATAGGTCCTTGATGTGCTCGAATCCTAAGCCCTTTGGTTCCATCGTGGATATCAAGGCAAACCTCGTTGATAGTGCATCGGCTACCACTTTGTCTTTGCCCTTCTTGTACTTGATGACGTACGGGAAGGTCTCTATGAACTCCATCCACCTGGCATGTCTCCTCTTGAGATTGGTTTGCCCTCTGAGGTGTTTGAGAGTCTCGTGATCAGTGTGAATCACAAACTCCTTGGACAGCAAGTAATGCTGCCAAGTCTCCAATGCTCGGACAAGGGCATAAAACTCCTTGTCTTAAGTGGGGTAGTTCAGTGAGGCACCACCTAGCTTCTCACTGAAGTATGCCACTGGCCTTCCTCCTTGAGTTAGCACCGCTCCTATGCCTATTCCAGAGGCATCGCACTCCACTTCAAATGTCTTGTTGAAGTCGGGCAAGACTAGCACTGGTGCATGTGTGAGGCTGTCCTTCAAGGCCTGGAATGCCTTCTCCTGAGCTTCTCCCCAGCTGAATCCCACGTTCTTCTTCACTACTGCCGTCAATGGTGAGGCAATACTGCTGAAGTTGGGCACGAATCTCCCGTGGAAGCTGGCCAGACCGTGAAAACTCCTCACTTGGCTGATGTTGCTCGGTGTTGGTCATTCTTGTATGGTTTGAATCTTCTCTTCATCAACCTGTAAGTCCTGTGAACTTACAACAAAACCTAAGAAGACAAGTTTATCAGTACAAAAGAGGCACTTCTTGAGATTGGCATAAAGCTCTTCTTGTCGAAGGGTTTTAAGCACCAAATCAAGATGTGTGACGTGATCCCTTAAGCACTTACTATAAACTAAAATGTCGTCAAAGTAAACTACAACAAACTTACTGATGTACGCCCTAAGAACTTGGTTCATAAGGCGCATGAAGGTGCTTGGGGCATTAGTCAAGCCGAATGGCATGACTGTCCACTCGTAGAGCCCTTGCTTTGTCTTGAAAGCAGTCTTCCACTCATCACCTTCCTTCATCCTGACCTGGTGGTATCCTGATGAGGAAATCAGGTCGTATGTCCAGCTAGGAGACCAGACTGGCCGACCAGGAAGCTTGCCCGAGACAGCCGGGCCATTTCGCACGTCTGCCGGCCCAAGCAGTACCGCCGGACCCTCGACCAATAGGACCAGACCGATCAGCATTGCCGGCGGAGAAGCCCAAGCTTCCGGCACACTTGGTGGCAACGTGGATGACACCGCCGGTCCCCTTGGTGATGCCGCCGACTCCGGGATCAACTTGGTCGGTCCTGAAGGCATTCCGGCCAGTACCTCGCACAGTCCAGCCGGTACAGCCGATCCAGCCGAGAACACGAGCACTTCAACTTCTACACAAGGAAACTCGGACTAGATAAGCTACCAGCTTCAGGACAAGCATCTAGAGGAAGTCTCCACACCAGTAGTGCCACCAGGAGCAATGACAAGGAGCAGATCAAGAGCACTCTTCCACAAGTTCAGCTTATGGGTCAACAAGCTCCTAGAGGAAGATCGACTAAGGACAATGGGCCAGAAGTGCAAAGAAGAGTCCAAAGGCTTCTCAACAATGCAAGGGACTTCAGAGACTTAGGCTTTAGTGGCAAGAGAGGTCAGGGCCCAAAGATTCCTATAAAAAGAAAATCCTCCTAATCGACTTACGAGCAAATTAACTTGTCTTTCTTTCTTGTAGCACAATGGCAGAAGGAAATCAGGATGCAGCCGAGGCCATGATGGCCATGTTCACCACCCTCCAAACACAACTCGCATCCATCAGCGAGAGGTTGGAGCGCGTGGAGATTCCGGTGAGATTCCAGGCCATAAGGCACGTGAGGGCTGAGCAATACCGTGCTGATGGTCCTGAACACCCTAGGACACGGCACGAACAGGAGGAGCTCCAACTGGTTGGAGATGAAGACACGCAGCCTCACGGCTATCACACTAGACCGAGAGGACCTCCACGGCAACCAGAAGCAGAAGGCGATGGCTTCGAGCCATATGGTCATCACCAGAGACCAAGAATGCCTCCTATACATCATGAGGATGGAGATGAATACGCCTACAACCGGGTAACTCATCCTGATGTTAAACTAACACCTCCGAGCTTTGCAAGAAAAGTAGAACCCGAGGCCTACCTAGGTTGGGAGAGGAGGATGGATCACATCTTTGATCACTACAACCAACCAGGCCCTAGGAGAGTCTCCATGGCAGTAGCACAGCTCACGGACAATGCCCTCATCTGGTGGGATCGTGAGGTTTCTGACCGAAGGAGGAAACGATTAAGGCCCGTAGACTCATGGGTCGACATGAAAGATCTCATGAGACAAAGGTTTGTTCCACCTTATTTTCATAGAGATTTGCAACGACATTTTCGTACTCTTAAGTACTATGAAGAGTTCGAGAAGCTAAGGAACAGGCTGGAGCTCAATGACGATGAGGAGGCGTTGATGGCACAGTTCTTGGATGATTTGCAAGAGAGAATCAGCCGCAAGGTGGAGAGGAAACTCTACAACGACTTTAAAGACTTGTTCCACCTATCTGTCCAGGCTGAGCAGCACATCAGGCGTAAGAGCCAAGACATCCGCAGCAAGCCTAAGACGCCTTGGGCACCAAGAAATAGTCCCAAGCCCGTAGACAAAGGCAAGAGCATAGAGATCGAATCACGATTCAAGAGCAGGCCTCCTGAGCAAACCCGTGACCAGAGAGAGCCTAGTAAGTCTTCTAACCCTCAAAGATCACATGACATCACTTGTTTTAAGTGTAGGGATCGCGGACACATCTCAAGAGAGTGCCCAAACAACCGTGTCATGCTGATCACGGAAGGTGGAGAGTATGAATCCCAAGATGAAGAGGACTATGAGCCAGAAGGGGAGTACGGTGACATTGAGTACCCTGATGTGAGGGAAGTGCTGGTCACTTGGCGCATTCTCAGCGCAATGGTAGACCCCTCAGAGACCATTCAAAGGAAGAACAACTTCCACAGCCGTTGCACCATCAAGGGCAAGGTATGTAACATCATCATAGATGGTGGTTCTTGCACTAACGTTGCTAGTGCGTACATGTTGATAAGCTAGGTCTAGAGAAGACAAAGCATCCTCGACCATATAGACTGAGATGGCTCGATGACAAGGTAGAGCGCAAGATCCATGAGCAAGTAACCGTGCCATTCAGTGTGGGCAGATACCAAGACCAGGTAGTGTGCGACGTGGTGCCAATGCAAGCTGGCCATCTTCTGCTAGGAAGGCCATGGCAGTTTGACAAGGAGACCAGGCATGATGGCTAAACCAATCTCTACACTTTTGTGCACGACAAGAGAAAGGTCAGCCTAGCTCCTCTCACACCTGCCCAGGTACATGAGCTTCAACAGCGAATGAGTAAGGAAAAGAAGCTCATTAAATCTAACTTTCTCATTCAACCGAGTCATGTCCGGAGAGCTTTAGCCTCGAAGGATTTAATGCTACTAATGGTTTTCAAAGAAGTTTGGAATATAGAGAAAGAACAGGTAGAGCTACCTCCTGAAGTAGCAGCTCTCCTCAACAAATTCCATGATGTCTTTCCTGAGGAGATACTAGCAGGCTTGCCTCCCCTACGCGGCATAGAGCACTAGATCGACCTCATGCCTGGAGCAGCCCTGCCTAACCGACCAGCCTACCGGATGAGCCCAGAGGAGGCTAAGGAGCTTGAGAAGCAAGTCAAGGAGCTCCTGGAGAAAAGCTATGTTTGAGAGAGCCTCAGTCCATGTGCCGTACCAATGCTGCTAGTGCCCAAGAAGGATGGGACTTGGCGAATGTGCGTGGACTGCCGAGCAATCAACAACATCACCGTCAAGTACCGGCATCCGATACCACGGCTGGACGACATTCTAGATGAGCTGAGTGGAGCCACGGTCTTCTCCAAGATAGACCTCAAGCGTGGATACCACTAGATCAGGATGAAGGAAGGTGATGAGTGGAAGACTGCTTTCAAGACAAAGCAAGGGCTCTACGAGTGGACACTCATGCCATTCAGCTTGACTAATGCCCCAAGCACCATCATGCGTCTTATGAACCAAGTTCTTAGGGCGTACATCAGTAAGTTCGTTGTATTTTACTTTGATGACATTTTAGTTTACAGTAAGTGCTTAAGGGATCACTTCTCACATCTTGAGTTGGTACTTAAAACGAACTTTATGCCAATCTCAAGAAGTGCATCTTTTGTACTGATAAACTTGTCTTCTTAGGTTTTGTTGTAAGTTCACAGGACTTACAGGTTGATGAAGAGAAGATTCGAGCCATACAAGAATGGCCAACACCGAGCAACATCAGCAAAGTGAGGAGTTTCAACGGTCTGGCCAGCTTCTACAGAAGATTTGTGCCCAACTTCAGCAGTATTGCCTCACATTGACGGCAGTAGTGAAGAAGAACGTGGGATTCAGCTGTGGAGAAGCTCAGGAGAAGGCGTTCCAGGCCTTGAAGGACAGTTTCACACATGCACTAGTGCTAGTCTTGCCCGACTTCAACAAGACATTTGAAGTGGAGTGTGATGCCTCTGTAATAGGTATAGGAGCGGTGCTAACTCAAGGAGGAAGGCCAGTGGCATACTTCAGTGAGAAGCTAGGTGGTGCCTCACTGAATTACCCCACTTACAACAAGGAGCTTTATGCCCTACTCCGAGCCTTGGAAACTCTGCAGCATTACTTGCTGTCCAAGGAGTTTGTGATCCACACTGATAACGAGACTCTCAAACACCTCAGAGGGCAAACAATCTCAATAGGAGACATGCCAGGTGGATGAAGTTCATAGAGACCTTCCTGTACGTCATCAAGTACAAGAAGGGCAAGGACAATGTGGTAGCCGATGCACTATCAAGGAGGTTTTCCTTGATATCCACAATGGAATTAAAGGTCTTAGGATTAGAGCACATCAAGGACCTATATAAGGATGATCCTGACCTCGCTGAGAGCTACAAGGAGTGTTGCACTGGGAGTCATGGCAAGTTCTACATCCATGAGGGGTTCTTGTTCCGAGAGAGAAGGTTGTGCATACCACAAGGATCGTTATGGGAGCTTATCATCCGAGAAGTTCATGGAGGAGGACTCATGGGCCACTTTGGTTTCGACAAGACACTAGCATTGGTCAAGGAGCACTTCTACCGGCCACACATCAAGAGGTCAGTAGAAGCCCATTGTGCAAGGTGCATCACTTGCAAAAAGGCGAAGTCCCTAGTGCACCCTCACGGGTTGTATCTCCCACTGCCCATACCGACGCATCCATGGGTGGACATATCAATGGACTTCATTCTAGGTCTGCCCAAAATCAACCACAAGGACACAATCGTTTTAGTGGTAGATCGATTCTCCAAGATGGCACATTTCATTCCATGTACCAATGTCAATGATGCCACTCAAACAGCCGAGCTGTTCTTCAGGGAGATAGTACGGCTTCATGGAGTGCCAAGGACCATCATGTCAGACAGGGACACCAAGTTCCTCAGCCATTTCTGGAGGACCCTTTGGAGGAAGCTAGGCACGAAGCTGCTCTTCTTTACCACCTGCCATTCTCAAACCAATGGCCAAATGGAAGTAGTCAACCGGACATTGTCGACTCTTCTCAGGACTACACTAGGGAAGAACCTCAAGACTTGGGTGCAGTGCCTGCCATTCATCGAGTTCGCATACAACCGAGCCGTGCACTCAGCAACCAAGAAGACCCCTTTTGAAGTAGTCTACGGCTTCAACCCTCTCACACCATTGGAGCAAACGCCACTGCCACCAATAGAGATGACCAACCTCAACGGAGCATCCAAGGCGGAGTTCATAAAGAAGATACACCAGAAGGTAGCAGAGAACTTGGACAAGAGAACCGGGCAGAACATGACTCATGCCGACAAGGGAAGAAAGGAGGTGATTTTTCAACCAGGCGATTGGGTGTGGCTACACCTATGGTAGGAGAGGTTCCCCAACCTAAGGAGTACCAAGCTGACACCAAGAGGAGATGGACCATTCAGAGTGCTGGAGAGGATCAATAACAACGCCTACCAGATCGAGCTTCCAGGTGAGTTTAATGTATCTAACACGTTCAACGTAACTGACTTAGCCCCTTTCCATGCAGATGAACCAATTTTGAGCTCAAAACCAACTGAAGGGGGAGGGGATGTGATACAAGACTCGATTCAAGGCTTGGATGCGCGTGGGCTGTTTAGGAGAAGTTTAGGTGAGAAACTCGACCTTAAGCTTCTGGATAGGGGTTTTCTGATTGGTATTGGATGGAGGGGTGAAGTGAACCACACGAGGGGTGATGAACCTCGTGATAAATCACAAACTTAGAACTAGGAGGCCTGGTCTCAACTAGATTCTAAGCGCACAAGTCTCGAATAACTTGTTGAAAGAAAATTCGATCTTTATTAACTAGCAAAAAGGTTGTCGAACTACAATGCTGGAAGAAGCCTTGTTAATATGCTCGACAGTTTGACCTTCTAGGGTCGACTCAAAGAAAAAATGGAAAACTTAAAAAAATGCACAAATGAAAAACTTACAAAAGTGCATAACCGAAAAAGGACATATTCCTAAAATGTCTTTGACTCAAAAATGTAAATGATCTAAATCCTACCCTGCAAAACAGAAAGAGGCAAATATCCAATTTGAAAACTTACCTTTCTTACCTCACGGCCAAGAAATGGAAGGTGAACGACATTGTGGCATGCACGCGCCTTGCTCCTAGTCTTCGACTTGGAGTAGGGTTAGGAATCTTTGGGCCCTGACCTCTCTTGCCACTAAATCCCAAGTCTCTGAAGTCCCTTGCATTGTTGTGAAGCCTTTGTACTCTTCTTTGCACTTCTGGCCCAATGTCCCTTGTCGATCATCTTCTAGGAGCTTGTCGACCACAAGCTGAATTTGTGGAAGAGCGCCCTTGATCTGCTCCTTGTCATTGCTCCTGGTGGCACTACTGGTGTAAAGACTTCCTCTAGATGCATGTCCTGAAGCTGGTAGCTTATCTGGTCCGAGTCTCCTTGTGTAGATGTTGAAATGCCCGTGTACTCGGCTGGATTGGCTGTACCGGCTGGACTGTGCGAGGTACTGGCCGAAATGTCTTTTGCTCCGCCAAGTTGATTCTAGAGCCGGTGGTGTCACCAATTGGACCGGCGGTGATACAAGCCTCGATTCAAGGCTTATATGCACGTGGGATGTTTGGAGAAGGTTAGGTGAGAAACTCGACCTTAGACTTCTTGGATAGGGGTTTTTGGGTTGGTATTTGATGGAAGGGTGAAGTGAACCACACGAGGGGTGATGAACCAAGCTTCCGGCACACTTGGTGGCGACGTGGATGACACCGCCGGTCTCCTTGGTGATGCCGCCGACTCCGGGATCAACTTGGCCGGTCCTGAAGGCATTCCGGCCAGTACCTCGCACATTCCAGCCGGTACAGCCAATCCAGCCGAGTGCACGAGCATTTCAACTTCTACACAAGGAAACTCGGACCAGATAAGCTACCAGCTTCAGGACATGCATCTAGAGGAAGTATCCACACCAGTAGTGCCACCAGGAGCAATGACAAGGAGTAGATCAAGAGCACTCTTCCACAAGTTCAGCTTATGGGTGGACAAGCTCCTAGAGGAAGATCGACTAAGGACAATTGGCCAGAAGTGCAAAGAAGAGTCCAATGGCTTCTCAACAACACAAGGGACGTCAGAGACTTGGGCTTTAGTGGCAAGAGAGGTCAGGGCGCAAAGATTCCTAACCCTACTCCAAGT
>JAENJI010000140.1:48691-253898 GCA_018901935.1 Pugionium cornutum | reverse complement strand
CCTAAAATGTCATTGACTCAAAAATGTAAACAATCTAGATCCTACCTTGCAAAACAGAAAGAGGTATATATTCGAATTGAAACTTACCTTACTTTCCTCACGGCCAAGAAATGGAAGGTGGCCGTCCTTGTGGCATGCACGCGCCTTGCTCCTAGTCTTCGACTTGGAGTAAGGTTTGGAATCTTTGGGCCCTGACCTCTCTTGCCACTAAAACTCAATTTTCTGAAGTCCCTTCCATTGTTGAGAAGCCTTTGGACTCTTCTTTGCACTTCTGGCCCATTGTCCTTAGTCGATCTTCCTCTAGGAGCTTGTCGACCCATAAGCTGAACTTGTGGAAGAGTGCTCTTGATCTGCTCCGTATCATTGCTCCTGGTGGCACTACTGGTGTAGAGACTTCCTCTAGATGCATGTGCTGAAGCTGTAAGCTTATCTGGTCCGAGTCTCCTTGCGTAGAAGTTGAAATACTCATGTTCTCGGCTGGATTGGCTGTACCGGCTGGACTGTGCGAAGTACTTGCCGGAATGCCTTCTAGACCGGCGAAGTTGATCCCGGAGTTGGCGGCGTCACCAAGGGGACTGGCGGTGTCATCCACGTCGCCACCAGTTGTGCCGGAGGCTTGGGCCTCTCCGCCGGCAATGCTGATCGGTCCGGTCCTGTTGGTCGAGGCTCCGGCGGTACCGCTTGGGCCGGCAGACGTGCCAAACGGCCCGACTGTCTCGGGCAAGCTTCCTGGTCGGCCAGTCTGGTCTCCTGGCCGGACACACGACCTGATGTTCCCATTACATCACCTCATGAAATGTTTCGGAAACCCCAATCTAGTACTTTATTTTTCTTCTATTTGCGTATGTTTGGAAGGTCGTTAACAAAATCTTAATCTCTATACAACCCATATTGAACTTGACCCTAAATGCAAAAAAATAAAAAAGGAAATGAAAAGTTAAACAAAAAGAATAGTTAATAAAACCGACTCACCGATCACCAAACACCTATCGGGGATGTACCGAATATGATCCATATTTTTTATGCTCACTCGGAATCTAGTATCAATAACGTCTTAAATAAAAGAATCTAAAGGTATCTATGCTTAAACAGCAATCAGCAAAACATCACACCAACTTAACATTCCTAACGCACAATGCAAATGCCAGACTACTCAAACGTGGTGAAAATGAAAGCAAGAGAAACAAATGACGAAAATAAAATGAGTATAGGAAAAGTGTGAGGGATTGATAAGAATTCTTAATAAACGGTTCAAAATCTTAAACATTATCCCAATACCAAAAAGGTGGTTTTTGTATTTATATAAGAACAACTTATCAAATAACAATGCTAACCTATAAACGTCTAAAACTTACTTAAATACACATCTTATTCTAGTTGGATCGTCCTGAAACAAACTGGAAAGGAATTGGGGAAAATTAGATTGAAAGTGTGGTGATTGGAGAATGTGATCCGTTTACAATAATTCACCAAAACATCATGGAATTGGGTTTACTGTTTCGCTAATAACTTAACTACGATCAGATATATTCTGATCAACTGGACATGTCTATACAAAATCGGCAATAACTTTTGAACCAGACATCAGAATGACACGAATCCAACGCCTACGTGAAGCTAGTACGATCCACTATATAATACCAAATTTTCAGATGAAATCAAGGAGCAGAAGGCCACCAACTAATTCCATGTTTCAGTAAGTGCAAACTGCCTCCCCGTTTCGCTTCAATTATATAACTTAACGACATGGATATTATCTTCTAATCCACTAACCCAATTGATATTTGTTAACCTCCAAAGGAAAGCTAACTCAATTTTTTATGATCTATCTATACCCGAGCTTCAACTAAGAACATAAATATCATCACCTCATGAAATGTTTTGGAAACCCCAATCTAGTACTTTGTTTTTCTTCTATTTGCGTATGTTTGTAAAGTCGTTACCAAAATCTTAAGCTCTATACAACCCATATTGAACTTAACCCTAAATGCAACAAAATAAAAAAGGAAATAAAAATTTAAACAAAAAGAATAGTTAATAAAACCGACTCACAGATCACCAAACACCTATCGGGGATGTACCGAATATGTTCCATATTTTTTGTGGTCACTCGGAATATAGTATCAATAACGTTTTAAATAAAAGAATCTAAAGGTATCTATGATTAAACATCAATCAGCAAATATCACACCAACTTAACATTCCTAACGTACAATGCAAATGCCAGACTACTCAAACGTGGTGAAAATCAAAGCAAGAGAAACAAATGACGAAAATAAAATGAGTATAGGAAAGGTTTGAGGGAAGGATAAGAATTCTTAATAAACGGTTCAAAATCTTAAACATTATCCCAATACCAAAAAGGTGGTTTTTGTATTTATATAAGAACAACTTATCAAATAACAATGCTAACCTATAAACATCTAAAACTTACTTAAATACACATCTTATTCTAGTTGGATCGTCCTGAAACAAACTGGATAGGAATTGGGGAAAATTAGATTGAAAGTGTGGTGATTGGAGAATGTGATCCGTTTACAATAATTCACCAAAACATCATGGAATTGGGTTTACTGTTTCGCTAATAACTTAACTACGATCAGATATATTCTGATCAACTGGACATGTCTATACAAAATCGGCAATAACTTTTGAACCAGACATCAGAATGACACGAATCCAACGCCTACGTGAAGCTAGTACGATCCACTATATAATACCAAATTTTCAGATGAAATCAAGGAGCAGAAGGCCACCAACTAATTCCATGTTTCAGTAAGTGCAAACTGCCTCCCCGTTTCGCTTCAATTATATAACTTAACGACATGGATATTATCTTCTAATCCACTAACCCAATTGATATTTGTTAACCTCCAAAGGAAAGCTAACTCAATTTTTTATGATCTATCTATACCCGAGCTTCAACTAAGAACATAAATATCATCACCTCATGAAATGTTTTGGAAACCCCAATCTAGTACTTTGTTTTTCTTCTATTTGCGTATGTTTGTAAAGTCGTTACCAAAATCTTAAGCTCTATACAACCCATATTGAACTTAACCCTAAATGCAACAAAATAAAAAAGGAAATAAAAATTTAAACAAAAAGAATAGTTAATAAAACCGACTCACAGATCACCAAACACCTATCGGGGATGTACCGAATATGTTCCATATTTTTTGTGGTCACTCGGAATATAGTATCAATAACGTTTTAAATAAAAGAATCTAAAGGTATCTATGATTAAACATCAATCAGCAAATATCACACTAACTTAACATTCCTAACGTACAATGCAAATGCCAGACTACTCAAACGTGGTGAAAATCAAAGCAAGAGAAACAAATGACGAAAATAAAATGAGTATAGGAAAGGTTTGAGGGAAGGATAAGAATTCTTAATAAACGGTTCAAAATCTTAAACATTATCCCAATACCAAAAAGGTGGTTTTTGTATTTATATAAGAACAACTTATCAAATAACAATGCTAACCTATAAACATCTAAAACTTACTTAAATACACATCTTATTCTAGTTGGATCGTCCTGAAACAAACTGGATAGGAATTGGGGAAAATTAGATTGAAAGTGTGGTGATTGGAGAATGTGATCCGTTTACAATAATTCACCAAAACATCATGGAATTGGGTTTACTGTTTCGCTAATAACTTAACTACGATCAGATATATTCTGATCAACTGGACATGTCTATACAAAATCGGCAATAACTTTTGAACCAGACATCAGAATGACACGAATCCAACGCCTACGTGAAGCTAGTACGATCCACTATATAATACCAAATTTTCAGATGAAATCAAGGAGCAGAAGGCCACCAACTAATTCCATGTTTCAGTAAGTGCAAACTGCCTCCCCGTTTCGCTTCAATTATATAACTTAACGACATGGATATTATCTTCTAATCCACTAACCCAATTGATATTTGTTAACCTCCAAAGGAAAGCTAACTCAATTTTTTATGATCTATCTATACCCGAGCTTCAACTAAGAACATAAATATCATCACCTCATGAAATGTTTTGGAAACCCCAATCTAGTACTTTGTTTTTCTTCTATTTGCGTATGTTTGTAAAGTCGTTACCAAAATCTTAAGCTCTATACAACCCATATTGAACTTAACCCTAAATGCAACAAAATAAAAAAGGAAATAAAAATTTAAACAAAAGAATAGTTAATAAAACCGACTCACAGATCACCAAACACCTATCGGGATGTACGAATATGATCCATATTTTTGTGGTCACTCGAATCTAGTATCAATAACGTTTTAAATAAAAGAATCTAAAGGTATCTATGATTAAACATCAATCAGCAAACATCACGCCAACTTAAAATTCCTAACGCACAATGCACACGCCAGACTACTCAAACGTGGTGAAAATCAAAGCAAGAGAAACAAATAATGAAAATAAAATGAGTATAGGAAATGTTTGAGGGATTGATAAGAATTCTTTATAACGGTTCAAAATCTTAAACATTATCCAAATACCAAGAAGGTGGTTTTTGTATTTATATAAGAACAACTTATCAAATAACAATGCTAACCTATAAACATCTAAAACTTACTTAAATACACATCTTATTCTAGTTGGATCGTCCTGAAACAAACTGGATAGGAATTGGGGAAAATTAGATTGAAAGTGTGGTGATTGGAGAATGTGATCCGTTTACAATATTTCACCTAAACTCATGGAATTGGGTTTACTGTTTCGCTAATATCTTAACTAAGATAAGATATATTCTGATCAACAGTACATGTCTATTCAAAATCGGCCATAACTTTTAAACCATAGATCAGAATGACACGAATCCAACGCCCACGTGAAGCTAATTCGATCCTCTATGTTATAACAAATTTTCAGATTAAATCAAGGAGTAGAAGGCCACCATCTAATTCCATGTTTCAGTAAGTGCAAAATTCCTCACCGTTTCGCTTCAATTATATATGTTAACAACATGGATATTATTTTCTAATCCGCTGATGCAATTGATATCTGTTAACCTCCAAAGGAAAGCTAACTCAATTTTCTATGATCTACCTATACTCGAGCTTCAACTAAGAACATAAATATCATCACCTCATGAAATGTTTCGGAAACCCCAATCTAGTACTTTGTTTTTCTTCTATTTGCGTATGTTTGTAAGGTCGTTACCAAAATCGTAAGCTCTATACAACACATATTAAACTTGAGCCTAAATGCAACAAAATAAAAAAGGAAATAAAAAGTTAAACAAAAAAATAGTTAATAAACCCACTCACATATCACCAAACACCTATCAGGGATGTACCGAATATGTCCATATTTTTTGTGCTCACTCGGAATCTAGTATCAATAACGTCTTAAATAAAAGAATCTAAAGGTATCTGTGCATAAACATCAATCAGAAAACATCACACCAACTTAACATTCCTAACGTACAATGCAAATGCCAGACTACTCAAACGTGGTGAAAATCCAAGCAAGTGAAACAAATGACAAAAATAAAATGAGTATAGGAAAGGTTTGAGGGATTGATAAGAATTCTTAATAAACGGTTCAAAATCTTAAACATTATCCCAATACCAAGAAGGTGGTTTTTGTATTTATATAAGAACAACTTATCAAATAACAATGCTAACCTATAAACATCTAAAACTTACTTAAATACACATCTTATTCTAGTTGGATCTTCCTGAAACAAACATGACAGAAATTGAGGCAAATTAGATTGAAAGTGTGAGGATTGGAGAATGTGATCGGTTTACAATTAATCACGAAAACATCATGGAATTAGGTTTACTGTTTCGCTAATATCTTAACTAGGATGAGATATATTCTGATCAACTTGACATGTCTATTCTAAATCGGCCATAACTTTTAAACTAGAGATCAGAATGACACGAATCCAACCCCCACGTCAAGCAAATTGGATCCTCTATATAATAACAAATATTCAGATTAAATCAAGCAGTAGAAGGCCACCATCTAGTTCGATGTCTAAGTAAGTGCAAAATACCTCTCTGTTTTGCTTCAATTATATATCTTAACAATATGGATCTTATCCTCTAATCCGCTGATGCAATTGATATTTGTTAACCTCCAAAGGAAAGCTAACTCAATTTTTTATGATCTATCTATACCCGAGCTTCAACTAAGAACATAAATATCGAAACCCCAATCTAGTACTTTGTTTTTCTTCTATTTGCGTATGTTTGTAAGGTTGTTACCAAAATCTTAAGCTCTATACAACCCATATTGAACTTAAACCTAAATGCAACAAAATAAAAAAGGAAATAAAAAGTTAAACAAAAAGAATAGTTAATAAAACCGACTCACAGATCACCAAACACCTATCGGGATGTAAAAATATGTTCCATATTTTTGTGGTCACTGAATATAGTATCAATAACGTTTTAAATAAAAGAATCTAAAGGTATCTATGATTAAACATCAATCAGCAAATATCACACCAACTTAACATTCCTAACGACAATGCAAATGCCAGACTACTCAAACGTGGTGAAAATCAAAGCAAGAGAAACAAATAATGAAAATAAAATGAGTATAGGAAATGTTTGAGGAATTGATAAGAATTCTTTATAATGGTTCAAAATCTTAAACATTATCCCAATACCAAGAAGGTGGTTTTTGTATTTATATAAAAACAACTTATCAAATAACAATGCTAACCTATAAACATCTAAAACTTACTTAAATACACATCTTATTCTAGTTGGATCCTCCTGAAACAAACTGGACAGGAGAAAATTAGATTGACAGTGTGGTGATTGGAGAATGTGGTCCGTTTACAATATTTCACCAAAAAATCATGGAATTGGGTTTACTGTTTCGCTAATAACTTAACTACGATCAGATATATTCTTATCAACTTGACATGTCTATACAAAATCGGCAATAACTTTTGAACCAGTCATCAGAATGACACGAATCCAACGCCTACGTGAAGCTAGTTCGATCCACTATATAATAGCAAATTTTCAGATTAAATCAAGGAGTAGAAGGCAACCAACTAATTCCATGTTTCAGTAAGTGCAAAACTGCCTCCCCGTTTCGCTTCAATTATATAACTTAACGACATGGATATTATCTTCTAATCCACTAACCCAATTGATATTTGTTAACCTCCAAAGGAAAGCTAACTCAATTTTTTTATGATCTATCTATACCCGAGCTTCAACTAAGAACATAAATATCATCACCTCATGAAATATTTTGGAAACCCCAATCTAGTACTTTGTTTTTCTTCTATTTGCGTATTTTTGTAAAGTCGTGACCAAAATCTTTAAGCCCTATACAACCCATATTGAACTTGACCTTAAATGCAACAAAAACAACAAAGGAAATAAAAATTTAAACAAAAAGAATAGTTAATAAAACCGACTCACAAATCACCAAACACCTATCGGGCATGTACCGAATATAATCCATATTTTTTGTGCTCACTCGGAATCTAGTATCAATAACGTCTTAAATAAAAGAATCTAAAGGTATCTGTGCATAAACATCAATCAGCAAACATCACACCAACTTAACATTCCTAACGTACAATGCAATTGCCAGACTACTCAAACATGGTGAAAATCAAAGCAAGAGAAACAAATGACGAAAATAAAATGAGTATAGGAAAGGTTTGAGGGAAGGATAAGAATTCTTAATAAACGGTTCAAAATCTTAAACATTATCCCAATACCAAAAAGGTGGTTTTTGTATTTATATAAGAACAACTTATCAAATAACAATGCTAACCTATAAACATCTAAAACTTACTTAAATACACATCTTATTCTAGTTGGATCCTCCTGAAACAAACTGGAAAGGAGAAAATTAGATTGACAGTGTGGTGATTGGAGAATGTGGTCCGTTTACAATAATTCACCAAAAAATCATGGAATTGGGTTTACTGTTTCGCTAATAACTTAACTACGATCAGATATATTCTGATCAACTGGACATGTCTATACAAAATCGGCAATAACTTTTGAACCAGACATCAGAATGACACGAATCCAACGCCTACGTGAAGCTAGTACGATCCACTATATAATACCAAATTTTCAGATGAAATCAAGGAGCAGAAGGCCACCAACTAATTCCATGTTTCAGTAAGTGCAAACTGCCTCCCCGTTTCGCTTCAATTATATAACTTAACGACATGGATATTATCTTCTAATCCACTAACCCAATTGATATTTGTTAACCTCCAAAGGAAAGCTAACTCAATTTTTTATGATCTATCTATACCCGAGCTTCAACTAAGAACATAAATATCATCACCTCATGAAATGTTTTGGAAACCCCAATCTAGTACTTTGTTTTTCTTCTATTTGCGTATGTTTGTAAGGCCGTTAACAAAATCTTAAGCCCTATACAACCCATATTGAAGTTGACCTTAAATGCAACAAAAACAACAAAGGAAATATAAAAATTTAAACAAAAAGAATAGTTAATAAAACCGACTCACAAATCACCAAACACCTATCGGGAATGTACCGAATATAATCCATATTTCTTGTGGTCACTCCGAATCTAGTATCAATAACGTCTTCAATAAAAGAATCTAAAGGTATCTATGATTAAACATCAATCAGCAAACATCACACTAACTTAACATTCCTAACGCACAATGCAAATGCCAGACTACTCACACGTGGTGAAAATCGAAGCCAGAGAAACAAATAATGAAAATAAAATGAGTACATGAAATGTTTGAGGGATTGATAAGAATTCTTAAAAAACGGTTCAAAATCTTAAACATTATCCAAATACCAAGAAGGTGGTTTTTGTATTTATATAAGAACAACTTATCAAATAACAATGCTAACCTATAAACATCTAAAACTTACTTAAATACACATCTTATTCTAGTTGGATCGTCCTGAAACAAACTGGAAAGGAATTGGGGAAAATTAGATTGAAAGTGTGGTGATTGGAGAATGTGATCCGTTTACAATATTTCACCAAAAACATCATGGAATTGGGTTTACTGTTTCGCTAATATCTTAACTAAGATAAGATATATTCTGATCAACATGACATGTCTATTCAAAATCGGCCATAACTTTTAAACCATAGATCAGAATGACACGAATCCAACGCCCACGTGAAGCTAATTCGATCCTCTATGTTATAACAAATTTTCAGATTAAATCAAGGAGTAGAAGGCCACCATCTAACTAATTCCATGTTTCAGTAAGTGCAAACCTCACCGCTTTGCTTCAATTATATATCTTAACAACATGGATATTATCTTCTAATCCACTGATCCAATTGATATTTGTTAACCTCCAAAGGAAAGCTAACTCAATTTTTTATGATCTATCTATACCCGAGCTTCAACTAAGAACATAAATATCATCACCTCATGAAATGTTTTGGAAACCCCAATCTAGTACTTTGTTTTTCTTCTATTTGAGTATGTTTGTAAAGTCGTTACCAAAATCTTAAGCTCTATACAACCCATATTGAACTTAACCCTAAATGCAACAAAATAAAAAAGGAAATAAAAATTTAAACAAAAGAATAGTTAATAAAACCGACTCACAGATCACCAAACACCTATCGGGGATGTACCGAATATGTTCCATATTTTTTGTGGTCACTCGGAATATAGTATCAATAACGTTTTAAATCAAAGAATCTAAAGGTATCTATGATTAAACATCAATCAGCAAACATCACACCAACTTAACATTCCTAACGACAATGCAAATGCCAGACTACTCAAACGTGGTGAAAATCAAGCAAGAGAAACAAATAATGAAAATAAAATGAGTATAGGAAATGTTTGAGGGATTGATAAGAATTCTTAATAAACGGTTCAAAATCTTAAACATTATCCCAATACCAAGAAGGTGGTTTTGTATTTATATAAGAACAACTTATCAAATAACAATGCTAACCTATAAACATCTAAAACTTACTTAAATACACATCTTATTCTAGTTGGATCCTCCTGAAACAAACTGGATAGAGGAGAAAATTAGATTGAAAGTGTGGTGATTGGAGAATGTGATCCGTTTACAATATTTCACCAAAACATCATGGAATTGGGTTTACTGTTTCGCTAATATCTTAACTAAGATAAGATATATTCTGATCAACTGACATGTCTATTCAAAAATCGGCCATAACTTTTGAACCATAGATCAGAATGACACGAATCCAACGCCACGTGAAGCTAATTCGATCCTCTATGTTATAACAAATTTTCAGATTAAATCAAGGAGTAGAAGGCCACCATCTAATTCCATGTTTCAGTAAGTGCAAACTGCCTCCCGTTTCGCTTCAATTATATATCTTAACAACATGGATATTATCTTCTAATCCACTGATGCAATTGATATCTGTTAACCTCAAAGGAAAGCTAACTCAATTTTTATGATCTATCTATACCGAGCTTCAACTAAGAACATAAATATCATCACCTCATGAAATGTTTGAAACCCCAATCTAGTACTTTGTTTTTCTTTTATTTGCGTATGTTTGTAAGGTCGTTACCAAAATTTTAAGCTCTATACAAACCATATTGAACTTAACCCTAAATGCAACAAAATAAAAAGGAAATAAAAATTTAAACAAAAAGAATAGTTAATAAAACCGACTCACAGATCACCAAACACCTATCGGGGATGTACCGAATATGATCCGTATTTTTTGTGCTCACTCCGAATCTAGTATCAATAACGTTTTAAATAAAAGAATCTAAAGGTATCTATTATTAAACATCAATCAGCAAACATCACACCAACTTAACATTCCTAACGGACAATGCAAATGCCAGACTACTCAAACGTGGTGAAAATCAAAGCAAGAGAAACAAATAATGAAAATAAAATGAGTATAGGAAAGGTTTGAGGATTGATAAGAATTCTTAATAACGGTTCAAAATCTTAAACATTATCCCAATACCAAGAAGGTGGTTTTGTATTTATATAAGAACAACTTATCAAATAACAATGCTAACCTATAAACATCTAAAACTTACTTAAATACACATCTTATTCTAGTTGGATCCTCCTGAAACAAACTGGACAGGAGAAAATTAGATTGACAGTGTGGTGATTGGAGAATGTGGTCCGTTTACAATAATTCACCAAAAATCATGGAATTGGGTTTACTGTTTCGCTAATAACTTAACTACGATCAGATATATTCTGATCAACTTGACATGTCTATACAAAATCGGCAATAACTTTTGAACCAGACATCAGAATGACACGAATCCAACGCCTACGTGAAGCTAGTTCGATCCACTATATAATAGCAAATTTTCAGATTAAATCAAGCAGTAGAAGGCCACCAACTAATTCCATGTTTCAGTAAGTGCAAACTGCCTCCCCGTTTCGCTTCAATTATATAACTTAACGACATGGATATTATCTTCTAATCCACTAACCCAATTGATATTTGTTAACCTCCAAAGGAAAGCTAACTCAATTTTTTATGATCTATCTATACCCGAGCTTCAACTAAGAACATAAATATCATCACCTCATGAAATGTTTTGGAAACCCCAATCTAGTACTTTGTTTTTCTTCTATTTTCGTATTTTTGTAAAGTCGTTACCAAAATCTCAAGCTCTACACAACCCATATTGAACTTAACCCTAAATGCAACAAAATAAAAAAGGAAATAAAAATTTAAACAAAAAGAATAGTTAATAAAACCGACTCACAGATCACCAAACACCTATCGGGGATGTACCGAATATGTTCCATATTTTTTGTGGTCACTCGGAATATAGTATCAATAACGTTTTAAATAAAAGAATCTAAAGGTATCTATGATTAAACATCAATCAGCAAATATCACACCAACTTAACATTCCTAACGTACAATGCAACTGCCAGACTACTCAAACGTGGTGAAAATCAAAGCAAGAGAAACAAATGACGAAAATAAAATTAGTATAGGAAAGGTTTGAGGGAAGGTTCTTAATAAACGGTTCAAAATCTTAAACATTATCCCAATACAAAGAAGGTGGTTTTGTATTTATATAAAAACAACTTATCAAATAACAATGCTAACCTATAAACATCTAAAACTTACTTAAATACACATCTTATTCTAGTTGGATCCTCCTGAAACAAACTGGACAGGAAAAAATTAGATTGACAGTGTGGTGATTGGAGAATGTGGTCCGTTTACAATAACTCACCCAAAAATCATGGAATTGGGTTTACTGTTTAGCTAATAACTTAACTAAGATCAGATATATTCTGATCAACTTGACATGTCTATACAAAATCGGCAATAACTTTTGAACCAGACATCAGAATGACACGAATCCAACGCCTACGTGAAGCTAGTACGATCCACTATATAATACCAAATTTTCAGATGAAATCAAGCAGCAGAAGGCCACCAACTAATTCCATGTTTCAGTAAGTGCAAACTGCCTCCCCGTTTCGCTTCAATTATATAACTTAACGACATGGATATTATCTTCTAATCCACTAACCCAATTGATATTTGTTAACCTCCAAAGGAAAGCTAACTCAATTTTTATGATCTATCTATACCCGAGCTTCAACTAAGAACATAAATATCATCACCTCATGAAATGTTTTGGAAACCCCAATCTAGTACTTTGTTTTTCTTCTATTTTCGTATTTTTGTAAAGTCGTTACCAAAATCTCAAGCTCTACACAACCCATATTGAACTTAACCCTAAATGCAACAAAATAAAAAAGGAAATAAAAAGTTAAACAAAAAGAATAGTTAAAAAAACCGACTCACAGATCACCAAACACCTATCGGGGATGTACCGAATATGATCCATATTTTTTGTCCTCACTCGAAATCTAGTATCAATAACGTTTTAAATAAAAGAATCTAAATGTATCTATGATTAAACATCAATCAGCAAACATCACACCAACTTAACATTCCTAACGCACAATGCAAATGCCAGACTACTCAAACGTGGTGAAAATCAAAGCAAGAGAAACAAATAATGAAAATAAAATGAGTACATGAAATGTTTGAGGGATTGATAAGAATTCTTAATAAACGGTTCAAAATCTTAAACATTATCCTAATACCCAAGAAGGTGGTTTTGTATTTATATAAGAACAACTTATCAAATAACAATGCTAACCTATAAACATCTAAAACTTACTTAAATACACATCTTATTCTAGTTGGATCCTCCTGAAACAAACTGGACAGGAGAAAATTAGATTGACAGTGTGGTGATTGGAGAATGTGGTCCGTTTACAATAATTCACCAAAAATCATGGAATTGGGTTTACTGTTTCGCTAATAACTTAACTACGATCAGATATATTCTGATCAACTTGACATGTCTATACAAAATCGGCAATAACTTTTGAACCAGACATCAGAATGACACGAATCCAACGCCTACGTGAAGCTAGTTCGATCCACTATATAATAGCAAATTTTCAGATTAAATCAAGCAGTAGAAGGCCACCAACTAATTCCATGTTTCAGTAAGTGCAAACTGCCTCCCGTTTCGCTTCAATTATATAACTTAACAACATGGATATTATCTTCTAATCCACTAACCAATTGATATTTGTTAACCTCCAAAGGAAAGCTAACTCAATTTTTATGATCTATCTATACCCGAGCTTCAACTAAGAACATAAATATCATCACCTCATGAAATGTTTTGGAAACCCCAATCTAGTACTTTGTTTTTCTTCTATTTGTATGTTTGTAAAGTCGTTACCAAAATCTTAAGCTCTATACAACCCATATTGAACTTAACCCTAAATGCAACAAAATAAAAAGGAAATAAAAATTTAAACAAAAGAATAGTTAATAAAACCGACTCACAGATCACCAAACACCTATCGGGATGTAAAAATATGTTCCATATTTTTGTGGTCACTGAATATAGTATCAATAACGTTTTAAATAAAAGAATCTAAAGGTATCTATGATTAAACATCAATCAGCAAATATCACACCAACTTAACATTCCTAACGACAATGCAAATGCCAGACTACTCAAACGTGGTGAAAATCGAAGCAAGAGAAACAAATAATGAAAATAAAATGAGTATAGGAAATGTTTGAAGGATTGATAAGAATTCTTAATAAATGGTTCAAAATCTTAAACATTATCCCAATACCAAGAAGGTGGTTTTTGTATTTATATAAGAACAACTTATCAAATAACAATGCTAACCTATAAACATCTAAAACTTACTTAAATACACATCTTATTCTAGTTGGATCCTCCTGAAACAAACTGGAAAGGAGAAAATTAGATTGACAGTGTGGTGATTGGAGAATGTGGTCCGTTTACAATAATTCACCAAAACATCATGGAATTGGGTTTACTGTTTCGCTAATAACTTAACTACGATCAGATATATTCTGATCAACTAGACATGTCTATACAAAATCGGCAATAACTTTTGAACCAGACATCAGAATGACACGAATCCAACGCCCACGTGAAGCTAATTCGATCCTCTATATAACAAATTTTCAGATTAAATCAAGGAGTAGAAGGCCACCATCTAATTCCATGTTTCAGTAAGTGCAAACTGCCTCCCGTTTGCTTCAATTATATATCTTAACAACATGGATATTATCTTCTAATCCGCTGATGCAATTGATATCTGTTAACCTCCAAAGGAAAGCTAACTCAATTTTCTATGATCTACCTATACTCGAGCTTCAACTAAGAACATAAATATCGGAAACCCCAATCTAGAACTTTGTTTTTCTTCTATTTGCGTATGTTTGTAAGGTCGTTAACAAAATCTTAAGCCCTATACAACCCATATTGAACTTGACCTTAAATGCAACAAAAACAACAAAGGAAATATAAAAATGTATACAAAAAGAATAGTTAATAAAACTGACTCAGAAATCACCAAACACCTATCGGGCATGTACCGAATATAATCCATATTTCTTGTGCTCACTCGGAATATAGTATCAATAACGTCTTCAATAAAAGAATCTAAAGGTATCTATGATTAAACATCAATCAGCAAACATCACACCAACTTAACATTCCTAACGCACAATGCAAATGCCAGACTACTCAAACGTGGTGAAAATCGAAGCAAGAGAAACAAATAATGAAAATAAAATGAGTACATGAAATGTTTGAGGGATTGATAAGAATTCTTAAAAAACGGTTCAAAATCTTAAACATTATCCAAATACCAAGAAGGTGGTTTTTTGTATTTATATAAGAACAACTTATCAAATAACAATGCTAACCTATAAACATCTAAAACTTACTTAAATACACATCTTATTCTAGTTGGATCCTCCTGAAACAAACTGGAAAGGAGAAAATTAGATTGACAGTGTGGTGATTGGAGAATGTGGTCCGTTTACAATAATTCACCAAAAAATCATGGAATTGGGTTTACTGTTTCGCTAATAACTTAACTACGATCAGATATATTCTGATCAACTGGACATGTCTATACAAAATCGGCAATAACTTTTGAACCAGACATCAGAATGACACGAATCCAACGCCTACGTGAAGCTAGTACGATCCACTATATAATACCAAATTTTCAGATGAAATCAAGGAGCAGAAGGCCACCAACTAATTCCATGTTTCAGTAAGTGCAAACTGCCTCCCCGTTTCGCTTCAATTATATAACTTAACGACATGGATATTATCTTCTAATCCACTAACCCAATTGATATTTGTTAACCTCCAAAGGAAAGCTAACTCAATTTTTTATGATCTATCTATACCCGAGCTTCAACTAAGAACATAAATATCATCACCTCATGAAATGTTTTGGAAACCCCAATCTAGTACTTTGTTTTTCTTCTATTTGCGTATGTTTGTAAAGTCGTTACCAAAATCTTAAGCTCTATACAACCCATATTGAACTTAACCCTAAATGCAACAAAATAAAAAAGGAAATAAAAATTTAAACAAAAAGAATAGTTAATAAAACCGACTCACAGATCACCAAACACCTATCGGGGATGTACCGAATATGTTCCATATTTTTTGTGGTCACTCGGAATATAGTATCAATAACGTTTTAAATAAAAGAATCTAAAGGTATCTATGATTAAACATCAATCAGCAAATATCACACCAACTTAACATTCCTAACGTACAATGCAAATGCCAGACTACTCAAACGTGGTGAAAATCAAAGCAAGAGAAACAAATGACGAAAATAAAATGAGTATAGGAAAGGTTTGAGGGATAAGAATTCTTAATAAACGGTTCAAAATCTTAAACATTATCCCAATACCAAGAAGGTGGTTTTGTATTTATATAAGAACAACTTATCAAATAACAATGCTAACCTATAAACATCTAAAACTTACTTAAATACACATCTTATTCTAGTTGGATCCTCCTGAAACAAACTGGACAGGAGAAAATTAGATTGACAGTGTGGTGATTGGAGAATGTGGTCCGTTTACAATAATTCACCAAAAATCATGGAATTGGGTTTACTGTTTCGCTAATAACTTAACTACGATCAGATATATTCTGATCAACTTGACATGTCTATACAAAATCGGCAATAACTTTTGAACCAGACATCAGAATGACACGAATCCAACGCCTACGTGAAGCTAGTTCGATCCACTATATAATACCAAATTTTCAGATGAAATCAAGGAGCAGAAGGCCACCAACTAATTCCATGTTTCAGTAAGTGCAAACTGCCTCCCCGTTTCGCTTCAATTATATAACTTAACGACATGGATATTATCTTCTAATCCACTAACCCAATTGATATTTGTTAACCTCCAAAGGAAAGCTAACTCAATTTTTATGATCTATCTATACCCGAGCTTCAACTAAGAACATAAATATCATCACCTCATGAAATGTTTTGGAAACCCCAATCTAGTACTTTGTTTTTCTTCTATTTTCGTATTTTTGTAAAGTCGTTACCAAAATCTCAAGCTCTACACAACCCATATTGAACTTAACCCTAAATGCAACAAAATAAAAAAAGAAATAAAAATTTAAACAAAAAGAATAGTTAATAAAACCGACTCACATCACCAAACACCTATCGGGATGTACAAATATGATCCATATTTTTTGTGCTCACTGGAATCTAGTATCAATAACGTTTTAAATAAAAGAATCTAAAGGTATCTATGATTAAACATCAATCAGCAAACATCACACCAACTTAACATTCCTAACGCACAATGCAAATGCCGACTACTCAAACGTGGTGAAAATCAAAGCAAGAGAAACAAATGAAAATAAAATGAGTATAGGAAATGTTTGAGGATTGATAAGAATTCTTAATAAACGGTTCAAAATCTTAAACATTATCCCAATACAAAGAAGGTGGTTTTGTATTTATATAAAAACAACTTATCAAATAACAATGCTAACCTATAAACATCTAAAACTTACTTAAATACACATCTTATTCTAGTTGGATCCTCCTGAAACAAACTGGACAGGAGAAAATTAGATTGACAGTGTGGTGATTGGAGAATGTGGTCCGTTTACAATAATTCACCAAAAATCATGGAATTGGGTTTACTGTTTCGCTAATAACTTAACTACGATCAGATATATTCTGACCAACTTGACATGTCTATACAAAATCGGCCATAACTTTTGAACCAGACATCAGAATGACACGAATCCAACGCCTACGTGAAGCTAGTTCGATCCACTATATAATAGCAAATTTTCAGATTAAATCAAGCAGTAGAGGGCCACCATCTGATTCCATGTTTCAGTAAGTGCAAACTGCCTCACCGTTTTGTTACAATTATATATCTTAACAACATGGATACTATCTTCTAATCCACTGATCCAATTAATATGTGTTAACCTCCAAAGGAAAGCTAACTCAATTTTTATGATCTATCTATACTGAGCTTCAACTAAGAACATAAATATCATCACGTCATGAAATGTTTGAAACCCCAATCTAGTACTTTGTTTTTCGTCTATTTGCGTATGTTTGTAAGGTTGTTACCAAAATCTTAAGCTCTATACAACCCATATTGAACTTAACCCTTAATGCAACAAAATAAAAAAGGAAATAAAAAGTTAAACAAAAAGAATAGTTAATAAAACCGACTCACAGATCACCAAACACCTATCGGGGATGTACCGAATATGATCCATATTTTTTGTCCTCACTCGAAATCTAGTATCAATAACATTTTAAATAAAAGAATCTAAATGTATCTATGATTAAACATCAATCAGAAAACATCACACCAACTTAACATTCCTAACGCACAATGCAAATGCCAGACTACTCAAACGTGGTGAAAATCGAAGCAAGAGAAACAAATAATGAAAATAAAATGAGTAGATGAAATGTTTGAAGGATTGATAAGAATTCTTAATAAATGGTTCAAAATCTTAAACATTATCCCAATACCAAGAAGGTGGGTTTTGTATTTATATATGAACAACTTATCAAATAGCAATGCTAACCTATAAACATCTAAAACTTACTTAAATACACATCTTATTCTAGTTGGATCCTCCTGAAACAAACTGGATAGGAATTGGGGAAAATTAGATTGAAAGTGTGGTGATTGGAGAATGTGGTCCGTTTACAATATTTCACCAAAAATCATGGAATTGGGTTTACTGTTTCGCTAATAACTTAACTACGATCAGATATATTCTGATGAACTTGACATGTCTATACAAAATCGGCAATAACTTTTGAACCAGTCATCAGAATGACACGAATCCAACGCCTACGTGAAGCTAGTTCGATCCACTATATAATAGCAAATTTTCAGATTAAATCAAGGAGTAGAAGGCCACCAACTAATTCCATGTTTCAGTAAGTGCAAAACTGCCTCCCAGTTTCGCTTCAATTAAATAACTTAACGACATGGATATTATCTTCTAATCCACTAACCCAATTGATATTTGTTAACCTCCAAAGGAAAGCTAACTCAATTTTTTATGATCTATCTATACTCGAGCTTCAACTAAGAACATAAATATCATCACCTCATGAAATGTTTCGGAAACCCCAATCTAGTACTTTGGTTTTCTTCTATTTGCGTATGTTTGTAAGGTCGTTACCAAAATTTTAAGCTCTATACAACCCATATTGAACTTAACCCTAAATGCAACAAAATAAAAAGGAAATAAAAATTTAAACAAAAGAATAGTTAATAAAACCGACTCACATCACCAAACACCTATCGGGATGTACCGAATATGATCCATATTTTTTGCTCACTGAATCTAGTATCAATAACGTTTTAAATAAAAGAATCTAAAGGTATCTATGATTAAACATCAATCAGCAAACATCACACCAACTTAACATTCCTAACGCACAATGCAAATGCCAGACTACTCAAACGTGGTGAAAATCAAGCAAGAGAAACAAATAATGAAAATAAAATGAGTATAGGAAATGTTTGAGGATTGATAAGAATTCTTAATAAACGGTTCAAAATCTTAAACATTATCCCAATACCAAGAAGGTGGTTTTGTATTTATATAAGAACAACTTATCAAATAACAATGCTAACCTATAAACATCTAAAACTTACTTAAATACACATCTTATTCTAGTTGGATCCTCCTGAAACAAACTGGATAGGAATTGAGAAAATTAGATTGACAGTGTGGTGATTGGAGAATGTGGTCCGTTTACAATAATTCACCAAAAATCATGGAATTGGGTTTACTGTTTCGCTAATATCTTAACTAAGATAAGATATATTCTGATCAACATGACATGTCTATTCAAAATCGGCCATAACTTTTAAACCAGATCAGAATGACACGAATCCAACGCCCACGTGAAGCTAATTCGATCCTCTATATAATACAAATTTTCAGATTAAATCAAGGTAGAAGGCCACCATCTAATTCCATGTTTCAGTAAGTGCAAAACTGCCTCACCGTTTTGCTTCAATTATATATCTTAACAACATGGATATTATCTTCTAATCCACTGAACCCAATTGATATTGTTAACCTCCAAAGGAAAGCTAACTCAATTTTTTTATGATCTATCTATACTCGAGCTTCAACTAAGAACATAAATATCATCACCTCATGAAATGTTTGGAAACCCCAATCTAGTACTTTGTTTTTCTTTTATTTGCGTATGTTTGTAAGGTCGTTACCAAAATTTTAAGCTCTATACAAACCATATTGAACTTAACCCTAAATGCAACAAAATAAAAAGGAAATAAAAATTTAAACAAAAAGAATAGTTAATAAAACCGACTCACAGATCACCAAACACCTATCGGGGATGTACCGAATATGATCCGTATTTTTTGTGCTCACTGGGAATCTAGTATCAATAACGTTTTAAATAAAAGAATCTAAAGGTATCTATTATTAAACATCAATCAGCAAACATCACACCAACTTAACATTCCTAACGCACAATGCAAATGCCAGACAAGTCAAACGTGGTGAAAATCAAGGCAAGAGAAACAAATAATGAAAATAAAATGAGTATAGGAAATGTTTGAGGGATTGATAAGAATTCTTAATAAACGGTTCAAAATCTTAAACATTATCCTAATACCAAGAAGGTGGTTTTTGTATTTATATATGAACAACTTATCAAATAGCAATGCTAACCTATAAACATCTAAAACTTACTTAAATACACATCTTATTCTAGTTGGATCGTCCAGAAACAAACTGGATAGGAATTGGGAAAAATTAGATTGAAAGTGTGGTGATTGGAGAATGTGATCCGTTTACAATATTTCACCAAAACATCATGGAATTGGGTTTACTGTTTCGCTAATATCTTAACTAAGATAAGATATATTCTGATCAACATGACATGTCTATTCAAAATCGGCCATAACTTTAAAACCATAAATCAGAATGACACGAATCCAACGCCCACGTGAAACTAATTCGATCCACTATATAATAGCAAATTTTCAGATTAAATCAAGCAGTAGAAGGCCACCATCTAATTCCATGTTTCAGTAAGTGCAAACTGCCTCACCGTTTGCTTCAATTATATATCTTAACAACATGGATATTATCTTCTAATCCACTGATCCAATTGATATGTTGTTAACCTCCAAAGGAAAGCTAACTCAATTTTTTATGATCTATCTATACTCGAGCTTCAACTAAGAACATAAATATCATCACCTGATGAAATGTTTCGGAAACCCCAATCTAGTACTTTGTTTTTCTTCTATTTGCTTATGTTTGTAAGGCCGTTAACAAAATCTTAAGCTCTATACAACCCATGTTGAACTTAGGCCTGAATTCAACAAAAAAACAAAGGAAAAAAAAAGTTAAACAAAAAGAATAGTTAGTAAAAACCGATTCACAAATCCCCAAACACCTGTCGGGCATGTACCGAATATGATCCATATTTTTGTGGTCACTCGGAATCTTGTATCAGTAACGTCTTAAATAAAGGAATCTAAAGGTATCTCTGCTTAAAACATCAATCAGCAAACATCACGCCAACTTAAAATTCCTAACGCACAATGCACACGCCAGACTACTCAAACGTGGTGAAAATCAAAGCAAGAGAAACAAATAATGAAAATAAAATGAGTATAGGAAATGTTTGAGGGATTGATAAGAATTCTTTATAACGGTTCAAAATCTTAAACATTATCCAAATACCAAGAAGGTGGTTTTTGTATTTATATAAGAACAACTTATCAAATAACAATGCTAACCTATAAACATCTAAAACTTACTTAAATACACATCTTATTCTAGTTGGATCGTCCTGAAACAAACTGGATAGGAATTGGGGAAAATTAGATTGAAAGTGTGGTGATTGGAGAATGTGATCCGTTTACAATATTTCACCTAAACTCATGGAATTGGGTTTACTGTTTCGCTAATATCTTAACTAAGATAAGATATATTCTGATCAACAGTACATGTCTATTCAAAATCGGCCATAACTTTTAAACCATAGATCAGAATGACACGAATCCAACGCCCACGTGAAGCTAATTCGATCCACTATATATAACAAATTTTCAGATTAAATCAAGCAGTAGAAGGCCACCATCTAATTCCATGTTTCAGTAAGTGCAAACTGCCTCCCGTTTCTTCAATTATATATCTTAACAACATGGATATTATCTTCTAATCCACTGATCCAATTGATATGTGTTAACCTCCAAAGGAAAGCTAACTCAATTTTTTATGATCTATCGAGCTTCAACTAAGAACATAAATATCATCACCTCATGAAATGTTTGGAAACCCCAATCTAGTACTTTGTTTTTCTTCTATTTGCGTATGTTTGTAAGGTTGTTACCAAAATCTTAAGCTCTATACAACCCATATTGAACTTAACCCTAAATGCAACAAAATAAAAAGGAAATAAAAATTTAAACAAAAGAATAGTTAATAAAACCGACTCACAGATCACCAAACACCTATCGGGATGTACCGAATATGATCCATATTTTTGTCCTCACTCGAATCTAGTATCAATAACGTTTAAATAAAAGAATCTAAAGGTATCTATGATTAAACATCAATCAGCAAATCACACCAACTTAACATTCCTAACGCACAATGCAAATGCCAGACTACTCAAAGCGTGGTGAAAATCAAGCAAGAGAAACAAATAATGAAAATAAAATGAGTATGAAATGTTTGAGGATTGATAAGAATTCTTAATAAACGGTTCAAAATCTTAAACATTATCCCAATACAAAGAAGGTGGTTTTGTATTTATATAAAAACAACTTATCAAATAACAATGCTAACCTATAAACATCTAAAACTTACTTAAATACACATCTTATTCTAGTTGGATCCTCCTGAAACAAACTGGACAGGAGAAAATTAGATTGACAGTGTGGTGATTGGAGAATGTGGTCCGTTTACAATAATTCACCAAAAATCATGGAATTGGGTTTACTGTTTCGCTAATAACTTAACTACGATCAGATATATTCTGATCAACTTGACATGTCTATACAAAATCGGCAATAACTTTTGAACCAGACATCAGAATGACACGAATCCAACGCCTACGTGAAGCTAGTTCGATCCACTATATAATAGCAAATTTTCAGATTAAATCAAGGAGTAGAAGGCCACCAACTAATTCCATGTTTCAGTAAGTGCAAAACTGCCTCCCCGTTTCGCTTCAATTATATAACTTAACAACATGGATATTATCTTCTAATCCACTAACCCAATTGATATTTGTTAACCTCCAAAGGAAAGCTAACTCAATTTTTTATGATCTATCTATACTCGAGCTTCAACTAAGAACATAAATATCATCACCTCATGAAATGTTTCGGAAACCCCAATCTAGTACTTTGTTTTTCTTTTATTTTGCGTATGTTTGTAAGGTCGTTACCAAAATTTTAAGCTCTATACAAACCATATTGAACTTAACCCTAAATGCAACAAAATAAAAAGGAAATAAAAATTTAAACAAAAAGAATAGTTAATAAAACCGACTCACAGATCACCAAACACCTATCGGGGATGTACCGAATATGATCCGTATTTTTTGTGCTCACTCCGAATCTAGTATCAATAACGTTTTAAATAAAAGAATCTAAAGGTATCTATTATTAAACATCAATCAGCAAACATCACACCAACTTAACATTCCTAACGCACAATGCAAATGTCAGAGTACTCAAACGTGCTGAAAAGCGAAGCAAGAGAAACAAATAATGAAAAAAAAATGTGTATAGGAAATGTTTGAGGGATTGATAAGAATTCTTAATAACGGTTCAAAATCTTAAAAATTATCCCAATACCAAGAAGGTGGTTTTTGTATTTATATAAGAACAACTTATCAAATAACAATGCTAACCTATAAACATCTAAAACTTACTTAAATACACATCTTATTCTAGTTGGATCCTCCTGAAACAAACTGGACAGGAGAAAATTAGATTGACAGTGTGGTGATTGGAGAATGTGGTCCGTTTACAATAATTCACCAAAAATCATGGAATTGGGTTTACTGTTTCGCTAATAACTTAACTACGATCAGATATATTCTGATCAACTTGACATGTCTATACAAAATCGGCAATAACTTTTGAACCAGACATCAGAATGACACGAATCCAACGCCTACGTGAAGCTAGTTCGATCCACTATATAATAGCAAATTTTCAGATTAAATCAAGCAGTAGAGGCCACCATCTAATTCCATGTTTCAGTAAGTGCAAACTGCCTCCCGTTTCGCTTCAATTATATAACTTAACGACATGGATATTATCTTCTAATCCACTAACCCAATTGATATTTGTTAACCTCCAAAGGAAAGCTAACTCAATTTTTATGATCTATCTATACCCGAGCTTCAACTAAGAACATAAATATCATCACCTCATGAAATGTTTTGGAAACCCCAATCTAGTACTTTGTTTTTCTTCTATTTGCGTATGTTTGTAAGTCGTTACCAAAATCTTAAGCTCTATACAACCCATATTGAACTTAACCCTAAATGCAACAAAATAAAAAAGGAAATAAAAATTTAAACAAAAGAATAGTTAATAAAACCGACTCACAGATCACCAAACACCTATCGGGGATGTACCGAATATGTCCATATTTTTGTGGTCACTCGGAATATAGTATCAATAACGTTTTAAATAAAAGAATCTAAAGGTATCTATGATTAAACATCAATCAGCAAATATCACACCAACTTAACATTCCTAACGTACAATGCAAATGCCAGACTACTCAAACGTGGTGAAAATCAAAGCAAGAGAAACAAATAATGAAAATAAAATGAGTATAGGAAAGGTTTGAGGAAGGATAAGAATTCTTAATAAACGGTTCAAAATCTTAAACATTATCCCAATACCAAGAAGGTGGTTTTTGTATTTATATAAGAACAACTTATCAAATAACAATGCTAACCTATAAACATCTAAAACTTACTTAAATACACATCTTATTCTAGTTGGATCCTCCTGAAACAAACTGGACAGGAGAAAATTAGATTGACAGTGTGGTGATTGGAGAATGTGGTCCGTTTACAATAATTCACCAAAAATCATGGAATTGGGTTTACTGTTTCGCTAATAACTTAACTACGATCAGATATATTCTGATCAACTTGACATGTCTATACAAAATCGGCAATAACTTTTGAACCAGACATCAGAATGACACGAATCCAACGCCTACGTGAAGCTAGTTCGATCCACTATATAATAGCAAATTTTCAGATTAAATCAAGCAGTAGAAGGCCACCAACTAATTCCATGTTTCAGTAAGTGCAAACTGCCTCCCGTTTCTTCAATTATATAACTTAACAACATGGATATTATCTTCTAATCCACTAACCCAATTGATATTTGTTAACCTCCAAAGGAAAGCTAACTCAATTTTTATGATCTATCTATACTCGAGCTTCAACTAAGAACATAAATATCATCACCTCATGAAATGTTTTGAAACCCCAATCTAGTACTTTGTTTTTCTTCTATTTGCGTATGTTTGTAAAGTCGTTACCAAAATCTTAAGCTCTATACAACCCATATTGAACTTAACCTTAAATGCAACAAAAACAACAAAGGAAATATAAAAATTTAAACAAAAAGAATAGTTAATAAAACCGACTCACAAATCACCAAACACCTATCGGGAATGTACCGAATATAATCCATATTTCTTGTGGTCACTCCGAATCTAGTATCAATAACGTCTTCAATAAAAGAATCTAAAGGTATCTATGATTAAACATCAATCAGCAAACATCACACCAACTTAACATTCCTAACGCACAGTGCAAATGCCAGAGTACTCAAACGTGCTGAAAATCGAAGCAAGAGAAACAAATAATGAAAAAAAAAATGTGTATAGGAAATGTTTGAGGGATTGATAAGAATTCTTAATAACGGTTCAAAATCTTAAAAATTATCCCAATACCAAGAAGGTGGTTTTTGTATTTATATAAGAACAACTTATCAAATAACAATGCTAACCTATAAACATCTAAAACTTACTTAAATACACATCTTATTCTAGTTGGATCGTCCTGAAACAAACTGGATAGGAATTGGGGAAAATTAGATTGAAAGTGTGGTGATTGGAGAATGTGATCCGTTTACAATATTTCACCAAAACATCATGGAATTGGGTTTACTGTTTCGCTAATATCTTAACTAAGATAAGATATATTCTGATCAACTTGACATGTCTATTCAAAATCGGCCATAACTTTTAAACCAGACATCAGAATGACACGAATCCAACGCCTACGTGAAGCTAGAACAATCCACTATATAATACCAAATTTTCAGATGAAATCAAGGAGCAGAAGGCCACCAACTAATTCCATGTTTCAGTAAGTGCAAACTGCCTCCCCGTTTCGCTTCAATTATATAACTTAACGACATGGATATTATCTTCTAATCCACTAACCCAATTGATATTTGTTAACCTCCAAAGGAAAGCTAACTCAATTTTTTATGATCTATCTATACCCGAGCTTCAACTAAGAACATAAATATCATCACCTCATGAAATGTTTTGGAAACCCCAATCTAGTACTTTGTTTTTCTTCTATTTGCGTATGTTTGTAAAGTCGTTACCAAAATCTTAAGCTCTATACAACCCATATTGAACTTAACCCTAAATGCAACAAAATAAAAAAGGAAATAAAAATTTAAACAAAAAGAATAGTTAATAAAACCGACTCACAGATCACCAAACACCTATCGGGGATGTACCGAATATGTTCCATATTTTTTGTGGTCACTCGGAATATAGTATCAATAACGTTTTAAATAAAAGAATCTAAAGGTATCTATGATTAAACATCAATCAGCAAATATCACACTAACTTAACATTCCTAACGTACAATGCAAATGCCAGACTACTCAAACGTGGTGAAAATCAAAGCAAGAGAAACAAATGACGAAAATAAAATGAGTATAGGAAAGGTTTGAGGGAAGGATAAGAATTCTTAATAAACGGTTCAAAATCTTAAACATTATCCCAATACCAAGAAGGTGGTTTTTGTATTTATATATGAACAACTTATCAAATAGCAATGCTAACCTATAAACATCTAAAACTTACTTAAATACACATCTTATTCTAGTTGGATCCTCCTGAAACAAACTGGAAAGGAGAAAATTAGATTGACAGTGTGGTGATTGGAGAATGTGGTCCGTTTACAATAATTCACCAAAACATCATGGAATTGGGTTTACTGTTTCGCTAATAACTTAACTACGATCAGATATATTCTGATCAACTGGACATGTCTATACAAAATCGGCAATAACTTTTGAACCAGACATCAGAATGACACGAATCCAACGCCTACGTGAAGCTAGTACGATCCACTATATAATACCAAATTTTCAGATGAAATCAAGGAGCAGAAGGCCACCAACTAATTCCATGTTTCAGTAAGTGCAAACTGCCTCCCCGTTTCGCTTCAATTACATATCTTAACAACATGGATATTATCTTCTAATCCACTAATCCAATTGATATTTGTTAACCTCCAAAGGAAAGCTAACTCAATTTTTTATGATCTATCTATACTCGAGCTTCAACTAAGAACATAAATATCATCACCTCATGAAATGTTTCGGAAACCCCAATCTAGTACTTTGTTTTTCTTTTATTTGCGTATGTTTGTAAGGTCGTTACCAAAAGTTTAAGCTCTATACAACCCATATTGAAATTAACCCTAAATGCAACAAAATAAAAAAGGAAATAAAAATTTAAACAAAAGAATAGTTAATAAAAACCGACTCACAGATCACCAAACACCTATCGGGATGTACCGAATATGATTCCGTATTTTTTGTGGTCACTCGGAATATAGTATCAATAACGTTTTTAAATAAAAGAATCTAAAGGTATCTATTATTAAACATCAATCAGCAAACATCACACCAACTTAACATTCCTAACGCACAATGCAAATGTCAGAGTACTCAAACGTGCTGAAAAGCGAAGCAAGAGAAACAAATAATGAAAAAAAAATGTGTATAGGAAATGTTTGAGGGATTGATAAGAATTCTTAATAACGGTTCAAAATCTTAAAAATTATCCCAATACCAAGAAGGTGGTTTTTGTATTTATATAAGAACAACTTATCAAATAACAATGCTAACCTATAAACATCTAAAACTTACTTAAATACACATCTTATTCTAGTTGGATCCTCCTGAAACAAACTGGACAGGAGAAAATTAGATTGACAGTGTGGTGATTGGAGAATGTGGTCCGTTTACAATAATTCACCAAAAATCATGGAATTGGGTTTACTGTTTCGCTAATAACTTAACTACGATCAGATATATTCTGATCAACTTGACATGTCTATACAAAATCGGCCATAACTTTTGAACCAGACATCAGAATGACACCAATCCAACGCCTACGTGAAGCTAGTTCGATCCACTATATAATAGCAAATTTTCAGATTAAATCAAGCAGTAGAGGGCCACCATCTAATTCCATGTTTCAGTAAGTGCAAACTGCCTCCCGTTTGCTTCAATTATATATCTTAACAACATGGATATTATCTTCTAATCCACTGATCCAATTGATATTTGTTAACCTCCAAAGGAAAGCTAACTCAATTTTTTATGATCTATCTATACTCGAGCTTCAACTAAGAACATAAATATCATCACCTCATGAAATGTTTGAAACCCCAATCTAGTACTTTGTTTTTCTTCTATTTGCGTATGTTTGTAAGGTCGTTACCAAAATCTTAAGCTCTATACAACCCATATTGAACTTAACCCTAAATGCAACAAAATAAAAAGGAAATAAAAATTTAAACAAAAGAATAGTTAATAAAACCGACTCACAGATCACCAAACACCTATCGGGGATGTACCGAATATGATCCATATTTTTGTGCTCACTCGAATCTAGTATCAATAACGTTTTAAATAAAAAGAATCTAAAGGTATCTATGATTAAACATCAATCAGCAAACATCACACCAACTTAACATTCCTAACGCACAATGCAAATGCCGACTACTCAAACGTGGTGAAAATCAAGCAAGAGAAACAAATAATGAAAATAAAATGAGTATAGGAAATGTTTGAGGGATTGATAAGAATTCTTAATAAACGGTTCAAAATCTTAAACATTATCCCAATACCAAGAAGGTGGTTTTGTATTTATATAAGAACAACTTATCAAATAACAATGCTAACCTATAAACATCTAAAACTTACTTAAATACACATCTTATTCTAGTTGGATCGTCCTGAAACAAACTGGATAGGAATTGGGAAAATTAGATTGAAAGTGTGGTGATTGGAGAATGTGATCCGTTTACAATAATTCACCAAAAATCATGGAATTGGGTTTACTGTTTCGCTAATAACTTAACTACGATCAGATATATTCTGATCAACTTGACATGTCTATACAAAATCGGCAATAACTTTTGAACCAGACATCAGAATGACACGAATCCAACGCCTACGTGAAGCTAGTACGATCCACTATATAATAACAAATTTTCAGATGAAATCAAGCAGCAGAAGGCCACCAACTAATTCCTTGTTTCAGTAAGTGCAAACTGCCTCCCCGTTTCACTTCAATTATATAACTTAACGACATGGATATTATCTTCTAATCCACTAACCCAATTGATATTTGTTAACCTCCAAAGGAAAGCTAACTCAATTTTTATGATCTATCTATACTCGAGCTTCAACTAAGAACATAAATATCATCACCTCATGAAATGTTTGAAACCCCAATCTAGTACTTTGTTTTTCTTCTATTTGCGTATGTTTGTAAGGTTGTTACCAAAATCTTAAGCTCTATACAACCCATATTGAACTTAAACCTAAATGCAACAAAATAAAAAGTTAAACAAAAAGAATAGTTAATAAAATCGACTCACAGGTCACCAAACACCTATCGGGGATGTACCGAATATGATCCATATTTTTTGTCCTCACTCGGAATCTAGTATCAATAACGTTTAAAATAAAAGAATCTAATGGTATCTATGATTAAACATCAATCAGCAAACATCACACCAACTTAACATTCCTAACGCACAATGCAAATGCCAGACTACTCAAACGTGGTGAAAATCAAAGCCAGAGAAACAAATAATGAAAATAAAATGAGTACATGAAATGTTTGAGGGATTGATAAGAATTCTTAAAAAACGGTTCAAAATCTTAAACATTATCCAAATACCAAGAAGGTGGTTTTTGTATTTATATAAGAACAACTTATCAAATAACAATGCTAACCTATAAACATCTAAAACTTACTTAAATACACATCTTATTCTAGTTGGATCGTCCTGAAACAAACTGGATAGGAATTGGGGAAAATTAGATTGAAAGTGTGGTGATTGGAGAATGTGATCCGTTTACAATATTTCACCTAAACTCATGGAATTGGGTTTACTGTTTCGCTAATATCTTAACTAAGATAAGATATATTCTGATCAACAGTACATGTCTATTCAAAATCGGCCATAACTTTTAAACCATAGATCAGAATGACACGAATCCAACGCCCACGTGAAGCTAATTCGATCCTCTATGTTATAACAAATTTTCAGATTAAATCAAGCAGTAGAAGGCCACCATCTGATTCCATGTTTCAGTAAGTGCAAACTGCCTCACCGTTTTGCTTCAATTATATATCTTAACAACATGGATATTATCTTCTAATCCACTGATCCAATTGATATGTGTTAACCTCCAAAGGAAAGCTAACTCAATTTTTATGATCTATCTATACCGAGCTTCAACTAAGAACATAAATATCATCACCTCATGAAATGTTTTGAAACCCCAATCTAGTACTTTGTTTTTCTTCTATTTGCGTATGTTTGTAAAGTCGTTACCAAAATCTTAAGCTCTATACAACCCATATTGAACTTAACCCTAAATGCAACAAAATAAAAAAGGAAATAAAAATTTAAACAAAAGAATAGTTAATAAAACCGACTCACAGATCACCAAACACCTATCGGGATGTACGAATATGATCCATATTTTTTTGTCCTCACTCGAAATCTAGTATCAATAACGTTTTAAATAAAAGAATCTAAATGTATCTATGATTAAACATCAATCAGAAAACATCACACCAACTTAACATTCCTAACGCACAATGCAAATGCCAGACTACTCAAACGTGGTGAAAATCGAAGCAAGAGAAACAAATAATGAAAATAAAATGAGTACATGAAATGTTTTAGGGATTGATAAGAATTAATAATAAACGGTTCAAAATCTTAAACATTATCCTAATACCAAGAAGGTGGTTTTTGTATTTATATAAGAACAACTTATAAAATAACAATGCTAACCTATAAACATCTAAAACTTACTTGAATACACATCTTATTCTAGTTGGATCGTCCTGAAACAAACTGGATAGGAATTTGGGAAAATTAGATTGAAAGTGTGGTGATTGGAGAATGTTATCCGTTTACAATATTTCACCTAAACATCATGGAATTGGGTTTACTGTTTCACTAATATCTTAACTAAGATAAGATATATTCTGATCAACAGTACATGTCTATTCAAAATCGGCCATAACTTTTAAACCATAGATCAGAATGACACGAATCCAACGCCCACGTGAAGCTAATTCGATCTTCTATGTTATAACAAATTTTCAGATTAAATCAAGCAGTAGAAGGCCACCATCTAATTCCATGTTTCAGTAAGTGCAAACTGCCTCCCGTTTGCTTCAATTATATATCTTAACAACATGGATATTATCTTCTAATCCACTGACCAATTGATATTTGTTAACCTCCAAAGGAAAGCTAACTCAATTTTTATGATCTATCTATACTCGAGCTTCAACTAAGAACATAAATATCATCACCTCATGAAATGTTTGGAAACCCCAATCTAGTACTTTGTTTTTCTTTTATTTGCGTATGTTTGTAAGGTCGTTACCAAAATTTTAAGCTCTATACAAACCATATTGAACTTAACCCTAAATGCAACAAAATAAAAAGGAAATAAAAATTTAAACAAAAAGAATAGTTAATAAAACCGACTCACAGATCACCAAACACCTATCGGGGATGTACCGAATATGATCCGTATTTTTTGTGCTCACTCGGAATCTAGTATCAATAACCTTTTAAATAAAAGAATCTAAAGGTATCTATTATTAAACATCAATCAGCAAACATCACACCAACTTAACATTCCTAACGCACAATGCAAATGCCAGACTACTCAAACGTGGTGAAAATCAAAGCAAGAGAAACAAATAATGAAAATAAAATGAGTATAGGAAATGTTTGAGGATTGATAAGAATTCTTAATAACGGTTCAAAATCTTAAACATTATCCCAATACCAAGAAGGTGGTTTTTGTATTTATATAAGAACAACTTATCAAATAACAATGCTAACCTATAAACATCTAAAACTTACTTAAATACACATCTTATTCTAGTTGGATCCTCCTGAAACAAACTGGATAGGAATTGGGGAAAATTAGATTGAAAGTGTGGTGATTGGAGAATGTGATCCGTTTACAATATTTCACCAAACATCATGGAATTGGGTTTACTGTTTCGCTAATATCTTAACTAGGATGAGATATATTCTGATCAACTTGACATGTCTATTCTAAATCGGCCATAACTTTTAAACTCGAGATCAGAATGACACGAATCCAACCCCCACGTCAAGCAAATTGGATCATCTATATAATAACAAATATTCAGATTAAATAAAGCAGTAGAAGGCCACCATCTAGTTCGATGTTTAAGTAAGTGCAAAATGCCTCTCTGTTTTGCTTCAATTATATATCTTAACAATATGGATCTTATCCTCTAATCCGTTGATCCAATTGACATGTGTTAACCTCCAAAGGAAAGCTAACTCATTTTTCTATGATCTACCTAAACTCGAGCTTCAACTAAGAACATAAATTTCATCACCTGATGAAATGTTTCGGAAACCCCAATCTAGTACTTTGTTTTTCTTCTATTTGCTTATGTTTGTAAGGCTGTTAACAAAATCTTAAGCTCTATACAACCCATGTTGAACTTTGGCCTGAATTCAACAAAAAAACAAAGGAAAAAAAAGTTAAACAAAAAGAACAGTTAGTAAAAACCGATTCACAAATCCCCAAACACCTGTCGGGCATGTACCAAATATGATCCATATTTTTGTGGTCACTCGGAATCTAGTATCAGTAACGTCTTAAATAAAGGAATCTAAAGGTATCTCTGCTTAAACATCAATCAGGAAACATCACACGAACTTAAAATTCCAAACACACAATGCAAATTCTAGACTACGCAAACGTGGTGAAAATCAAAGAGAGAAAAACAAATGATGAAAATATAATGAGTATAGGGAAGGTGTGAGAGATTGATAAGAAATCTTAATAAACGGTTCAAAATCCTAAATATTATCCCCATACCAAGAAGGTGGTTTTGTATTTATATAATAACAATTTATCAAATAACAATTCTAACCTATAATCATCTAAAACTTACTTAAATACACATCTTATTCGAGTTGGATCGTCCTGAAAAAAATATGACAGAAATTGAGGCAAATTAGATTCAAAGTGTGGGGATTGGAGAATGTGATCGGTTTACAATAAATCACGAAAACATCATGGAATTAGGTTTATTATTTCGTTAATATCTTAACTAGGATGAGATATATTCTGATCAACTTGACATGTCTATTCTAAATTGGCCATAACTTTTGAACTAGAGATCAGAATGACACGAATCCAACGCCCATATCAAGCTAATTGGATCCTCAATATAATAACAAATTTTCAGATTAAATCAAGCAGTAGAAGGCCACCATCTAGTTCGATGTCTAAGTAAGTGCAAAATGCCCCTCTGTTTTGCTTCAATTATATATCTTAACAATATGGATCTTATCCTCTAATCCGCTGATCCAATTGATATGTGTTAACCTCCAAAGGAAAGCTAACTCAATTTTCTATGATCTACCTAAACTCGAGATTCAACTAAGAACATAAATGTCATCACCTGATGAAATGTTTCGGAAACCCCAATCTAGTACTTTGTTTTTCTTCTATTTGTTTATGTTTGTAAGGCCGTTAACAAAATCTTAAGCTCTATACAACCCAGGTTCAACTTAGGCCTGAATTCAACAAAAAAACAAAGGAAAAAAAAAGCTAAACAAAAAGAATAGTTAGTAAAAACCGATTCACAAATCCCCAAACACCTGTCGGACATGTACCGAATATGATCCATATTTTTGTGGTCACTCGGAATCTAGTATCAGTAACGTCTTAAATAAAGTAATCTAAAGGTATCTCTGCTTAAACATCAATCAGGAAACATCACACGAACTTAACATTCCAAACACACAATGCAAATTGTAGACTACGGAAACGTGGTGAAAATCAAAGCGAGAAAAACAAATGATGAAAATATAATGAGTATAGGGAAGGTGTGAGAGATTGATAAGAAATCTTAATAAACGGTTCAAAATCCTAAATATTATCCCCATACCAAGAAGGTGGTTTTTGTATTTATATAATAACAATTTATCAAATAACAATTCTAACCTACAATCATCTAAAACTTACTTAAATACACATCTTATTCGAGTTGGATCGTCCTGAAACAAACATGACAGAAATTGAGGCAAATTAGATTGAAAGTGTGGGGATTGGAGAATGTGATCGGTTTACAATAAATCACGAAAACATCATGGAATTAGGTTTACTGTTTCGCTAATATCTTAACTAGGATGAGATATATTCTGATCAACTTGACATGTCTATTCTAAATCGGCCATAACTTTTAAACTAGAGATCAGAATGACACGAATCCAACCCCCACGTCAAGCAAATTGGATCCTCTATATAATAACAAATATTCAGATTAAATCAAGCAGTAGAAGGCCACCATCTAGTTCGATGTCTAAGTAAGTGCAAAATACCTCTCTGTTTTGCTTCAATTATATATCTTAACAATATGGATCTTATCCTCTAATCCGCTGATCCAATTGATATATGTTAACCTCCAATGGAAAGCTAACTCAATTTTCTATAATCTACCTAAACTCGAGCTTCAACTAAGAACATAAATGTCATCACTTGATGAAATGTTTCGGAAACCCCAATCTAGTACTTTGTTTTTCTTCTATTTGTTTATGTTTGTAAGGCCGTTAACAAAATCTTAAGCTTTATACAACCCATGTTGAACTTAGGCCTGAATTCAACAAAAAAACAAAGGAAAAAAAAAGTAAACAAAAAGAATAGTTAGTAAAAACCGATTCACAAATCCCCAAACACCTGTCGGACATGTACCGAATATGATCCATATTTTTGTGGTCACTCGGAATCTAGTATCGGTAACGTCTTAAATAAAGTAATCTAAAGGTATCTCTGCTTAAACATCAATCAGGAAACATCACACGAACTTAACATTCCAAACACACAATGCAAATTGTAGACTACGGAAACGTGGTGAAAATCAAAGCGAGAAAAACAAATGATGAAAATATATTGAGTATAGGGAAGGTGTGAGAGATTGATAAGAAATCTTAATAAACGGTTCAAAATCCTTAATATTATCCCCATACCAAGAAGGTGGTTTTTGTATTTATATAATAACAATTTATCAAATAACAATTCTAACCTATAATCATCTAAAACTTACTTAAATACACATCTTATTCGAGTTGGATCGTCCTGAAACAAACATGACAGAAATTGAGGCAAATTAGATTGAAAGTGTGGGGATTGGAGAATGTGATCGGTTTACAATAAATCACGAAAACATCATGGAATTAGGTTTACTGTTTCGCTAATATCTTAACTAGGATGAGATATATTCTGATCAACTTGACATGTCTATTCTAAATTGGCCATAACTTTTGAACTAGAGATCAGAATGACACGAATCCAACGCCCACGTCAAGCTAATTGGATCCTCTATATAATAACAAATTTTCAGATTAAATCAAGCAGTAGAAGGCCACCATCTAGTTCGATGTTTAAGTAAGTGCAAAATGCCTCTCTGTTTTGCTTCAATTATATATCTTAACAATATGGATCTTATCCTCTAATCCGCTGATCCAATTGATATGTGTTAACCTCCAAAGGAAAGCTAACTCAATTTTCTATGATCTACCTAAACTCGAGCTTCAACTAAGAACATAAATGTCATCACCTGATGAAATGTTTCGGAAACCCCAATCTAGTACTTTGTTTTTCTTCTATTTGCTTATGTTTGTAAGGCCGTTAACAAAATCTTAAGCTCTATACAACCCATGTTGAACTTAGGCCTGAATTCAACAAAAAAACAAAGGAAAAAAAAAGTTAAACAAAAAGAATAGTTAGTAAAAACCGATTCAGAAATCCCCAAACACCTGTCGGGCATGTACCGAATATGATCCATATTTTTGTGGTCACTCGGAATCAAGTATCAGTAACGTCTTAAATAAAGTAATCTAAAGGTATCTCTGCTTAAACATCAATCAGGAAACATCACACGAACTTAACATTCCAAACACACAATGCAAATTCTAGACTACGGAAACGTGGTGAAAATCAAAGCGAGAAAAACAAATGATGAAAGTATAATGAGTATAGGGAAGGTGTGAGAGATTGATAAGAAATCTTAATAAACGGTTCAAAATCCTAAATATTATCCCCATACCAAGAAGGTGGTTTTTGTATTTATATAATAACAATTTATCAAATAACAATTCTAACCTACAATCATCTAAAACTTACTTAAATACACATCTTATTCGAGTTGGATCGTCCTGAAACAAACATGACAGAAATTGAGGCAAATTAGATTGAAAGTGTGGGGATTGGAGAATGTGATCGGTTTACAATAAATCACGAAAACATCATGGAATTAGGTTTACTGTTTCGCTAATATCTTAACTAGGATGAGATATATTCTGATCAACTTGACATGTCTATTCTAATTGGCCATAACTTTTGAACTAGAGATCAGAATGACACGAATCCAACGCCCACATCAAGCTAATTGGATCCTCAATATAATAACAAATTTTCAGATTAAATCAAGCAGTAGAAGGCCACCATCTAGTTCGATGTCTAAGTAAGTGCAAAATGCCTCTCTGTTTTGCTTCAATTATATATCTTAACAATATGGATTTATCCTCTAATCCGCTGATCCAATTGATATGTGTTAACCTCCAAAGGAAAGCTAACTCAATTTTCTATGATCTACCGAAACTCGAGCTTCAACTAAGAACATAAATGTCATCACCTGATGAAATGTTTCGGAAACCCCAATCTAGTACTTTGTTTTTCTTCTATTTGCTTATGTTTGTAAGGCCGTTAACAAAATCTTAAGCTCTATACAACCCATGTTGAACTTAGGCCTGAATTCAACAAAAAAACAAAGGAAAAAAAAGTTAAACAAAAAGAATAGTTAGTAAAACCCGATTCACAAATCCCCAAACACCTGTCGGGCATGTACCGAATATGATCCATATTTTTGTGGTCACTCAGAATCTAGTATCAGTAACGTCTTAAATAAAGGAATCTAAAGGTATCTCTGCTTAAACATCAATCAGGAAACATCACACGAACTTAACATTCCAAACACATAATGCAAATTCTAGACTACGCAAACGTGGTGAAAATCAAAGCGAGAAAAACAAATGATGAAAATATAATGAGTATAGGGAAGGTGTGAGAGATTGATAAGAAATCTTAATAAACGGTTCAAAATCCTAAATATTATCCCCATACCAAGAAGGTGGATTTTGTATTTATATAATAACAATTTATCAAATAACAATTCTAACCTACAATCATCTAAAACTTACTTAAATACACATCTTATTCGAGTTGGATCGTCCTGAAACAAACATGACAGAAATTGAGGCAAATTAGATTGAAAGTGTGGGGATTGGAGAATGTGATCGGTTTACAATAAATCACGAAAACATCATGGAATTAGGTTTACTGTTTCGCTAATATCTTAACTAGGATGAGATATATTCTGATCAACTTGACATGTCTATTCTAAATCGGCCATAACTTTTATACTAGAGATCAGAATGACACGAATCCAACCCCCACGTCAAGCAAATTGGATCCTCTATATAATAACAAATATTCAGATTAAATCAAGCAGTAGAAGGCCACCATCTAGTTCGATGTCTAAGTAAGTGCAAAATGCCTCTCTGTTTTGCTTCAATTATATATCTTAACAATATGGATCTTATCCTCTAATCCGCTGATCCAATTGATATGTGTTAACCTCCAAAGGAAAGCTAACTCATTTTTCTATGATCTACCTAAACTCGAGCTTCAACTAAGAACATAAATGTCATCACCTGATGAAATGTTTCGGAAACCCCAATCTAGTACTTTGTTTTTCTTCTATTTGCTTATGTTTGTAAGGCCGTTAACAAAATCTTAAGCTCTATACAACCCATGTTGAACTTAGGCCTGAATTCAACAAAAAAACAAAGGACAAAAAAGTTAAACAAAAAGAATAGTTAGTAAAAACCGATTCAAAAATCACCAAACAACTGTCGGGCATGTTCCGAATATGATCCATATTTTTTTGGTCACTCGGAATCTAGTATCAGTAACGTCTTAAATAAAGGAATCTAAAGGTATCTCTGCTTAAACATCAATCAGGAAACATCACACGAACTTAACATTCCAAACACACAATGCAAATTCTAGACTACGGAAACGTGGTGAAAATCAAAGCGAGAAAAACAAATGATGAAAATATAATTATTATAGGGAAGGTGTGAGAGGTTGATAAGAAATCTTAATAAACGGTTCAAATCCTAAATATTATCCCCATACCAAGAAGGTGGTTTTTGTATTTATATAATAACAATTTATCAAATAACAATTCTAACCTACAATCATCTAAAACTTACTTAAATACACATCTTATTCGAGTTGGATCGTCCTGAAACAAACATGACAGAAATTGAGGCAAATTAGATTGAAAGTGTGGGGATTGGAGAATGTGATCGGTTTACAATAAATCACGAAAACATCATGGAATTAGGTTTACTGTTTCGCTAATATCTTAACTAGGATGAGATATATTCTGATCAACTTGACATGTCTATTCTAAATCGGCCATAACTTTTAAACTAGAGATCAGAATGACACGAATCCAACCCCCACGTCAAGCAAATTGGATCCTCTATATAATAACAAATATTCAGATTAAATCAAGCAGTAGAAGGCCACCATCTAGTTCGATGTTTAAGTAAGTGCAAAATGCCTCTCTGTTTTGCTTCAATTATATATCTTAACAATATGGATCTTATCCTCTAATCCGCTGATCCAATTGATATGTGTTAACCTCCAAAGGAAAGCTAACTCATTTTTCTATGATCTACCTAAACTCGAGCTTCAACTAAGAACATAAATGTCATCACCTGATGAAATGTTTCGGAAACCCCAATCTAGTACTTTGTTTTTCTTCTATTTGCTTATGTTTGTAAGGTCGTTAACAAAATCTTAAGCTCTATACAACCCATGTTGAACTTAGGCCTGAATTCAACAAAAAAAACAAAGGAAAAAAAAAGTTAAACAAAAAGAATAGTTAGTAAAAACCGATTCACAAATCCCCAAACACCTCTCGGGCATGTACCGAATATGATCCATATTTTTGTGGTCACTCGGAATCTTGTATCAGTAACGTCTTAAATAAAGGAATCTAAAGGTATCTCTGCTTAAACATCAATCAGGAAACATCACACGAACTTAACATTCCAAACACACAATGCAAATTCTAGACTACGCAAACGTGGTGAAAATCAAAGCGAGAAAAACAAATGATGAAAATATAATGAGTATAGGGAAGGTGTGAGAGATTGATAAGAAATCTTAATAAACAGTTCAAAATCCTAAATATAATCCCCATACCGAGAAGGTGGTTTTTGTATTTATATAATAACAATTTATCAAATAACAATTCTAACCTACAATCATCTAAAACTTACTTAAATACACATCATATTCGAGTTGGATCGTCCTGAAACAAACATGACTGAAATTGAGGCAAATTAGATTGAAAGTGTGGAGATTGGAGAATGTGATCGGTTTACAATAAATCACGAAAACATCATGGAATTAGGTTTACTGTTTCGCTAATATCTTAACTAGGATGAGATATATTCTGATCAACTTGACATGTCTATTCTAAATCGGCCATAAGTTTTAAACTAGAGATCAGAATGACACGAATCCAACCCCCACGTCAAGCAAATTGGATCCTCTATATAATAACAAATATTCAGATTAAATCAAGCAGTAGAGGCCACCATCTAATTCCATGTTTCAGTAAGTGCAAACTGCCTCTCTGTTTTGCTTCAATTATATATCTTAACAACATGGATATTATCTTCTAATCCGCTGATCCAATTGATATGTGTTAACCTCCAAAGGAAAGCTAACTCAATTTTTTATGATCTATCTATACTTGAGCTTCAACTAAGAACATAAATATCATCACCTGATGAAATGTTTCGGAAACCCCAATCTAGTACTTTGTTTTTCTTCTATTTGCTTATGTTTGTAAGGCCGTTAACAAAATCTTAAGCTCTATACAACCCATGTTGAACTTAGGCCTGAATTCAACAAAAAAACAAAGGAAAAAAAAAGTTAAACAAAAAGAATAGTTAGTAAAAACCGATTCACAAATCCCCAAACACCTGTCGGGCATGTACCGAATATGATCCATATTTTTGTGGTCACTCGGAATCTAGTATCAGTAACGTCTTAAATAAAGGAATCTAAAGGTATCTCTGCTTAAACATCAATCAGGAAACATCACACGAACTTAACATTCCAAACACACAATGCAAATTCTAGACTACGCAAACGTGGTGAAAATCAAAGCGAAAAAAACAAATGATGAAAATATAATGAGTATAAGGAAGGTGTGAGAGATTGATAAGAAATCTTAATAAACGGTTCAAAATCCTAAATATTATACCCATACCAAGAAGGTGGTTTTTGTATTTATATAATAACAATTTATCAAATAACAATTCTAACCTACAATCATCTAAAACTTACTTAAATACAAATCATATTCGAGTTGGATCGTCCTGAAACAAACATGACAGAAATTGAGGCAAATTAGATTGAAAGTGTGGGGATTGGAGAATGTGATCGGTTTACAATAAATCACGAAAACATCATGGAATTAGGTTTACTGTTTCGCTAATATCTTAACTAGGATGAGATATATTCTGATCAACTTGACATGTCTATTCTAAATCGGCCATAACTTTTAAACTAGAGATCAGAATAACATGAATCCAACCCCCACGTCAAGCAAATTGGATCCTCTATATAATAACAAATATTCAGATTAAATCAAGCAGTAGAAGGCCACCATCTAGTTCGATGTTTAAGTAAGTGCAAAATGCCTCTCTGTTTTGCTTCAATTATATATCTTAACAATATGGATCTTATCCTCTAATCCGCTGATCCAATTGATATGTGTTAACCTCCAAAGGAAAGCTAACTCATTTTTCTTTGATCTACCTAAACTCGAGCTTCAACTAAGAACATAAATGTCATCACCTGATGAAATGTTTCGGAAACCCCAATCTAGTACTTTGTTTTTCTTCTATTTGCTTATGTTTGTAAGGCCGTTAACAAAATCTTAAGCTCTATACAACCCATGTTGAACTTAGGCCTGAATTCAACAGAAAAACAAAGGAAAAAAAAGTTAAACAAAAAGAATAGTTAGTAAAAACCGATTCAGAAATCCCCAAACACCTATCGGGCATGTACCGAATATGATCCATATTTTTGTGGTCACTCGGAATCTAGTATCAGTAACGTCTTAAATAAAGTAATCTAAAGGTATCTCTGCTTAAACATCAATCAGGAAACATCACACGAACTTAACATTCCAAACACACAATGCAAATTCTAGACTACGCAAACGTGGTGAAAATCAAAGCGAGAAAAACAAATGATGAAAATATAATGGGTATAGGGAAGGTGTGAGAGATTGATAAGAAATCTTAATAAACGGTTCAAAATCCTAAATATTATCCCCATACCAAGAAGGTGGTTTTTGTATTTATATAATAACAATTTATCAAATAACAATTCTAACCTACAATCATCTAAAACTTACTTAAATACACATATTATTCGAGTTGGATCGTCCTGAAACAAACATGACAGAAATTGAGGCAAATTAGATTGAAAGTGTGGGGATTGGAGAATGTGATCGGTTTACAATAAATCACGAAAACATCATGGAATTTGGTTTACTGTTTCGCTAATATCTTAACTAGGATGAGATATATTCTGATCAACTTGATATGTCAATTCTAAATCGGCCATAACTTTTAAACTAGAGTAGTACAAGAGATGAGTCAAGACATCATGCAATGAACTAGAGAAAAAGGAAGAAGCTAGATTTCGTGAAGCCCATCTAGAATGATCTAACAGGCTTGGATTAAGAGGACAAGTGTGGAAAAAGGAAGCAAATTCGAGTCTTAAAGAAGGATATATTCTTGTGAAAAGAATAAGAAAACTTTACAATAAAAAGGAGATGTGAGAATTATGAGAAAAAAGAAATTGTATCTAGGGTTTTGCGTGAACCAGCAAGGATAAATAAGGAGGCAGAACATTGTGGCAACTGAACACTCACAAAAGAGAGCTTTTATTCAAGGGTTTTGGGTTTCTAAGAGAGAGGGCAAAACTAAAGGGGTAAAAGGGTTTTGGTGAGGTATTCCAAGATTGTGTGTAATCTTGTGAACGTGTGAGGCTAGTGTAACAAGTCAAGGGCGTCTTGAGCTTGTTCAAGGTCGTTTTAGGTGAGACTTGAGAGTGCGCCTAAAAGATTTTCTAGTAGAGACACGTATTGTAGTAGTCGTTGTATCACTGCTTGACGCAGTTTTCTGTTTCTATTAGCTTTTGCATTTTCAATTGGTATCAGAGTGGGCACTTGTCGGGTTACATACAAGTGTGATTCTGGAGAAAAAACGGAAAGCTATACAGATCTAGTTAACAGCTCGAGGGTGATACTAGATTCGGGAAACTATGGCTTCTGGAAGGCAAGGATGAACTCCTTGATTCGGGGCATAGATGTGTTAGCCTGGAAGGCTGTTCTTGTTCAATGGGAAGAACCCACGATCAAGGATGAAGTAGGAACAGTAAGCGTAAAACCAGAGGAAAACTGGACAGAGGAAGAACTCAAGAGGTCCAAGTTTAACTCAAGGGCACTTACTACGATACACTACAATGTATCAAAGAAAACCTTTGAACTGATTCAAGGGTGTGAAACTGCAAAAGAGGCATGGGACACTCTACAAACCCATTTTGAAGGAACCAAGAAGGTTCAGAGCTCACGGAAGGATCTACTAGCTTCCAGATTTGAGAATCTGAAGATGGAAGATCACGAGTCTATTTCAGATTTTAGCTCGAAGCTGAGCTCCCTGGCACAAGAAGCGTCAACACTTGGTAAGAAATACAAAGATACCAAGTTAGTCAAAAAATTTCTAAGGTGTCTGCCAGCAAAATTCATGGCATATAAATCAGCGCTTAGTGTATCGCAAAATCTTGATGAAATCAGTTTTGCCGAAGTGGTTGGGATGCTACAAGCTCATGAGTTAGAGCTTGAAGGAGTTAAGAAGCCAAAAAGTTTGGCTTTTAGTGCATCTGCAGCTCAGGCAGGTGAGTCTGACGGAGAAGTCTCCATGAGTCTGTTAGTACGGAGATTTGGTCGTGTACTAAGGAAGATGGAACAAGACGACAATTCAAGAAAATTTGATTCCATCAAGAAGTATGTTGAAGTAGATAAAACAGTAAAGAAACTTGATGTGGAATGCCATGAATGCAAGGGATGGGGTCATTTCGAAGCTGAATGTCCCACTGTTAAGAGAAGAGAGTTAATATGCTTAAAATGCAAAGGTATCGGTTATACTCAGACAGAATGTGTGAACAATCAAAAATCAAGGAGAGAAAAGTCTATGTTGGCAGAAGATGACTAGATGATGCTGCTGAAGATGAAGTGAACAACTTTGTGGGAATCGTTGAACAAGAATCAGATGATGAGGATGACAAAATCGATCTGATAGAAAGCTACAGGGAGATTCGTGAGACACTTATCAGGCTTGGTAGAGAAAATTCAGTCCTAACTAAGGAAAAAAACGACTTGAAGCACTGGTTGAGTCACTGCAGAGTGACCTTGAAGCTGAAAAAAAAGATAAATCAGGAAGGATTGTCAACGACAAGGGAAAAGCTAAGATTGACATTCAACTACGAGCAACTAGAAAAGGAGCTTCAGTCTGAAAGAGAGCTATCAACTAGACTCTAATCTGAACTGAATCAGCAACACAAAAAGATCCACATGTTTGCTATTACTAGGCAACTGGATCAGATTTTAAGCTATGGGAGGACCATGAACTCCCACATGAGATTGGGCTACAGTGGAAGAGAGGAGAACTATCTTGGAGAAACACATTTTGTGTCAGCTAATCAGTATCGTCAATCGGCTCATGCATCAGAAAGTAGGTCAACACGCATAATTCACTGTTACTTTTGTGGAAAAGCGGGGCATATCAAAGCTTATTGTTACAGATACATGAGAAGAATCAAGAGAATCAGAAGCCAAGGGAGATTCACATGGAATGGTGTGCAAAATCAAATCTGGGTGAAAAATTCTGATCTTCAAGATAAAAAGAGTAGAAGTGCAACAGAGAATACATCAAGGAGTGCATCAAAGAGCACATCAGGCAGTGCATCAAAGAGCACATCAGGCAGTGCATCAAAGAGCACATCAGGCAGTGCATCAAAGAGCACATCAGGGAGTGCATCAGAGGAAAATTATTACAGTAATATGGCTCTGGTTGCAGATAAATATGATGAAATTGGCCCTTGGTACTTTGATAGTGGATGCTCTCGTCACATGACAGGATCAGCAAGTAATCTTCGAGAGGTTCAGCAAGTTAAGGGAGGAAAAGTGACCTTTGGTGATGGAGGTCGTGGAATCATACAAGGGAAAGGTAAAACATGTAATGGATTACCATAATTGGATAATGTTTATCTTGTTAAAGGTCTCAAAGCCAATCTGATCAGTGTGAGTCAACTCTGCGATAAAGGACTAACTGTAGCATTCACTAGTACATATTGTGAGGTAGTAAATCAGAATGGTGAAAGTGCGATGAAAGGAGTTCGATCTGGAAACAGCTGCTATGTGTGGGAGAATTCGATTAAATGCCTCAGTGCAAGAGATGATCTACACCTGTGGCATCAACGATTGGGGCACATGAATGTTCGAAATTTAACTACTCTAGTTAAAAATGAGATAGTACGGGGAGTACCTCAAATCAAGGGAGAAGATCGTATGATTTGTGGACCATGCAACAAAGGAAAACAAGTTACAGTCCAGTATAAGAAGGTCACTAACGTTCAAACCAAAGCAGTACTAGAGCTAGTGCATATGGATTTGATGGGACCAATGCAAGTTGAAAGTTTGGGTGGTAAAAAGTATGTCTTTGTGCTAGTGGATGATTACTCCAGGTTTACGTGGGTTCGCTTCATTTGTCAAAAATCAGAAACAGCAGACAGTTTGAGGATATGGGCACTCCAATTGATAAATGAGAAGGGAAGCATCAAAAGAGTGCGAAGCGATCATGTAGGAGAGTTCCAAAATGATACTATGAAGGTGTTTTGTGAAAATCATGGAATAGCTCATCAATTTTCTGCTCCAAGGACTCCTCAACAAAATGGGGTGGTTGAGAGGAAGAATAGAACACTTCAGGAGATGGCTCGAGCCATGATTCATGGAAATAACGTTCCTGTAAGATTTTGGGCAGAAGCGATCAATACGGCGTGCTACACAGTCAACAGAGTATACGTCAAGAAGGGAACAACAAAGACTCCATATGAATTGTGGAAAGGAAAAATACCAAACCTAAGTCATTTTCATGTTTTTGGATGCAGATGTTACATTCTCAATGACAAAGACCATTTGGGAAAGTTTGATTCGCGAAGTGACGAAGGGATGTTTCTAGGTTACTCAGCAAGTAGCTCTGCTTTTAGAGTCTACAACATGCGATCGTGTGTGATTATGGAATCTGTTAATGTGGTTTTTGACGACCAGTCTTTCACAAAGTGGTATGAAGGAAATTCGGATAGTGAAATGGATCAATCAGAAATGAACAGTAAGGAACAAATCACTACAACAGAGGAATTAAGTAGCTCAAAAGATCACAGTAACTCAAACAAAGATCCGGCAGATCAGAGCTCAGATCAACAAGTTCACAGGAATCATTCATCATCTGATGTCATTGGAAATGTGATGGATGGAAGGAAAACTCGAGGTGTGAAGATCAACTTTAGAGAAATGGTACGTTTCGCTAGCTTTGTCTCAGTTCTTGAACCAAAATCATATGTTCAGGCATTTGAAGATGAAATCTGGATTGTTGCGATGGAAGAAGAATTAGAACAGCTTGTGCGAAATAATGTATGGGAGTTGGTTCCTCGACCTGATGGAGTAAATGTGGTTGGCACAAAGTGGATTTTCAAGAACAAGATTGATGAAAATGGAGTTGTGGTACGGAACAAGCCTCGACTTGTAGCTCAAGGTTACTCTCAAATTGAGGGAGTTGATTTTGAAGAAACCTTTGCTCCAGTGGCTCGTCTCGAGTCTATCAGGCTATTCCTAGGTATGGCATGTATCATGAATTTTACAGTCTATCAGATGGATGTGAAGAGTGCTTTTCTTAATGGGATACTACAAGAAGAGGTATATGTCAAGCAACCTAGAGGGTTCGAAGACCCAGTGAAACTCAATCACGTTTACAAACTGAATAGGGCGTTGTATGGACTAAAGCAGGCCCCGCATGCATGGTACGAGCGACTGACACAATTTTTAGTCACAAAGAGTTACGCTAGGGGAAGTGTGGACAAAACCCTTTTCATTCTGACACAGAACAACCACATCATGATGGTTCAGATTTATGTTGATGATATCATCTTTGGTAGTACATCACAACAGTTGGTGGATAAATTTGTGCAGGATATGACTCAAGAGTTTGAAATGAGTATGGTTGGTGAACTGAAATACTTTCTGGGATTGCAGATTACTCAGAAAAAAGAAGGTATATTCATCTCTCAAAGCACATATGCGAAGAACCTTATACAAAGGTTCAAGCTTTATCAATGCAAGGAAGCTAATACTCCTATGAGCACTACGCTCAAACTATCAAGAGATGCTGAAGGAAAGGAGGTTGATGCAAAATCGTACAAAGGCATGATTGGTAGTCTTCTGTACCTTACTACTAGCCGACCAGATTTATGCTTGAGTGTTGGCATATGTGCAAGATATCAGGCTGCACCAAAGCAGTCACATCTAGAGGCAGTAAAGAGGATCATCAAGTACGTCAAAGGGACAACCAACCTTGGTATCTGGTATTCTAAAGGGTCGAACAAAAACTTGGTGGGATATTGTGACGCTGACTGGGCAGGAAGTGTGGATGATAGAAAAAGCACGAGCGGAGATTGTTTCTTTCTTGGAAATAATCTAATCACATGGATGAGCAAAAAGCAGAATTCTGTGTCACTCTCTACAGCAGAGGCAGAATATATTGCCTTGGGTAGTTGTTGCTCACAACTTTTATGGATGAAGCAAATATCTACAGATTATCAAATTGATTCAGGTCCCCTCCTAGTTCACTACGACAACAAAAGTGCTATCAGTATATCAAGGAATCCGGTACAACACTTGCACACAAAATACATCGATATTCGACACCACTTTATCCGCAATCTAGTGGAGGAGAAACAGGTAGTGGTTGAACGCATTGTCACCAATTTGCAACTGGCTGATTTATTTACAAAACCATTAGATTTTACTCGTTTTATCACATTAATAAATGCAATTGGTGTTTGCGAGATATGACTCTACTTTAAAGCCTGTAGAACTGGACTGTGTGCTGATCAAGAATCATATAAAGTTTTGATTTAGTTTGGATCACTCGCTTCGTGAAAAAGAGCTACCTATCATGTCGTCATCTCTGACTCTCAGTACAGGTTTCATAGAGTGACGTATCATCGAATTGCTCCTGAGAAATCAAGTGATGGAGCTGTCTCACGTGCTGTTACAAAAAAAAAAGGCAGAAAAACGAAGCAAAGAAAAATCTGGAGAAGAAAAAGAAAAGAAAACAAGAAAAAGAAAGTCAAACACGAGAACACAAAGCTCAAACTGTGTATCTAAGTCTTCTATCACTCCTTGAACAAAGGTTGAAAACTGACTCAGTGCATGATAAAGACATGATAGTGTGAAAGCTAGTCACAGTAGCAGTGACCACCAGACATTACGAATCAGGCCAAGCAGAGTATGTTATCTTGATCTGGTACAAAATCGGTTAGAGTCATGTTGAGCAATCTTGTTGTATACTTATGTGGCATATTCTTGCTTTATTTTTTCCTGTTTGATTCAGTCACCAGTTGCTTGGTGATGTATGTGACAACCACGCCAGTTGGTTCCCCATAGCGTTAGATATTGTTTATGGTTGTTGTTCTCTTGTGCTGTGCTTGAGGTTGTACTACTAATCTGTTGTTAAGTGGTTGATACAGTGAACTTGTGAGGAAGATCTTTTTCATTGGTTGATACAGTGAGCTGGTTAAGGAGTCTTGATGCAATGGTTGACCTTGTGTCTGAAGGAGGCAAGTAGTCTTTGGCTGAGTTTTGTGACGGGCTTGTTGACATTGTTGCTGCACTATCAGCTATTGGTGATGTTGTTCGTCAGCTTCAACATGCCTTCAGAGGTATTGTGTTTTTTAACTTATGTGTCACAAGCAAGGGGAGAAGATGATCTTAGTACTGATTCTGAGTCATTCTGATAGTATACCAGTTTGTGTTAAACAAGTTTTTTGGACTCTCATTGTGGTAGCAGTTAAGATGATTAGAATCTGCTATGATAACTAAGATGGCTATAATCATGGGGGAGATTTGTATTTATAAACAACTCATGTCGTTCTCTAAACCAAGTATTTTGGATATCTCTAAAAGAAAGTGAATTTCATGATTAACTCGATTCAAGCTTTGGGGCTGTTGTTTGGTATGTGTTTTGTTTTTGTTTTCGTGGTATGAATCTCCTGTTCAGGTGCTTGTGAGACACACAAGTCAAAAAGGGGGAGATTGAAGATGTAGTAGGTTGAAACATTCTTGAGCTAACTGGGAAGTAGTACAAGAGATGAGTCAAGACATCATGCAATGAACTAGAGAAAAAAGAAGAAGCTAGATTTCGTGAAGCCCATCTAGAATGACCTAACAAGCCTGGATTAAGAGGAGAAGTGTGGAAAGAGGAAGCAAATTCGAGTCTTAAAGGAGGATATATTCTTGTGAAAAGAATAAGGAAACTTTACAATAAAAAGGAGATATGAGAATTATGAGAAAAAAGCAAGTTGTATCTAGGGTTTTGCACGAACCAGCAAGGATACATAAGGAGACAGAACATTGTGGCAACTGAACACTCACAAAAGAGAGATTTTATTCAAGAGTTATGGGTTTCTAAGAGAAAGGGCAAAACTAAAGGGATAAAAGGCTTTTGGTGAGGTGTTCCAAGATTGTGTGTAATCTTGTAAACGTGTGAGGCTAGTGTAACAAATCAAGGGCGTCTTGAGCTTGTTCAAGGTCGTTTTAGGTGAGAATTGAGAGTGCACCTAAAATATTTTCTAGTAGAAACACGTATTGTAGTAGTCGTTGTATCACTGATTGACGCAGTTTTCTATTTCTATTAGCTTTTGTATTTTCAATGTGGTGAGGCTGCGTTGGTTGTATGTTATCTATTGTAATATTTCCCATGTTTGGTGAGTTGTATATCATGAGTGTCCCAATCCACGCGATAAAGGTGTGTTGGTTGTATGTTAGTCAAAAGCAAACGTATTCGTGTCTGGGAGATTATAGATCATGAGTGTGCGGATGACGATTCGTTTACGGCAGTGAAGTGGTGCATGCAGTGGAGCTTAGTTCTTTTTTTGTCAGTATGTGCAAGTTCTCATATTTCATAACCAAATTTAGAATTTTATACTGGTATAATAAGAAAAATGATTTGATGTTTTATCATCGATAACTTACTCTTTCGACTAAGCAAGCGTGATTGATGTTCCAAATGATATACATGTTACCGTTTCGATTAAATAAGCGTAACTTATAAACGTGTGATGTTCCAAATGGTGTACATGTTGCTTCTTATATGTTTTAGAATTATTATTTGTACATGCTATTAAGTATTTTGAGATCGGATATAAACTTTTTCAATAATTCGTTTTTCATCTCTGCTTTTTTTTAGTGTGTTTTTCTTTTTTAGTGTGTTAACGTAAATTTGCTTGTGATTCAAAATAGTGCACGAGACCTATGAATCAAAGTGGTTGGGAACGGGTGTTACACGCAGTGACCTACAACTTATAATATTTATACAAAATATCATTTGCATAAGTGGTTGCATTTATAAGAAGCTGAAAAACATAAGAAATTAGTGAGATTGAAAGAAACCAAGAAAAAAAAGTGTATAAAAATAATATACTGAACATTAATTTATATTGGATATGAATTTCGAAGTAGAAACCTTATAGCAACAAAAGCACAGAAAGAGACATGAGATGGAGTCATGGAAATATTCAGAAAAAGTATACAAAAATACTGAACTTGTTCTTAGGCGTAGGCAAATTTTATTAAAATGAAATTTTACTTTTGAAGTAGGATAAACATCTTAATGGAGGAGTCGTGAACATGATGGGAGATTGAAGAAATCATGGAGATGCGAGAAAGAAAATTAGCTTTAGTGACAAATCATGGAGATGCGATAAAGACGAATAATTTCATTAACAAAAATCATAAAATCTACTATATAAAAAGACACTGTAATATGTCTGCATCATCATTTGAGATTAGAACACGTGTTCCTGAATGAAATTAATATTATATTAAAAATAATTGATAAAAATAATATTTTTTAAATTTTTATTGCAAATATAACATTATTAATTTAAACTTTTAAAAATATTACAAATTTAATATTAAAATACTTTAAAAAAATTTTAATAATAAAAAATCAAATCTTAAATTAAAAAAATGAACTTAAATATAATATGTTAATTATATTTGTAATTTATTTATCATAAATATATATTTTTAGAAAATAATTTGTGATATTTTTAGAATTTTAAGTTTATCGTGTTAAATTGGGAACAAAAAATAAAAATAGTGTTATTTTAAAATATTGTTTTTATATAAATCAATAAAGTGATTATTATGTAATAAATGGTAATAAAAAGTATTTGAAATGAGAAAACAGATAAGTGGTAATTGACAAAAATAATATTTTTAAAATTTTTGTTATAAATGTAATATTATTAGTTCACAGTTTGTAAAATTATCACAAACTTAATATTAAAATATTTTTAAAATATTTTTAATAAAAAAATTAAACTCTACATTGAAAAAGTAGAATAATACCCTAAAATAGCATCATTTTAAGTTTATCTTCCAAATTTAGCACAATAAAATTAAAATTCCCAAAATAGCATAAATTATTATGTAAAAATAATTATTTACCTTAAATAAAATATATATATAAAATTAAAACATAATGTTTGGGTTCATTTTTTCTAATTTAGAGTTTAAATTATTTTCGTTAGGAATAAGTTTTCAATTAATTTAGTATTAAATTTGTGCTATTTTTAAAAATTTAAATGACTAGGGCTATAATTGGAACAAAATTTTGAAATGGTGCTATTTTAGTCAATTGCCCTGAACTACATATTCTAACCATCAGCACATTATAGGCAACGAGTATTGTAATCTTTCCACAATAACAATCCATATGAATACAAATACATATATTAATGAGGCAATTTATCTTTATGTGATGATTAAGTTTCGTACTGGTGACTACGTGGGACATGAGTTTATCAATGTTTTTTTTTGTTACTGGTTACAACGTACCGATCTAATAGTTTAATATTTTCATACGAAAATTTAACACCCTATTACCAGGAACGGTGGAACCAAACTTCATACATTTAACATCACGTAGAGATGATACAACCAGTATAATAGTTGCTCCTCTCGAATTTATCAATGTTTTAAAAATATTAAAGTTGCACTTCATGTAGTAGGTATTGAGAGGAATTAAGTATATTTCATCCCATTTTTGGACATGCTATGACAACACATGTTACACCATTTTTGCTACTGTCACAAGTGTAGAATTCAATTTTCATATTCCTTTGTATAATGATGTTGAGTTGTTCGGTCATATTCTTTTAACCCTGATGATAAAAAACGACGATAACAACAAATCTCCAAAATACTACTCTTTCAATCAAATATTCAAATTTATTTACATTATATGACGATCTCTTTAAATATTACACTATTGAAATTTTATTTTTTAAAAATTACTTTATTTTTAAGAGCTTAAATTGTATTTTAAAAAATTGTTTCAATTTTTTTTTTGATATTTTTCACTAACTAAATAATACTAGCTATCATTCTAGTTGTTTATCCAAAAATAAATCATAACTCAATCACAACCAATGGTTCACACACTACGGTATAAGTGATGTAATGCGGATGTCAACCTAACAAATGACTAACTAATCGTTTAAAAAAGTATTAGACATGCGTAATAAAATGCTAAATATATAGTGATAAACTACACCAAATTCTAAAACCAATAAAAAATACACATAATATATATATATATACCTTTAAAACGTACAAAATATAATTTTCAAATTTAATAGAACATGTCAATTTTAGGTAAAATATGGTTTCAAGTTAGCATTTTACGAAACTCTAAACTCTTATGCACTTAATGTTATTTTAAAAAATTATCATTGTAATTTTAAAATAAATAAATTTTTATAGTTATTTTTTCATCGATGTTGGTAACATTGTGCCTATCCAATAATCAATTAAGTTCACTTTAGAAGAAGAAGATGCTGTTGGAAGAGCGATTTTAAATTCGGGCTGTTACGGAGGCAAATAACAGTAACGTATGGCCCGTTACTTCGGTTTTCCGGATCCAAACCAGGTGCCGGCGGGATCGCACATCGGCAGAGCCACCCTCACGTGGTCCTCGGCCGTTTCTCCCTCAATGACGCTGGTGATTACGGCATCTCACTACAAGAAAACATGTGTTTTGCGACCACGGAAGTGATCGCAAAGTGGTCGTAAAACTGTATTTTGCGACTACTTTGCTACCACGTGAAGTGGTCGCAAAATAGTAGTCGCAAAAAAGTAGTCCAAATCAGTCGTAAATTTGCGACTGATTTGCGACCACGGAAATAGTGGTTCATTTTGCGACTAATTTGCGACCACTTGGTGATGACTATTTTTGTGACTAATTTACCACTGAATTTCTATAACAAATTTTGCCACTGTTTTGCGACTACATATGTGGTTGTGAAATATGTAGTCACAAATCAGTCATAAAATTTTGTGACTGATTTGCGACTACAAGAGTAGTGCAGTCGCAAATCAGTCACAAAATTTTGTGATTTTTGACTATTGTTCTTGATATGTCACATAAAAATTGTGACACATTTTGACTACATTGGTCCTGATTTAATCCCAATTTTTGTGATTGATTTTATGTATAGAAATTGCAAATCGGTGGCAAAATGCTGATTTGATAATTAAATACAACGTAATTAGATTTAAAAAAAATATATAAAATTTTAAATAACTATTGAAATAATTTTTATATTTTGAAAATAAAAATATTAATATTTTTTAAATTTAATTTCAAAATATTTAAATTATTTCAATAATAAATGTAAAATAATATTTGTAAATATACATTTTAATAATATTTTTTAAAATTAATTTCAATTATAATATTAATATTTTGTAATTAGAAATATTAATATAATAATTTATATTATTATGTTTTAATATTAATATTAGGTAAGTTTTTATAAATATTAATATAATAGTTTATAATTTATGGTTTAATATTAATATTATTTAATTTTTTATTAATTTATAATAAAATTATTTGAAAATATTTTTGAAAATTAATTTCCAAAATTATTATGTTTTAATAATATTTTTAAATTTTTAATTAAGAATATTTTCCTAAATTTATATTTTTAAACTATTAAATATTATAAATAGTTTTTATTAATGAATAATAAATATTATAATATTAAATAAAAAATATATGAACTAAATAATATAAAATATTGAATAAAAAGAAATAAAAAAATTTATTATTTAAAATTTGGAAATAAAATTAATCGAAAAAAGTCGATGTCGATGGTTCTCATGTGCAATCGTTATCCCATATATAGGAGGCGAATGCGGGATTCGTCCGTTGGAAATACCCGTAGAGCATCTCCAAGCTCGAGATCTTCTTTCGGTTTTCTCTATTCAGCTCTTCCATCTTCTGATTTGCTTTCAAAATTTGCGCGTTTTGTTGTTTAATTAACGCGTTTTGTTCTTGAAGCATTACGTACTCGGGAGAATTGGTTTGCAGCCCAATACGTCTACCCGTAGAATGTATGCGGTTCAGGCTACCAAGTCCATAAAGACGGCCTCGGTCATCCGACACAGAAGACTACAAAATAACAAAAACAAAAATTAAATAATAAATTTAATTATTTAATTAATTATAAAAATATGTTATAACAAAAAACTTTGAAAATTTTTTTTACCTGAATGAAGATCTCATTCTTTTGTTTTGGAGTCAGCTCAATTGGACAGGATGTCCCATCAGATGTTTCTGTTGGATCAACTTCCACGATCGCTATCTTCTCTTGGATGTTTCGTTCGTATGCTTTACAGATTTGTTTTGCTTTCAAATCTACATACGAACCATCCGGTCTTGTGTGAGTCTTTATAAAGACCTCACCTATTGAGACTGGTCGTCCCAAATTATGTTCCTTCACACATATTGAAATAAATTTTATTTAATTAATAACAAAAATGTTAATTAAATTTAAAGAAAAAAATGACTTACCATTTCCTGTTGGACCTGAATGTAGGATTTTTGGCCCGATAAATGTTTGTGCGGGCCAAGACCGTCCTGAGCGGAGTTGCGCTTGTGAGAGGATTTGGTACTGCTCTCGGTAGACGTTTCTGTTCCCCAATAGTCTGTCATAATTTTGTACAGACTTGGAGAAATCCATCGGGGATGTTTGCCGGTTGTATGAACCGTGCTCACCATCCCTTTCATCCGTCTTACGCAGATGGCCTCAAACTCTTTTCGTACCACCGGGGTGATCACAAGATCCCAAATGTACGATTGCTTCAAAATAATATTTTAAATATTAAAATTTGTTTAAATATTTTTAAATAAAAAAAAATTAAAATAAAATTTCTTACCGCAAACTCTATGAAATATTTTTTCTGCCTCTCAACAGGTACGACGGTCCAACTATGGGCCGTCAAATTTATTTTTCAAAAATTTTGCAATTTGACGGGTAATAGCCCCGTTATCGCAGTCAAACCTAATATTTCAATTATACAGAGACATTTTAATTTTATATTAATATATTATTAAAATTATAATAAATATTTATTAAAAAAATTTAAAAAATTAAAAAAATTATTACCACATTGTATTTGGTGCCGCTTGTGGAGACAACATTGTCAAATACTGCTCGCATCCCGGAGTTTGTAACAAACTATCAAGAGTGATAGTTTGTTCCTCCGTTCCCATTTTGTAGTCGGGAACTTCTTTCTCCTCATGTTAATCCGATTCCTGAAATCATGGAGATGTTTTGGTTTCAGGAACGGAGTGAGGGGGTAAATGTATATTGCAGAGGGAGGCGGGATGCTGCTCTATAAGTGGATGGTGAAGGGTTCGAGGAGGCCGAAGAGGTTCCACGGCTGGAAGACGATGCGATAGATCGTCTTCCACGACCTCTCAACGACCTACCGTTACTTGCCATTTTTTCTAAATGATTTGTGTTTAGAATGTGTTTAGAGAGGATTTTGATGGAGAAGTATTGAGAGAATTGTGAAAAATGAGGGAAAACCTTCGAGTATTTATAGTTTTTTTTTGCGACCACGTAGTGGCAAAATTTGAATTTAATGAAGTAGTCGTAAATCAGTCGCAACCACCAATTAATTTGGTGGGAAACGAAAACGTTCAAACTCCCACCAAATTAATTGGTATGAATCGTAATTTATGATTTGCGATTGATTACATAAATCGAATTTATTACGTGTCACAAATCGTTACATTGTCACTAATTTGCGACATTATTAATTTGACTGGAATGCCACCACATTGCCAATGCAGTGGAAAGTGGTGGCAAATCAGTCACAAATAATACCCTAAACCCTAAATTTTAAATTTTTGATGAATACATATAATTATATAAGATTAATTAATTGATTATAAGTTATACAAATTTTAATTACTATTAAAACAATAACATTTCCTAAATTTTCAAATAACTTACCTAAAACACTTAACAAATTTACTTAACCTTATACTTTTTATATACATTTCAAATGTTTTCTAAATATGAAATCATTAGAAATATGGTTTTCAATATATGTTATCACTTATAATGGTTAGTAGTCTCATTAGTATAGAAATACAAGTTTTAAATGTGGAAAATACTTAGGGGAAATGTGAATTTACCATATGTGGTCGCAAATCAGTCGCAAATTTGCGACTGATTTGCGACTTCTCATCAAATTTTGAGAATGGTCGATATGGTTAACTCTATCGACCAATTGATCTACTTCTATCTCTTGAACAAGCATTACCTCTTCATCATTTTCTTGTTGCAAGAGGCCAATCTCGTCTTTGTTTTTGTATTTCTCCAAAATGTTAGATCTTGGATTAACTTTCAAAACATTGAGTCATGTTTGTTTTGATGATGATTTAGTGTGCGGATAGGGAATATAACAAACTTGATCTGCTTGAGATGGTGATACATCATAAGTATTGAAATATAAATTAGTTATATATTTTTAACAAAATTAATTATATAGTTAATTATTAACGAATACGTACCGATAATAAATGGTTCGTATTTGTAGTATTTTCCCGATGATAAGACATCAACGATGCCATTTTCCGACTTCTGAGTACCTTTCGAGAGCGTAGGATCATACCATTCACATTTAAAAAGCGTGATCTTCAAATTTAGGAGTCCGACATACTCAAGTTGAATGATATATGTTAAAATCCCGTAGAAATCAGCTTCATCAGATGCATCTGAGTAATTGTCCCCCTTCACACAAATACCGCAGTTACATGTCTTTCTCTTATGTCCATGTTTCTTCGTGTGGAACATATAATCTCTTGTAAAACACATCGGCCAAGTGGACGCTTTATTCATCGGTCCTTGAACTAATTCTTGAGCCCATATAGGAAAGACACGTGAATCTGTGAAAGTGCATGAATTGACCTATGATCATATATCAAAATTTAAAGTTAATTAGTATTTCCAAATTAATAAATAAAATATAATATACATGTCAAATAATTAATTAAGCATACATAATCCCTAACTCATATGTGGAACACTTCCTCTCTTTTCGATGAAATGTCATCTTCCGAAAGATATGGATCATACATCGAATATGATCTTCAAATATGCTACAAAAGTAAATATTAAAAATTAATATATATTTCTTAATACAATGAATTGAAATATAATAAATGCAATTAATTGTTTTCATATACCTCTCTAGTGGCCGAAAAATATTCACAATTCCGTAAAACATATGTATGTGCATATTTATATTCTTTTTTGGAGAGCCATATTTCTCTATATTTACCACTTGGACGACCCATGTGCGTAAATATATCCGGTACTCCGAGATCCGGATATACAGGCACGTCACCTTCATCGAATCTTGTATACCTGTTTATATATATTATATTACTTACATTCATATATAATAAAATAATTAATTCACAAACATAACAATTAATTTAGGTTACCTGTTTTTCGTGCGTATGTGCGCAGCAAAATAATGTTCCGAGAACTAAGATATCTCATCATTCACATATGATTCAACAATCGACCCTGCAACATATCATTTGTTCTTCGTCTTATTTTTTAGTTTTTTAAAAAACCTTTCAAATGGATACATCCACCTATATTGCACAGGTCCACCCAGTTTAGCTTCGTATGGTAGATGTACAGGAAGATGCTCCATGACGTCGAAAAATGAAGGCGGAAAGATCTTTTCCAAATTGCACAAAATTATGACTATGTTTTCCTTAAAAATTCGGATACAGTTTTGTTGTAATGATCTGGAGCATAAATCACGGAAAAATCCTCCAATCCCTATATAAATATATATATATATATTAATTACCATCGATAATTAATTAGTACGTGCAATTATTATTAATTTATGTATTTCCAATTTAAAATATATTTATTACTATATTTACCTGATAATGCTAGATGAAAGTTCCGTGGTAAAAGTTCTGCAAATATAAAAGGGAGAAGTCTTTCCATAAAAATATGGTAGTCATGGCTTTTCATACCCAAAAATTTTAGTCTATCCATATCCACACAATTTGTTAAATCTGCCGCATAGCCGTCCGGAAATTTGACATCATTTTTTATATATTTTAATAACCATTCTTTCACTTTTTGAGTCAATCGAAATATAGGGAATGGAGCATTACTCCGACCATCCACGTGCAACTCTTTTCGAGAGCAAAACTTTGCAATATCCAACCTTGACTTAACTGTATCTTTTGATTTCTCTTTCACATTCATAACAGTATTAATAATGTTATCGAAGAAATTCTTCTCTATATGCATCACATCAAGATTATGTCGAAGGTTAAGATCCGTCCAGTACGGTAACTCCCAAAATATACTTTCTTTGTGCCAATTATGCCAGCTGCCGTAACCTTCTTCTTTACTTTCATGACTGTTTCCGCCGCACTCAGATGTTTTTAAAGGATTGACAGTTTTTATTCGCTCGTATAAAACTTGTTCTCCTGTCAATGATTGTGGAGGATAGTCATTCAAATCGCGCTTCCCTTTTAAAAAATTTGTTTTATTTTTCCGTAATGGGTGACCATTAGGAAGAAACGTTCTATGACAATCAAACCAACACGTCTTTCTCCCATTTGGTAATTGAAATGTCTTCGTATCATCCATATAAATTGGACATGCCAACCTTCCATGCGTTGTCTATCCTGACAACATTCCATAAGCAGGAAAATCGCTTATCGTTCATAGTAACACGACTTTTAGATTGAAATTTTGGTTCAGCGATACATCGTATGCATCAACTTTCGTATACCATAATTCTTTCAACTCATCAATCAAAGGTCGGAGGAATATATCCAGACTAGCACATGGATTATTTGGCCCCGAATTCAAAATGGTTAGAAACAAATACTCTTTCTTCATACACATCTCCGGTGGCAAATTATATGGAGTGATAATCACCGGCCATAATGAATGATTACGAGACATCCCAAATGGATTGAACCCATCAGTAACCCAAGATAAACGTTTCGAGATTCAGCAGCAAATCTAAGATGTAGATATTGAAAAAATTTCCACTCTGCAGCGTCAGATGGATGACTCATTTATCCGTCTTTTGCTTCATGCTTTGCATGCCACCTCATTGCCGCTGCGGTTTTTTCGCTTTGATACGTTCTTTTAAGTCTATCACCTATAGGTAAATACCACATACGACTGAAAGGTATTCTCGTCCTGCCCTCGCTTGGCTTATACCGGGGGGTATCGCAAAATTTGCATTTTTCCCATTTCTCATATTCTTTCCAGAAGATCATACAATTTTGAACACACACGTCAACTGTATAAAACGGGAGGCCTAAATTTCACATCAATTTTTTGGTATCATAATATGAACCCATTGCCTGATTCTCCTCGGGCAAATATTCTGTAAACAGCTCCGCCCAAGAATCCATACATTTTTCTGATAAATTAAAATCAGACTTGATGTTCATGAACCGAGCAACTAAAGATAACTGTGAGTGCCCTTCATGACAACCATCATACAATAGATTTTTCGCAGCTTCTAACATGTTGTAAAAATTTTGTGCTTCTTCATTAGGTCGTTCTTTTTCATTATAATTTTCTTCGTTCTGAGTATAGTACTGATGATTATCAGTCGTTGTCTCATGAAATACATCCGTCACCATTTCAACATATCTATTACCGGATATACCAACTGTTTCATCACTACTATAACCACGCGTACCTCCCTGATTTCTTTGGAAATCACCCCGACTAGTACTCGTCCCTAACTGAACATTCAGCTCTTCTCCATGTTTATACCAAATATAATAATTTGGCATAAATCTTCGATTATATAGATGACTCCGTATTTTCCGTCTCGGAATAAATTTATCATTTTTGAAATTAATACAATGACAGAAAAACTTACCTCCGCTACTTTGAGCTATAGGTTGACTACTTGCAAAATTCATGAACTGCTCCATGCCTTATGCAAATTCCGCCGATATATTTCTTGTTTCATTATCAATTCTTTTGTACATCCAATCTCTCGAATTGTTATAATTTCCCCACATGTTTTAAAAAAGAATTTTCCTTCAATTTTACAAATGAGAGAATGTGATGATGCATATATACAATATTTTGCCACTACTTTGCCACTACATTGCCACTGATTTGCCACTACTTTGCGACTACAGCAGTGTAGTAGCTTAAATTTCATTATACCTAACCCGCACATGTTTTTTATTGTGGCACTTTGCCACCATTTTGTGACTGAAGAGCCACTACAGCACGTAGGCGCAAATTGGTCGCATTTTTAGCGACCAATATGCGACTACCAAGTGATTTTCCATATGTAGTCGCTAATCAGTCGCTATTTTGTGACTGATTAGCGACTACCTAGGTCAGTCACAGCGAAGTCGCATTTTAGTCTCTAATTGGTTGCGTATTACGACCAAAATGCGACTACACGTATTGGTCACATTTTTGTGACCAATTTGCGACTACTTCTCCGTAGTCGCAAATTAGTCGCTAAACCGTGGCAAATATGGTCGCAAAATTTGTGACCACGTATGTAGTCGCAAATCGTAGTCGCAAATTGGCAGTTTCTTGTAGTGTCTTCACCTGCATCGGTCGAAAGAGGAAGGCGATCTCCACAATGGAATCGTGAAATAAAGAAGAAGATTCTCTTTCCTTGTCTCGGGAAGAATCTTGGCCGAGAATCGCACCTGCTTCAATGGTGGACTCACTTTCGGAAAGTGAGATTTCGATAAACGTTTGACATTTAACCCAGGAAATCTCACCGATCTCGATAGCCCAGCTTATTCCCATATTCGGCTATGGTGATTGCCGTGACAGCCGGGACTCGCCGGTAATGGCGACATGTCTCCACTTATATAAAGACGCCGATATCCTCCTACTCGACAACACACAAAAAACTCATTCACCTAAACAGAATTTCCCAAACCATCTTTGTGAAATCCTTGGATTTTCCGTTGGCCTCTCACTCCCGGAGATCCTCTCGGTAAAACTCACCTAGAAATCGGAAGCACCCAATGTCCCTCTCGCAAACCCGTAGGTAACTCTAGGCTCCGGAGAATTTCTGTTCAGACGAAGCACCGAAAACGGAAGCAGAATTCTAGCCACCGACGCTTGTGCAGTTGAAGACTTCCCATCATCGGAAATCTAACCGGTTACTCACCCTCATCGGTTCAGTTTCGAATCTACAAGATTAGATTCGGTTCAATTATTCCAACCAAGCAAACCAAAGAACACAACCAATTTCCCAGGATGACAATTTTTGGAAGGCTAGTGTCCAAAAATTATTCAGGAATGAAAAAATCAAGTCCGATAAGGATCCGGGCGTTTGACAACTCCACTGTTCTCAAACGATTTGAGACAATGCTGGTGGGAAGGATTCTGAATATGACCATACAAGATCATAGAGTCTGCACCTTCATCAGCCTTTTATCCTCAATTTTGCAATGTGAGGGGCGTGTTCAAGGCCAGGATCTGGGCCAGGGGAGATTTATGTTCCGGTTTAATTCGGAAGAGGACATCCTATCGGTACTTGAAAAACGGCCATACCATTTTGACCAATGGATGACCTCGCTGGAAAGATGGGTACCGAGTGTAAGGCCCAACTTCCCATGCACAATCCCTTTCTGGGTGAAAGTTATGGTAATTCCAACCCACTATTGGGCCGAGGAGACAATCATGGACATCGGGCAAACAATGGGCAAACTCCTGCAATAAGACGTGAATGAGCCAAAAATAAGGGTTTCTCTCCAAGTAGACGAATCACTGATCTTCATAAGTGGCTTGCAATTCGCAAATGGAGACATAGTCACGGTGACATTCGACTATGAAAAGTTGGCAAAGTTTTACGAACGATGCCACCGAATAACGCATGATAAAAGACACTGCTCATCCATGCAAACCTCCTCCTACATAGAACCTGACGCACCACTACTCCTCCCCCCCCCTTCCCTGATACAAGCCTCGATTCAAAGCTTATATGCGTGTGGGCTGTTTGGAGTAGGTTAGGTGAGAAACTCGACCTTAGACTTCTTGGATAGGAGTTTTTGGGATGGTATTTGATGGAAGGGTGAAGTGAACCACACGAGGGGTAATGAACCTTGTGATAAATCACAAACTTAGAGCTAGGAGGGCTGGTCTCAACTAGGTTCTAACCGCACAAGTCTCTTTTGAGAGAAAGCTTGTAGGAAGAAAGTTCTACTTTATTAATATCAAAAAGGTTGTCGAACTACAATGCTGGAAGGAGCCTTATTAATATGCTTGACAGCTTGACCTTCTAGTGTCGACTCAAAGAAAGAAAAGAAAAAATCAAAACTGCACAAATGGAAAATGTACAAAAGTGCATAACCGAAAAAGGACATATTCCTAAAATGTCTTTGACTCAAAAATGTAAACAATCTAGATCCTACCCTGCAAAACAAAAAGAGGCATATATTCAGATTGAAAATTTACCTTTCTTGCCTCACGGCAAAGATATGGAAAGTGGCCGTCCTTGTGGCATGCACGCGCCTTGCTCCTAGTCTTCGACTTGGAGTAGGGTTAGGAATCTTTGGGCCCTGACCTCTCTTGCCACTAAAGCCCAAGTCTCTGAAGTCCCTTGCATTGTTGAGAAGACTTTTGACTCTTCTTTGCACTTCTGGCCCAGTGTCCTTAGTCGATCTTCCTCTAGGAGCTTGTCGACCCATAAGATGAACTTGTGGAAGAGTGCTCTTGATCTGCTCCTTGTCATTGCTCATGGTGGCACCACTGGTGTTGAGACTTCCTCTAGATGCATGTCCTGAAGTTGGTAGCTTATCTGGTCCGAGTCTCCTTGTGTAGAAGTTGAAATGCTCGTGTACTCGTCTGGATCAGCTGTACCCTAGATCGGCTCTACCGGCTGGACTGTGCGAGGTACTGGCCGAAATGCCTTCTGGACCGGCCAAGTTGATCCCGGAGTCGGCGGCGTCACCAATGGGACCGGCGGTGTCATCCATATTACCACCAGTTGGGCCGGAGGTTTGGGCCTCTCCGCAGGCAATGCTGATCGGTCTGCTCCTGTTGGTCGAGGGTTCGGCGGTACCGCTTGGGCCGGCAGACGTGCCAAATGGCCCGGCTGTCTCGGGCAAGCTTCCTGGTCGGCCAGTCTGGTCTCCTGGCCGGACATACGACCTGATGTCCTCATCATCCCCTCCTTCTTTAGTAGGTTTTGACCTCAAAGCTGGTTCATCTGCATGGAAAGGGGCTAAGTCAGTTACCTTGAACGTGTTGGACACATTAAACTCACCTGGGAGCTCGATTCGGTAGGCGTTGTTGTTGATCCTCTCCAGCACTCTGAATGGTCCGTCTCCTCTTGGTGCTAGCTTGGAACTCCTTAGGTTGGGGAACCTCTCCTGCCGTAGGTGTAGCCATACCCAATCGCCTGGTTGAAAGATCACATCCTTTCTTCCCTTGTTAGCATGAGTCACGTACTGCCCAGCCCTCTTCTCCAAGTTCTCTGCTACCTTCTGGTGTAACTTCCTTATGAACTTTGCCTTGGATGCTCCGTTGAGGTTGGTCATCTCTGATGGTGGCAATGGCGTTTGCTCCAATAGGGTGAGAGGGTTGAAGCCGTATACTACTTCAAAGGGTGTCTTCTTGGTTGCTGAGTGCACGGCTCGGTTGTAAGCAAACTCTATGAATGGCAAGCACTCCACCCAAGTCTTGAGGTTCTTCCCTAGTGTAGTCCTGAGAAGAGTTGATAGTGTCCGGTTGACAACTTTAGTTTGGCCATCGGTTTGAGGATGGCAGGTGGTAGAGAAGAGTAGCTTCGTACCTAGCTTCCTCCAAAGGATCCTCCAGAAATGGCTGAGGAACTTGGTGTCCCTGTCTGATACGATGGTCCTTGGCACTCCATGAAGCCGTACTATCTCCCTGAAGAACAGCTCGGTTGTTTGCATGGCAGCATTGACATTGGCACATGGAATGAAATGTGCCATCTTGGAGAATCTGTCCACCACTACAAAGATTGCATCTTTTTGGTTGATCTTGGGCAGACCTAGAACAAAGTCAATTGAGATGTCCACCCATGGATGTGTAGGTATGGGCAGTGGGAGATACAACCCGTGAGGGTGCACTCAGGACTTCGCCTTTTTGCAGGTGACGCAACTTGCACAATGGGCTTCTTCTGACCTTTTGATGTGTGGCCAGTAGAAGTGCTCCTTGACCACTGCTAGAGTCTTGTCGACACCAAAGTAGCCCATGAGTCCTCCTCCATGAGCTTCTCGGATAATAAGCTCCCGTAATGATCCTTGTGGTATGCACATCCTTCTTTCTCGGAACAAGAATCCCTCATGGATGTAAAACTTGCCATGACTCCTTGTGCCACACTCCTTGTAGCTCTCAGCAAAGTCAGGATCATCCTTGTATAGGTACTTGATGTGCTCGAATCCTAGGACCTTTGCCTCCATGGTGGTTATCAAGGCAAACCTCCTTGATTGTGCATCGGCTACCACATTGTCTTTGCCTTTCTTGTACTTGATGATGTACGAGAAGGTCTCTATGAACTCCATCCACCTGGCATGTCTCCTCTTGAGATTGGTTTGCCCTCTAAGGTGTTTGAGAGTCTCGTGATCAGTGTGGATCACAAACTGATACAAGCCTTGATTCAAGGATGTATGCGCGTGGGCTGTTTGTAGAAGATTAGGTGAGAAACTCAACCTTAGGCTTCTGGATGGGGGTTTTCTGGTTGGTAAAAGATGGAAGGGTGAAGTGAACCACACGAGGGGTGATGAACCTCGTGATAAATCACAAACTTAGAGCTAGGAGGGCTGGTCTCAACTAGGTTCTAAGCGCACAAACTTCTTTGAGAGAATAACTTGTAAAGAAAATTCGATCTCTATTAATTAGCAAAAAGGTTGTCGAACTACAATGCTGGAAGGAGCCTTATTAATATGCTCGACAGCTTGACCTTCTAGGGTCGACTCAAATAAAGAAAAGGAAAGTGTACAAAAGTGCACAAAAGGAAAAGATACAAAAGTGCATAACCGAAAAAGGACCTATTCCTAAAATGTTCTTGACTCAAAAATGTAAAGCAACTAGATCCTACCCTGCAAAACAGAAAGAGGCATATATTCGAATGTAAACTTACCTTAACTCACCTCACGGCCAAGAAATGGAAGGTGGCCGTCCTTGTGGCTTGCACGCGCCTTGCTCCTAGTCTTCGACATGGAGTAGGGTTAAATATCTTTGGGCCCTGACCTCTCTTGCCACTAAAGCCCAAGTCTCTGATGTTCCTTGTGTTGTTGAGAAGCCTTTGGACTCTAATTTGCTCTTCTGGCCCATTGTCCTTAGCTGCTCTTCCTCTAGGAGCTTGTCGACCCATAAGCTGAATTTGTGGAAGAGTGCTCTTGATCTGCTTCTTGTCATTGCTCCTGGAGGTACCACTGGTGTAGATACTTCCTCTAAGTGCATGTCCTGGAGCTGGTAGCTCATTTGGTCCGAGTCCTCTTGTGTAGAAGTGGAAGTGTGCGTGTACTCGGCTGGATGGCCTGTACCGGCTGGATTGTGCGCGGTACTGGCCGGAATGACTTCAGGACCGGCCAAGTTGATCCCGGAGTCGGCGGTGTCATCAGAGGGACCGGCGGTGTCATTCACGTCCCCACCAAGTGTGCCGGAAGCTTGGGCCTCTCCGCCGGCAATGTTGACCGGTCTGGTCCTATAGGTCGAGGGTCCGGCGGTACTGTCTGGTCCGGCAGGCGCGCCAGATGGTCCTGCTGTCTCGGGCAAGCTTCCTGGTCGGCCAGTCTGGTCTCCTGGCTGGATGTACGACCTGATGTCCTCATCATTCCCTCCCTCTTCAGTAGGTTTTGTCCTCAAAACTGGTTCATCTGCATGGAAAGGGGCCAAGTCAGTAACATTAAACGTATTGGACACATTAAACTCACCTGGAAGCTCGATCCGGTAGGCGTTGTTGTTGATCCTCTCGAGCACTCTGAATGGTCCATCTCCTCTTGGTGCTAGCTTGGAACTCCTTAGGTTTGGGAACCTCTCCTGCCGTAGGTGTAGCCACACCCAATCGCCTGGTTGAAAGATCACCTCCTTCTTCCTTTGTTGGCATGAGTCACGTACTGTCCGGTCCTCTTCTCCAAGTTCTCTGCTACCTTCTGGTGTAACCTCCTTATGAACTCTGCTTTGGATGCTCCGTTGAGGTTGGTCATCTCAGCTGGTGGCAGTGGCGTTTGCTCCAATGGGGTGAGAGGGTTGAAGCCGTATACCACTTCAAATGGTGTCTTCTTGGTTGCTGAGTGCACGGCTCGGTTGTAAGCAAACTCAATGAATGGTAGGCACTCCACCCAAGTCTTTAGGTTCTTCCCTAGTGTAGTCCTGAGAAGGGTTGATAGTGTCCTGTTGACAACTTCAGTTTGGCCATCGGTTTGAGGATGGCAAGTGGTAGAGAAGAGTAGCTTCGTGCCTAGCTTTCTCCAAAGGGTCCTCCAGAAGTGGCTAAGGAACTTGGTGTCCGTGTCTGATACGATGGTCCTTGGCACTCCATGAAGCCGTACTATCTCCCTGAAGAACAGCTCAGCTGTTTGTGTAGCATCATTGACATTGGCACATGGAATGAAGTGTGCCATCTTGGAGAATCTGTCCACCACTACAAATATTACGTCTTTGTGGTTGATCTTGGGCAGACCTAGAACAAAGTCCATCGAGATGTCCACCCATGGATGTGTTGGTATGGGCAGTGGGAGATACAACCCGTGAGGTTGCACTCGGGACTTTGCCTTCTTGCAAGTGATGCACCTTGCACAATGTGCTTCTACTGTCCTCTTGATGTGTGGCCAGTAGAAGTGCTCCTTGACCACTGCTAGAGTCTTATCGACACCAAAGTGGCCCATGAGTCCTCCTCCATGAGCTTCTCGGATGATAAGCTCCTTAGTGATCCTTGTGGTATGCACAGCCTTCTTTCTCGGAACAAGAATCCTCATGGATGTAGAATTTGCCATGACTCCTGTGCTACACTCCTTGTAGCTCTCAGCAAGGTCAGGATCATCCTTGTATAGATCCTTGATGTGCTCGAATCCTAGGACCTTTGCCTCCATGGTTGATATCAAGGCAAACCTCCTTGATAGTGCATCGGCTACCACATTATCTTGCCCTTCTTGTACTTGATGATGTACGGAAGGTCTCTATGAACTCCATCCACCTGGCATGTCTCCTCTTGAGATTGGTTTGCCCTCTGAGGTGTTTGAGAGTCTCGTGATCAGTGTGGATCACAAACTCCTTGGACAGCAAGTAATGCTGCCAAGTCTCCAATGCTCGGACAAGGGCATAGAGCTCCTTGTCATAAGTGGGGTAGTTCAGTGAGGCACCACCTAGCCTCTCACTGAAGTATGCCACTGGTCTCCCTCCTTGAGTTAGCACTGCTCCTATGCCTATTCCAGAGGCATCACACTCCACTTCAAACGTCTTGTTGAAGTCGGGAAGGACTAACACTGGTGCGTGTGTAAGGCTGTCCTTCAAGGCCTTGAATGCCTTCTCCTGAGCTTCTCCCCAGCTGAATCCCACGTTCTTCTTCACTACTGCTGTCAGTGGTGAGGCAATACTGCTGAAGTTGGGCACGAATCTCCTATAGAAGCTGGCCAGTCCGTGGAAGCTCCTTACTTGGCTGATGTTTCCTGGTGTTGGCCATTCTTGTATGGCTCGAATCTTCTCTTCATCAACCTGTAGGCCCTGTGAACTCACAACAAAACCTAAAAAGACAAGCTTATCAGTACAAAAGGTGCACTTCTTGAGATTGGCATAAAGCTCTTCTTGTCGAAGGGTTTTAAGTACCATCTCAAGATGTGTGAGGTGTTCCCGTAGGCACTTACTATAAACCAAAATGTCATCAAAGTAAACTACTACGAACTTACTGATGTACGCCCTAAGAACTTGGTTCATAAGGCGCATGAAGGTGCTTGGGGCATTAGTCAAGCCAAATGGCATGACTGTCCACTCGTAGAGCCCTTGCTTTGTCTTGAAAGCAGTCTTCCATTCATCACCGTGGCTCCACTCAGCTCATCTAGCATATCATCCAGTCGTGGTATTGGATGCCTATACTTGACTGTGATGTTGTTGATTGCTCGGCAGTCCACGCACATGCGCCAAGTCCCATCCTTCTTGGGCACTAGTAGCACTGGTACAGCACATGGACTGAGGCTCTCTCGAACATATCCCTTCTCCAGGAGCTCCTTGACTTGCTTCTCAAGCTCCTTGGACTCCTCTGGACTCATCCGGTAGGCTGGCCGGTTGGGCAGGGCTGCTCCGGGCACTAGATCAATCTGGTGTTCTATGCCACGTAAAGGAGGCAAGCCTGCTGGTATCTCCTCTGGAAATACATCCTGGAATTTGTTGAGGAGAGTTGCTACTTCAGAGGTAGCTCTACCTGTCCCTGTTCTATACTCAACACTTCCTTGAAAACCATTAGTAACATTAAATCCTTCGAGGCTAAAGCTCTCCGGACATGGCTTGGTTGAATAAGAAAATTAGATTTGATAAGTTTCTTTTCCTTACTCATTTGGAGTTGTAGCTCATGTACTTGGGCAGGTGTAAGAGGAGCTAGGCTGACCTTTCTCTTGTCATGCACGAAGGTGTAGAGATTGGTTCTGCCATCATGCCTGGTCTCTTTGTCAAACTGCCATGGTCTTCCTAGTAGAAGATGGCCAGCTTGCATGGGCACCACGTCGCACATGACTTGATCCTGGTACTTGCCCACACTGAATGGTACAATGACTTGTTCATGGATCTTTAGCTCCACTTTGTCATCGAGCCATCTCAGTCTATATGGTCGAGGATGCCGTGTCTCTCTAGACCTAGCTTATCAACCATATACGCACTAGCAACGTTAGTGCAAGAACCACCATCTATGATGAGGTTACATACCTTTCCCTTGATGGTGCAACGGCTGTGGAAGATGTTCTCCCTTTGGATGGTCTCTGAAGGATCCACCATTGCACTGAGGATACGTCTAGTGACCAGCACTTCCCCCACATCAGGGTACTCAATGTCACCATACTCTCCTTCTGGTTCATAGTCCTCTTCATCTTGGGACTCATATTCTCCTGCCTCCGTAATCAGCATGACTCGGTTGTTTGGGCACTCTCTTGAGATGTGTCCACGTCCCCTGCACTTGAAACAAGTTATGTCACGTGATCTTTGAGGGTTAGAAGACTTACCAGGCTCTCTCTGGTCACGGGTGGGTTCAGAAGGCTTGCTCTTGAACCTTGACTCGATCTCTATGCTTTTGCCTTTGTCTACAGGCTTGGGCATGTTGCTTGGTGCCCAAGGTGTCTTAGGCTTGCTGCGGATGTCTTGGCTCTTACGCTTGATGTGCTGCTCAGCTTGCACAGATAGGTGGAACAAGTCTTTGAAGTCATTGTAGATTTGCCTTTCCACCTTGCGGTTGATCCTTTCTTGGAGTCCATCCAAGAATTGTGCCATCAATGCTTCTTCATCATCATTGAGCTCCAATCTGTTCCTTAGCTTCTCGAACTCTTCATAGTATTCTTCTACTGGTCTGGTACCCTGCTTAAGAGTACGAAAACGACATTGCAAATCTCTATGAAAGTAAGGTGGAACAAACCTTTGTCGCATGAGGTCTTTCATGTCAACCCATGAGTCTACGGGCCTCATTCTCTTCCTCCTTCTGTCAGATACCTCACGATCCCACCAGATGAGGGCATTGTCCGTGAGTTGTGCTACTGCCATTGAGACTCTCCTAGGTCCTGGTTGGTTGTAGTGATCAAAGATATGATCCATTCTCCTCTCCCATTCTAGGTAAGCCTCGGGGTCTACTTTTCCTGCAAAACTTGGAGGAGTTAGTTTAACATCAGGATGAATTACCCGGTTGTAGGTGTGTTCAGCTTCATCCTCATGATGTCTAGGAGGCATTCTTGATCTCTGGTGAAGACCATATGGCTCAAAGCCATCATCTTCTGCCTCTGGTTGCCGTGGAGGTCCTCTCGGTCTATGGTGATAGTTATGAGGTTGTGTGTCCTCATCTCCATCTGGCTGGGGTTCCTCCTGTTCGTGTCGTGTCCTTAGGTGCTCAGGACCCTCAGGACGGTCTTGCTCAGCTCTTACGTGCCTTATGGCCTGGAATCTCACCGGTCTTTCCACGCGCTCCAACCTCTCGCCTATGGATGCGAGTTGTGTTTGGAGTGTGGTGAACATGGCCATCATGGCTTCGGTTGCTTCTCTATTTTCTTATGCCATTGTGTGCTACAAAAAGAGAAGACAAGTTATGATGCTCCTAAATTATTAGGAGGGTTTTCTTTTTATAAGGATTCAAAAATTTGCAAAAAGGAAAAAATCTGGGAATTGGAAATTCAAAAAAATGTGAAGATTTGAGAAAAAGGAAACTTTCTTGACAACTTGTGCTAGCTGTCCAATTCGAATTCCTTTAGTATTCTTTCTATTTTCTTTTTATTTTCTTTTTAATTTAACTTAAAAATAAAGGAAATATGATTTAAACAAAAAGGAAAACGTGAATGGCAATGCAAAAGTGAATCTAAACCCTAGTGAAACACGTAGAAGGCTAGATGCACTCGGTTTGGAGTTTGATGTTATTTTTTTTATTTTTCTTGAATGCGACTTAAACTAATGCAAGAACTAAAAACAAAACAAGCAAAAGGATAGAAACAACCTGGTTTAGGAGCTTTAAGCTCTGATACCAAAATGATACAAGCCTTGATTCAAGGATGTATGCGCGTGGGCTGTTTGTAGAAGATTAGGTGAGAAACTCAACCTTAGGCTTCTGGATGGGGGTTTTCTGGTTGGTAAAAGATGGAAGGGTGAAGTGAACCACACGAGGGGTGATGAACCTCGTGATAAATCACAAACTTAGAGCTAGGAGGGCTGGTCTCAACTAGGTTCTAAGCGCACAAGCTTCTTTGAGAGAATAACTTGTAAAGAAAATTCGATCTTTATTAATTAGCAAAAGGTTGTCGAACTACAATGCTGGAAGGAGCCTTATTAATATGCTCGACAGCTTGACCTTCTAGGGTCGACTCAAATAAAGAAAAGGAAAGTTTACAAAAGTGCACAAAAGGAAAAGATACAAAAGTGCATAACCGAAAAAGGACCTATTCCTAAAATGTTCTTGACTCAAAATGTAAAGCAACTAGATCCTACCCTGCAAAACAGAAAGAGGCATATATTCGAATGTAAACTTACCTTAACTCACCTCACGGCCAAGAAATGGAAGGTGGCCGTCCTTGTGGCATGCACGCGCCTTGCTCCTAGTCTTCGACTTGGAGTAGGGTTAAATATCTTTGGGCCCTGACCTCTCTTGCCACTAAAGCCCAAGTCTCTGATGTTCCTTGTGTTGTTGAGAAGCCTTTGGACTCTAATTTGCTCTTCTGGCCCATTGTCCTTAGCTGCTCTTCCTCTAGGAGCTTGTCGACCCATAAGCTGAATTTGTGGAAGAGTGCTCTTGATCTGCTTCTTGTCATTGCTCCTGGAGGTACCACTGGTGTAGATACTTCTTCTAGGTGCATGTCTTGGAGCTGGTAGCTCATTTGGTCTGAGTCCTCTTGTGTAGAAGTGGAAGTGCACGTGTACTCGGCTGGATCGGCTGGATTGTGCGCGGTACTGGCCGGAATGACTTCAGGACCGGCCAAGTTGATCCCGGAGTCGGCGGTGTCATCAGAGGGACCGGCGGTGTCATCCACGTCCCCACCAAGTGTGCCGGAAGCTTGGGCCTCTCCACCGGCAATGTTGACCGGTCTGGTCCTATAGGTCGAGGGTCCGGCGGCACTGTCTGGTCCGGCAGGCGCGCCAGATGGTCCTGCTGTCTCGGGCAAGCTTCCTGGTCGGCCAGTCTGGTCTCCTGGCTGGATGTACGACCTGATGTCCTCATCACAAACTCCTTGGACAGCAAGTAATGCTGCCAAGTCTCCAATGCTCGGACAAGGGCATAAAGCTCCTTGTCGTAAGTGGGGTAGTTCAGTGAGGCACCACCTAGCTTCTCACTGAAGTATGCCACTGGCTTCCCTCCTTGGGTTAGCACTGCTCATATGCCTATTCTAGATGCATCACACTCCATTTCAAACGTCTTGTTGAATTCGGGCAGGACTAGCACTGGTGCATGCGTAAGGCTGTGTTTCAAGCCCTGGAATGCCTTCTCTTGAGCTTCTCCCTAGCTGAATCCCACGTTCTTTTTTACTACTGCCGTCAATGGTGAGGCAATACTGCTAAAGTTGGGCACAAATCTCCTGTAGAAGCTGGCTAGTCCGTGGAAACTCCTCACTTGGCTGATGTTGCTCGGTGTTGGCCATTTTTGAATGACTCGAATCTTCTCTTCATCAACTTGTAGGTCCTGTGAACTTACAACAAAACCTAAGAAGATAAGTTTATCAGTACAAAAGATGTAATTCTTGAGATTGGCATAAAGCTCTTCTTGTCGAAGGATTTTAAGCACCAACTCAAGATGTGTGAGGTGATCCCTTAAGCACTTACTATAAACTAATATGTATTCGAAATAAACTACAACAAACTTACTGATGTACGCCCTAAGAACTTGGTTCATAAGACGCATGAAGGTGCTTGGGGCATTAGTCAAACCGAATGGCATAACTGTCCACTCGTAGAGCCCTTGCTTTGTATTGAAAGCAGTCTTCCACTTATCACCTTCCTTCATCCTGACCTGGTGGTATCCACTCTTAAGGTCTATCTTGAAGAAGACCGTGGCTCCACTCAGTTCATCTAGCATGTCATCCAGCCATGGTATCTGATGCGGGTACTTGACTGTGATGTTGTTGATTGTTCGGCAGTCCACACACATACGCCAAGTCCCATCCTTCTTGGGCACTAGTAGCACCAGTACGGCACATGGACTGAGGCTCTCTCGAACATAGCCTTTCTTCAGGAGCTCCTTGACTTGCTTCTCAAGCTCCTTAGACTCCTCTGGACTCATCCGGTAGGCTGGTCGGTTGGGCAGGGCTGCTCCGGGCACGAGGTCGATCTGGTGCTCTATGCCTCGTAGGGGAGGTAAGCCTACTGGTATTTCTTCCAGGAACACATCCTGGAACTTGTTGAGGAGAGCTGCTACTTCAGAAGGTAGCTCTACCTGTTCTTTCTCTACATTCAACACTTCTTTGAAAACCATTAGTAGCATTAGATCCTTCGAGGCTAAAGCTCTTCGGACATGACTTGGTTGAATAAGAAAATTAGATTTAATGAGCTTCTTTTCCTTACTCATTTGCTGTTGAAGCTCATGTACCTGGGCAGGTGTGAGAGGAGCTAGGCTGACCTTTCTCTTGTCATGCACGGAAGTGTAGAGATTGGTTCGGCCATCATGCCTGATCTCCTTGTCAAACTGCCATGGCCTTCCTAGCAGAAGATGGCCAGCTTGCATAGGCATCACGTCGCACACGACTTGGTCTTGGTACTTGCTCACACTGAATGGTACAGTGACTTGCTCGTGGATCTTGAACTCCACTTTTTCATCGAGCCATCTAAGTCTATACGGTCGAGGGTGCCTTGTCTTCTCTAGACCTAGCTTATCAACCATGTACGCACTAGCAATGTTAGTGCAAGACCCACCATCTATGATGAGGTTACATACCTTGCCCTTGATGGTGCAACGGCTGTGGAAGATGTTCTCCCTTTGGATGGTCTCGGAAAGATCCACCATTGCACTGAGGATGCGTCTAGTGACCAGCACTTCCCCCACATCAGGGTACTCAATGTCATCGTACTCTCCTTCTGGTTCATAGTCCTTTTCATCTTGGGATTCATACTCTCTAGCCTCCGTAATCAGCATGACCCGGTTGTTTGGGCACTCCCTTGAGATGTGTCCGTGACCTCTACACTTGAAACAAGTGATGTCACGTGATCTTTGAGGGTTAGAGGACTTACTAGGCTATCTCTAGTCACGGGTTGGCTCAGGAGGCTTGCTCTTGAACTGTGACTCTATCTCTATGCCTTTGCCTTTGTCTACGGGCTTGGGAATGTTGCTTGGTGCCCAAGGCGTCTTAGGCTTGCTGCGGATGTCTTGGCTCTTACGTTTGATGTGCTGCTCAGCCTGGACAGATAGGTGGAACAAGTCCTTGAAGTCATTGTAGATTTGCCTTTCCACCTTGCGGCTGATTCTTTCTTGGAGTCCATCCAAGAATTGTGCCATGAAAGCTTCCTCATCGTCATTGAGTTCCAGCCTGTTCCTTAGTCTCTCAAACTCTTCATAGTACTCCTCTACTGACCTGGTACCCTGCTTAAGAGTACGAAAACGTCGTTGCAAATCTCTATGAAAATAAGGTGGAACAAACCATTGCCTCATGAGGTCTTTCATGTCGACCCATGAGTCTACAAGCCTCAATCTTTTCATCTTTCGGTCAGACACCTCACGATCCCACCAGATGATGGCATTGTCCGTGAGTTGTGCTACTGCCATGGAGACTCTCCTAGGGCCTGGTTGGTTGTAGTGATCGAAGATGTGTTCCATCCTTCTCTCCCAATCTAGGTAGGCCTCGGGGTCTACTTTTCCTACAAAACTCGGAGGTGTTAGCTTAACATCAGGATGAGTTACCCGGTTGTAGGCGTGTTCATCTCCATCCTCATGATGTCTAGGAGGCATCCTTGGTCTCTGGTGATGTCCATATGGCTCGAAGCCATCACCTTTTGCCTCTGGTTGCCGTGGAGGCCCTCTCGGCCTATGGTGATAGTTATGAGGTTGTGCATCCTCATCTCCATCTGGTTGGGGCTCCTCCTGTTCGTGTCATGTCCAAAGGTGATCAGGACCCTCAGCACGGTCTTTCTCAGCTCTCACGTGCCTTATGGCCTGGAATCTCACAAGCCTCTCCATGCGCTCCAACCTCTCGCCTATTGATGCGAGTTGCGTTTGGAGGGTGGTGAACATGGCCATCATGGCCTTGGTTGCATCTCTATTCTCTTCTGCCATTGTGCTACAAGAAAGAAACACAAGTTATTTTTCTCCTAAGTGGATTAGAAGGGTTTTCTTATATAGGAGAATTCGAATTTGCAAAAAGGAAAAAGTTGAGAAAAAGGAAAAACCTGAAAAAAAAAGAAAAGTTTAGAAAAATGGAAACTTGCTACAACTTGTGCTAGCTGTCCAATTCGAATTCTTTTGGTATTTTTTCTATTTTCTTTTTCTTTTCTTTTTAATTTAACTTAAAAATAATGGAAATATGATTTGAACAAAAAGGAAAACGTGAATGGCAATGCAAAAGTGAATCTAAGCCCTAGTGATACACGTAGAAGCTAGATGCACTCGGTCTGGAGTTTAGTGTTATGTTTTTGATTTTTCTTGAATGCGACTTAAACTAATGCAAGAACAAGAAACAAAACTAACTAAAGGATAGAAACAACCTGGTTTAGGAGCTTTAAGCTCTGATACCGAAATGATACAAGCCTCGATTCAAGGTTTATATGCGCGTGGGCTGTTTGGAGAAGGTTAGGTGAGAAACTCGACCTTAGACTTCTTGGATAGGGGTTTTTGGGTTGGTATTTGATGGAAGGGTGAAGTGAACCACACGAGGGGTGATGAACCTCGTGATAAATCACAAACTTAGAGCTAGGAGGGCTGAGGGCTGGTCTCAACTAGGTTCTAAGCGCACAAGTCTCTTTTGAGAGAAAGCTTGTAGGAAGAAAGTTCTACTTTATTAATATCAAAAAGGTTGTCGAACTACAATGCTGGAAGGAGTCTTATTAATATGCTTGACAGTTTGACCTTCTAGGGTCGACTCAAAGAAAGAAAAGGAAAGATTACAAAAGTGCACAAATGGAAAATGTACAAAAGTGCATAACCGAAAAAGGACCTATTCCTAAAATGTCTTTGACTAAAAAATATAAACAATCTAGATCCTACCCTGCAAAACAGGAAGAGGCATATATTCGAATTGAAAACTTATCTTTATTACCTCACGGCCAAGAAATGGAAGGTGGTCGTCCTTGTGGCATGCACGCGCCTTGCTCCTAGTCTTCGACTTGGAGTAGGGTTAGGAATCTTTGGGCCCTGACCTCTCTTGCCACTAAAGCCCAAGTCTCTGAAGTCCCTTGCATTGTTGAGAAGCCTTTGGACTCTTCTTTGCACTTCTGGCCCACTGTCCTTAGTCAATCTTCCTCTAGGAGCTTGTCGACCCATAAGCTGAACTTGTGGAAGAGTGCTCTTGATCTGCTCCTTGTCATTGCTCCTGGTGGCACCACTGGTGTTGAGATTTCCTCTAGATGCATGTCCTGAAGCTGGTAGCTTATCTGGTCCGAGTCTCCTTGTGTAGAAGTTGAAATGCTCGTGTACTTGGTTGGATTGGTTGTACCGACTAGACTGTGCGAGGTACTGGCCGGAATACCTTCTGGACCGGCCAAGTTGATCCCGGAGTCGGCGGTGTCACCAATGGGACCGGCGGTGTCATCCATGTCACCACTAGTTGGGCCGGAGGTTTGGGCCTCGCCCCCGGCAATGCTGATCGGTCCGGTCCTGTTGGTCGAGGGTCCGGTAGTACTGCTTGGGCCGGCAGACATGCCAAATGGCCCGGCTGTCTTGGGTAAGCTTCTTGATCGGCCAGTCTGGTCTCCTGGTCGGACATACGACCTGATGTCCTCATCACCCCCCTCCGCCTAAGAGGGTAGAGTCTGAGTCTCCGCTCGGAAGATATCTAGCAGAAAGGCCTAGAAATAGAGACAAACCCCCAAGAGGGGTGGATCTAAGGGCCCCTAAAGTCAACAGGGGATCTAACCCCCCGATAAAGAAGGCCGTCCGGTTCGAAGACTCAAAAAGGGAGGAGAGCCCATGTGGGGGAGTCCACCCCCGGAATGGGCCCCAAACAAAGAGATCAGCTCTGGACAGAATCGAGGACCTGGGTGCGGGGGCAAGCAGGAAAAGGAAGAAGGAGACAAAAATACCATCATGGTATAAGGAGACGGAGGAGGAAGCTCTCTAGGAGAACAGGAGAATCATGAAAGGCTCCTCGTCCAACCAAGGTACCACCCTCCCAGAAAATTTTGTGCTCCTCCAATTGCAGGTGGGCTCCGGGGGAAACATCAATCCAAAGGAGATCATCACCCCCATAAGGGAAATGCTTACTGGCATGACCAAAAGACCAGAAAAAAGAGGGACAAAAAAGCTGGACACCCAGATTTCCAAGGCACTCCATGCAAGGAAGAAAATTGGGAGAAACCCATACCACACCTCCACAATAAAAAAGCACAAGGTAATGTACTTTGAATAAGCTAAGACATTCGGCAAAGGTGCGCGGGGAAAAGAGAAAGCATCACCAATGCCTACCTTAAAGGCAAACCCTCCAACCAAGGGGAATTCTGATGGACCCAAGGATCCGGTGGTCAAGGAGAGACCACCGGACGATGCCTAATGATCCTAAGCTAGAACTGCCAAGGAGCAGGGAGCTACTTGGTAGTTCGTCGATTACGGGAACTATGGAAATCGTTGTTCTTGGGGTTACTTTTCTTGATGGAGGCTAAGCAAAATAAGGGTTTCAGACAAGATATGCAAAGCCACTTAGGTTATGATTTTCTTTTCACGGTAGAGCCATCAGGTCTTAGAAGGGGCCTCGCACTGATGGCTCTAGCAGAGTTTGACGTTCAAATTTTGTTTTCTAATAAAAATATAATCGATGTAATGGCTACGATTGATGGTAATAAAGTTTTTATATGATTTGTCTACGGAGACCCTGTAGTAAGACTCCGAAATATTGTTTGGGAATGCCTCAGCAAAATAAGTCTATCCTGAACGGATCCCTGGCTAATGGTTGGGGACTTCAACACAATCATTGGCAATCATGAAAATCGGGCGGAGTAATCCGCCCGAAAAGCACTTTTTTGGACTTCCGTCTCATGTACAAAATTGTGGTATGACTGATTTCCCTTATAAGGGAAATAGTATGTCATGGTTTGGCCGAAGAGGGTCAAAAATCTTCCACTGTAGACTAGATAGAGCAATGGGAAATGAGGAGTGGCACAATATCTTCTCTCACACCAAGATAGAATACCTAAAATTCTAGAGATCCGATCACCGCCCTGTCTGGGTCCAGATTCTAACCTAGTCGGGGAAGAGGGCCCATGGTTTTCACTTCGATAAGCGCTGGATATCTAAGCCAAACTTCGAGTCGACAATCCTTACAGGATGGCTCGGCTCCTCTAAAGATCACGATCTACCAATAACTGATCGTATTACCAAGTGCCGACGCTCAATATCCAAATGGAGAAGACGAGAATTGTTGGACACATCTAAAGACATAGATGAATTGAAGCAAAGGCTTGAGGAAGCACAATCATTGGACACAACACCCGCAGAAGAGTTTCTAGCACTGAAGCAACAACTTTGTAGCGCCATCCGAGAGGAAGAAACCTTCTGGCAGCAAAAAAAGTCGGGCGATATGGCTGAAAGAAGGAGAACAAAACACCAAATTCTTTCATGCCGCCACTAAACAGCATGAGCGAGGAACTGCATCCTTGGGTTGGTTGATAAAAAGGGGGTATGGGTGGAGAAGGAGGCTAAAGTGGAAGCGATACCTGTCGAATACTTCCGCGATCTCTTCTCCCCCTCACAAACCCGAGAGTTGGAATCATCCTTGGCCTATCTATCCACTAGAGTCTCACCCGAAATGAATACCCGCCTCGAGCGTGTAGCAACAAAGGAAGAAGTCAAAGATGCCCTCTTCTCCATGAACCCAGAGAAGGCCCTGGGGCCAGATGGGATGACAGCACTATTCTTCCAAAAATTTTGGAACATGTTGGGGGATCATCTACTGAAATTGGTAGAAGATTTTATGTTGTATGGAAGGTTGGATCCAACACTCAACGAGACAAACATATGCCTGATCCCAAAGAAAGAGAAACCTCGACTGATGTCTCAGTTTAGACCCATCAGCCTATGCAATGTCTGCTATAAAATCATCTCTAAAGTACTATACAATAGAATGAAGGAAATCCTACCACTACTGATCTCAGAAACGCAATCTGCATTTGTGCCAGGCCGAGTCATCTCGGACAACATTCTTATATCATAAGAGGTCTTCCACGCACTCAACTCAAAGCAAAATTGCCAATCAAAGTATATGGAAATCAAGGCGGACATGAGCAAGTCAAAAGATAGAGTGGAGTGGACTTTTCTATCAGCTCTGATGGGGAAGCTCAGTTTCTCAAAGAGGTGGATTGATTGGATAATGACGTGTGTCACAACGGTTACCTATCGGGTCCTCATCAACGGGACCCCGAAAGGTAGGATAGTCTCTATTCGTGGGCTATGGCAAGGGGACCTCCTATCCCCTATTTGTTCATCTTATGCACCAAAACATTAATCGCCAACTTATCAGCGGCAGAATCCATGAAACACATCACAGGAATTCGGGTGGCGCACTCAAGCCTCTAATATCACACCTTCTCTTCGCAGACGACAACCTGTTTTTCTGCGAAGCCTCTATCGACCAATGTGACAAAATATCCAAAATATTTTACACATACTATAACGACTATTGGCAATAAATCAACTATGATAAGTCCACCATAGTATTTGGAAAGAAAATACCGACTGCCACCCAAACATCAATAAAGACTAGATTGGGAATCCAAGGAGTGGGGGGGGGGAATAGGGAATTACTTGGGGATTCCGGATAACCTCAAGGAATCAAAAGCATCCATATTCGCATATGTGAAAGATCAAATCCACCGGAGAATAAATGGATGGTCGACAAAGCTACTCTCACGTGGGGGAAAGAAAATTATAATAAGGTTAGTGACAACGACTATCCCAACATATGTGATGTGATGCTTCCTTCTTCCAAAATCACTGTGCAAACAGGTCACAAATACAATCAGTAACTTTTGGTGGGCCAGAGGGGATTCTATGTCGAGACTTCACTGGATCCCGTGGGAAACGTTATGCCTCCCCAAATCAGAGAGGGGAATTGGATTCAGAAATGTTGCTGACTTCAACAAAGCTCTATTAGCAAAGCAGCTTTGGCGGTTGGAAAAATTTCCCCAATCACTAGTAGCCAGAGTTCTGATGGGAAGGTACTTCAAGGACAGGCATGCATTACAAGCAAAGAAACCATACCGGCCCTCCTATGGTTGGAGGAGCATTCTATCGGCCCGAGACCTAATAGAGAAAGGGACAAGGAAAATAATGGGAACAAATGATATATGGTCGGATCCATGGATTTCAGATACACTCCCCATAGCACCCAATAACCTCAACCAATCATGTCGTCCCGATCTAAGGATATCTGATCTGGTAGATGCGGGGAGTGGACATTGAAAACTCCAAGAGCTAAGAAGGTATTTCCCTGAGAACGACGTAAGGCTAATCACTTCCATAACTAGGTCCACCCGGATGAACAGAAACTAATACTGCTGGTATTTCACGAAAACGGGAGACTACACGGTTAAATCGGGCTATGAAACCCTTCAGAAATGGGGGCCAATAGAAAAGCAACTCTTAATCCAGAGACCATCTATAAATCCCCTCAAGGAGGCAGTTTGAAAGCACCGAATTCCGAGGAAAATCCAACACTTCCTCTTGCAATCCCTATCAAGGGCATTACCTACACATGGGCGTCTTCAGTACCGGCATATACGAGATGATGCCACATGTAAGATTTGTGGTCATGATACAGAAAGTATTAACCATACTCTTTTCATATGCCAGCCGGCACGACAAGTGTGGGCATTATGACATATCCCCTCAGCGCCCTCGATCTTCCCTCTCGACAGTCTCTTTGGAAACTTGGACTACCTATTTTGGCGAATGCCGAAGGTAACACCCACATATTCGGACCTACATTGTTTTCCATGGATCTTATGGTTCATATGAAAAGCTCAAAACGATAAAATATACAACAATGTAACCCGCACTGCCCCAGAAATCCTGGAAAAAGCACATCAGGAGAGTGAATTGTGGCTCCGATCGGTAGAACATAATGATCAGGAAAAACCAAAAAGATCAAAAAGTGTACCCCTAGACATGGTCAACCAGGGACATTCGCCATTTGCCTGCTTCGTGGATGGGTCATGGAAAGAGGGGGAGATCACATCAGGGATGGGATGGATTCTAAATCTACACGATGGTACAAGTGATCTGATGGGAATGAAAAGTACCTACAGAGGGCTAACTCCACTACACACGGAATTCCACAGCCTGCGTTGGGCAATGATGAGCTTGCACAATTTGCAACGTTACTGCAACATGTTCTATATAGACTCAACAGACCTAATCAGTATAGTCTCAGAACCAGAGAAATGACCAGGATTTGCTATGGAGATAGAAGAGTTTGAGGCACTGCGGATGAATTACCCAAAATTTTCCCTGCAACATGAATCAAAGAAAAATAACTCCCACGCTGACGCATTGCAAAGCAAGCCATGAAAAGAACTCCATGTTCTCGCACATTAGTACTTCGATACCATATTGATTCGAAGATACAAATAGTATTTTCTAATCAGAGAACGATTGTTTTGCTAATCAAAAGTGATACAAAAAAAAATCAATATCATTTACATAAGTTCCTAGTTAATGATAGATGTGCATGCTATATTATGGATGTTATTTAAAAATTATAAAAGAAATATATAAAAAATAAAATAATAATATTGTCATCAATAATATGACATATTGCAGATTCCCATCTACTATATGAGATATGAATCAAAATTATAAATATAAAATATTCCACAAAATTATAAATTTTGTGGAACTCACAATTCGATTTTGTATGTGTCAATTGCACAATGCTTTATTTTAAATCAATTTTTTCAAACAACATATTTTTAAGTTTTTTTTTTACAAATAGCATCATTATTTTAAATTTTTAATAATAACACTTAAATTTAAACAAAATATATTAAAATTTTATTTTAATAAAAAAGTTAAACCATAAATTAAAAAAATAAACTCAAATATAATATTTTAAATTTACAATTAATTAGCTGTATATACATAACTGAGACCAAAATTTGCAATATATACATAACTTTTAAACTCCGTTCACTATAGCTAAGGGGTGTGTATTTTACGAAACACACTTTTATTTGGAACACGTCATCGCTAGCAACAGGAAAAAACAGTACCGAAAATGATTATCTATAGATATCGTAGAACATTATAAACGATATCATCTACATATTACGGTATCCTTAGGTGGGCGCATTAAATGCAAGATCTTTGAAGATATTTCACGACATATACATAGCACATTTATATGGTGTATGTATAGATTATTTATATTGTTATTCGATTATATGAAGGTGTATCAGCTTTTCCAACTCACCATTGTTAACTGTACAAAGTGCAGTGAAAAAAAAGGCAAAGCACGATTGGAAGAAAATCAAAAATTATTCAAACGTAGGTCAATGGTACTGATGGTTGTTACTATTTTAGCAGTTAATGGAATCGTTATACTCTATTTACTACTCCTGTTAAGATGCATCCATTAATGTACTTGTTCCCATAAATGTGTCGGCTCCTTAGGGTTTACTCAACATTTATTCATGATTTCCAAATATTTTTATCTGTGAACAAGATTTAGTACCCGAAATCTATGGTGAGTGTTGTTTTTTATAGTTAATGTCGGAGATGGTGCAGTTGGTAAGTTTAATCCGAAGTGTTTGGGAAAAGGGAGAAAATGGCGTATAGGAGTTCAACGTCGAGGGCAATAATGAAAGGTGCGGTGTAATGCTTCATGAAAATCACACTTTTGAGAGTCTAGTGGACTTGGTTCGGAACCGTTGTAACGTCGACATCCAAACGCCCATGATATTGACTTACCAATACCTAGAATGGATGTTGGTACCAAGCGGTTCAAGCATAGCTCCTACAGACATCACCTTTGATGAAGATGTAACATTGTTCATGGCGGTCCGCATGGAGTACGAAGAATTAGCTATCTGCGTTACCGTAGGTTTGTGTGCAGTCGAGCGATACAAATTTCAGAAACGAGGTAATTTTTTCAGTGGGAGTAACTCGTGAAAGCTACAAGAATTAGAGAAGGCTTTAGATGACCAAACAATAAGTTACCGCGGTAAACATTATATTAGCTCGATTAAATTCAAGATTTCGTAGAATTGTTTTGTTAACGTTGTTTGATTTTATGGAATTTAGGTTTGCTGGCTGGCGGCATTATACATTGCAGCCAGAGAGTACTATAAGAGATATACAATGAAGAAGAAATGAGAGTTCTTAACAAGGTACATGTGGCATTATCCAGTTTGGGCGGCATTGACCCTGGATTCGGAGCAACCGAGAATATTCAATCCTCTTCAAGCTCTTCCGAGGATTTCGAACAAGAAGAAGAGGAGGACGAAATATGGGGTCACGAATTGGTACTATTGGAATGTGAGGAAGATATCAGAACCATGACCCAAGGTGTGTAACCTTCTCCGATAACGTTATGTTAGACCGATATTAATAGATGTAGCTGGGTAATATAATTTATTACCTCTAACATAATAATTATCAGTAATATTGTGTGAGTAACTGTGGACTAAAACGTTCTGTTGTTATTAGTGGCGACTACTGCTGCAGTGAGCAGTTGTTCAACAAAAAATGCACAGGAAATTATGCCAACAACCGATATACCAACACAAAATAAAGGGAAGGCAAAAGTTGGAGAGGTTGGATGATACAAGCCTCGAATCAAGGCTGCACGCGTGTGGGCTGTTTGGAGAAGATTAGGTGAGAAACCCAACCTTAGGCTTCTGGATGGGGGTTTTATGTATGGTAACGGATGGAAGGTTGAAGTGAACCACACGAGGGGCAAAATAGAAAGAGGCAAGTATATAATTTGAAAACTTACCTTTCTTACCTATCGGCCAAAAAATGGAAGGTGGCCGATCTTGTGGCATGCACGCGCCTTGCTCCTAGTCTTCGACTTGGAGTAGGATTAGAAATCTTTGGGCCCTGACCTCTCTTGCCACTAAAGCCCAATTCTCTGAAGTCCCTTGCATTGTTGAGAAGCGTTTGGACTCTTCTTTGCACTCTTGGACCAATGCTCTTTGTCGATCATCCTCTAGGAGTTTGTCGACCCACAAATTGAACTTGTGGAAGAGCGCCCTTGATCTGCTCCTTGTCATTGCTCCTGGTGGCCCCACTGGTGTAGAAACTTCATCTAGATGCATGTCTTAAAGCTGGTAGCTTATCTAGTCCGAGTCTATTTGTGTAGATGATGAAATGGTGGTGCAATCGGCTGGATCGGCTGGATCGGCTGTACCGGCTGGACTGTACGAGGTGCTGACCGTATTGTCATCGGAGCCAGCCAAGTTGATCCTGGAGCCGGAGGCGTCAGCAATCTTGAGGTTCTTCCCTAATGTAGTCCTGAGAAGAGTCAAAAATGTCCAGTTGACTACTTTAGTTTGGCCATCGGTTTGGGGATGGCAGGTGGTAGAGAAGAGCAGCTTCGTGCCTAGCTTCCTCCAGAGGGTCCTCCAAAAGTGGCTGAGGAATTTGGTGTTCCTGTCTGACACGATGGTCCTTGGCATTCCGTGAAGCCGTACTATCTCCTTGAAGAACAACTCGGTTGTTTGCGTGGCATCATTGACATTGGCACATGGGATGAAATGTGCCATCTTGGAGAATCTGACCACCACTACAAAGATAGCATCTTTGTGGTTGATTTTAGGCAGACCTAGAACGACTTCCATTGAGATGTCCACCCATTGATGTGTAGGTATGGGCAGAGGGAGGTACAACCCGTGAGGGTGCACTCGGGACTTCGCCTTTTTGCAGGTGATGCACTTTGCACAATGGGCTTCTACTGACCTCTTGATGTGTGGCCAGTAGAAGTGCTCCTTGACCACTGCTAGTGTCTTGTCGACACCAAAGTGGCCCATGAGTCCTCCTCCATGAGCTTCTCGGATGATAAGCTCCCGTAACGATCCTTGTGGTAGACACAGCCTTCTCTCTCGGAACAAGAACCCCTCATGGATGTAGAACTTGCCATGACTTCCATGTGCCACACTCCTTGTAGCTCTCAGCAAAGTCAGGATCATCCTTATATAGGTTCTTGATGTGCTCGAATCCTAAGACATTTGCCTCCATGGTGGATATCAAAGCAAACCTCCTGGATAGTGCATCGGCTACCACATTATCCTTGCCCTTCTTGTACTTAATGACGTACGGGAAGGTCTCTATGAACTTCATCCATCTAGCATATCTCCTCTTGAGATTGGTTTGCCCTCTGAGGTGTTTGAGAGTCTCGTGATCAGTGTGGATCACAAACTCCTTGGACAGCAAGTAATGCTGCCAAGTCTCCAAGGCTCGGACTAGGGCATAGAGCTTCTTGACGTAGGTGGGGTAGTTCAGTGAGGCACCACCTAGCTTCTCACTGAAATATGCCACTAGCCTTCCTCCTTGGGTTAGCACCGCTCCTATGCCTATTCCAGAGGCATCACACTCCACTTCAAATGTCTTGCTGAAGTCGGGCAGGACCAGCACTGGTGCATGCGTAAGACTGTCCTTCAAGGCCTGGAATACCTTCTCCTGAGCTTCTCCCTAGCTGAATCCCACGTTCTTCTTCACTAATGCCGTCAATGGTGAGGCAATACTGCTGAAGTTGGGCATGAATCTTCTGTAGAAGCTGGCCAGACCGTGGAAGCTCCTCATTTGGCTGATGTTGCTCGGTGTTGGCCATTCTTGTATGGCTCGAATCTTCTCTTCATCAACATGTAAGTCATGTGAACTTACAACAAAACCTAAGAAGACAAGTTTATCAGTACAAAAGATGCACTTCTTGAGATTGGCATAAAGCTCTTCTTGTCGAAGGGTTTTAAGTACCAACTCAAGATGTGTGAGTTGATCCCTTAGGCACTTACTGTAAACTAAAATGCCATCAAAGTAAACCACAACAAACTTACTGATTTACGCCCTAAGAACTTGGTTCATAAGGCGCATGAAAGTACTTGGGGCATTAGTCAAGCCAAATGGCATGACTGTCCACTCGTAGAGCCCTTGCTTTGTCTTGAAAGCAGTCTTCCATTCATCACCTTCCTTCATTTTGACCTGGTGGTATCCACTCTTGAGATCTATCTTGGAGAAGACCGTGGCTGCATTCAGCTCTTCTAGCATGTCATCTAGCTGTGGTATCGGATGCCGGTACTTGACTGTGATGTTGTTGATTGCTCGGCAGTCCACGCATATTCGCCAAGTCCCATCCTTCTTGGGTACTAGCAGCACTGGTACGGCACATGGACTGAGGCTCTCTCGAACATAGCATTTCTCCAGGAGCTCCTTGACTTGCTTCTCAAGCTCCTTAGACTCCTCTGGGCTCATCCGGTAGGCTGGCCGGTTAGGCAGGGCTACTCCGGGCATGAGGTCGATCTGGTGCTGTATGCCGCGTAGGGGAGGCAAGCCTGCTGGTATCTCCTCTGGAAATACATCATGGAACTTGTTGAGGAAAGCTGCTACTTCAGGAGATAGCTCTACTTGTTCCTTTTCTACACTCAAAATCTCCTTAAAGACCATTAGCAACATTAAATCCTTCGAGGCTAAAGCTCTCCGGACATGACTTGGTTGAATAAGAAAATTTGATTTAATGAGTTTCTTTTCCTTACTCATTTGTTGTTGTAGCTCATGTACCTGGGCAGGTGTGAGAGGAGCTAGGCTGACCTTTCTCTTGTCGTGCACAAAGGTGTAGAGATTGGTTCGGCGATCATGCCTGGTCTCCTTGTCAAACTGCCATGGCCTTCCTAGCAGAAGGTGGCCAGCTTGCATTGGCACCACATCGCACACTACCTGGTCTTGGTACCTGTCCACACTGAATGGCACAGTGACTTGCTCATGGATCTTGAGCTCCACTTTGTCAACGAGCCATCTCAGTATATACGGTCGAGGGTGCCTTGTCTTCTCTAGACCTAGCTTATCAACCATGTACGCACTAGCAACGTTAGTGCAAGAACCACCATCTTACATACCTTGCCCTTGATGGTGCAACGGCTGTGGAAGATGTTCTCCCTCTGAATGGTCTCGGAGGGGTCTACCATTGCACTGAGAATGCGCCTAGTGACCAGCACTTCTCCCACATTAGGGTACTCAATGTCACCGTAGTCCCCTTCTGGTTCATAGTCTTCCTCGTCTTGAGACTCATATTCTCCAGCTTCGGTGATCAGCATGACATGGTTGTTTGGGCACTCCCTTGAGATATGACCACGGCCCCTACACTTAAAGCAAGTGATGTCACGTGATCTCTGAGGGTTAAAAGACTTACTAGGCTCTCTCTGGTCATGGGTTTGCTCAAGAGGCTTGCTCTTGAACCTTGACTCGATCTCTATGCTCTTGCCTTTGTCTACAAGTTTGGGGCTATTGCTTGGTGTCCAAGGCGTCTTAGGCTTGTTTCGGATGTCTTGGCTCTTACGCCTGATGCGTTGCTCAGCCTGGACAGATAGGTGGAACAAGTCCTTGAAGTCGTTGTAGATTTATCTCTCCACCTTACGGCTGATTCTCTCTTGCAACCCATCCAAGAATTGCGCCATCAATGCCTCTTCATCGTCATTGAACTCCAGCCTGTTCCTTAGCCTCTCAAACTCTTCGTAGTACTCCTCTACTGATCTGGTGCCCTGCTTAAGAGTACGAAAACTTCGTTGCAAATCTCTATGGAAATAAGGTGGCACAAACCTTTGTCTCATGAGATCTTTCATGTCAACCCATGAGTCTACGGGCCTCAATCTCCTCCTCCTTTGGTCTGAAACCTCACGATCCCACCAGATGAGGGCATTATCCGTGAGTTGTGCTACTACCATGGAGACTCTCCTAAGGCCTGGTTGGTTGTAGTGATCGAAGATGTGATCCATCCTTCTCTCCCAATCTAGATAGGCTTCGGGGTCTACTTTTCCTGCAAAACTAGAAGGTGTTAATTTAACATCATGATGAGTTACCCGGTTGTAGGTGTATTCATCTCCATCCTCAGGATGTCTAGGAGGCATTCTTTGTCTCTGGTGATGACCCTAGGGCTCGAAGCCATCGCCTTCTACTTCTGGTTGCCGTGGAGGTCCTCTCGGTCTAGGGTGATAGCCGTGGGGTTGCGTGTCTTCATCTCCAACCGGCTGGGGCTCCTCTTGTTCGAGCCGTGTTCTAGGATGATCAGGACCCTCAGCAGGGCCTTGGTCAGTCCTCATGTGCCTTATGGCCTGGAATCTCACCGGCCTCTCCACACGCTCCAACCTCTCGCCGATTGATGCGAGTTGTGTTTGAAGTGTGGTGAACATGGCCATCATGGCCTCAGTTGCATCTTGATTTCCTTCTGCCATTGTGTGCTACAAAAGAAAGAAATAAGTTATTATGCTCCTAAAATTCAATTAGGAGGGTTTTTTTTATAGTTGAAGTAGAAGTTGCAAAAAAGAAAAATTGAATAGGAAAATTCAGGGAAAAAGGAAAAACAGAAAAATGAAAACTTGCTAACAATTAATGCTAAAGATCCTAGATTCCTTTCGGTCGATTTTCTTTTGGGTATTTTTCAATTTTATTGTTTTGCTTTTTAATTTAACTTAATGAGGAATGGAAATATGTTTTTAACAAAAGGAAAGACGAAAATTGTAATGCAAGAATGAATCTAAGCCCTAGTGATGCACGTAGAAGCTAGATGCACTCGGTTTGGGTTTTGATGTTATTTTTTTTATTTTTCTTGAATGAGACTTAAACTAATGCAAGGACTGTAAACAAGACTAAATAAAGGATAGAAACAACATGGTTTTAGGAGTTTTAAACTCTGATACCAAAATGATACAAGCCTCGAATCAAAGCTGCACGTGTGTGGGCTGTTTGGAGAAGATCTGGTCCGAGTCTTTTTGTGTAGATGATGAAATGGTGTTACAATCGGCTGGATCGGCTGTACCGGCTGAACTGTGCGAGGTGCTGGCCGTATTGTCATCGGAGCCAGCCAAGTTGATCTCGGAGCCGGCGGCATCACAAATTGGGCCGGCGGTGTCATCCACGTCGCCGCCAGTTGGGCCGGAGGTTTGGGCCTCTCCGCCGGAAGGATTGATCGGTCTGGCCCAGCTGGTCGTAGGCCCGGCGGTCTCGGGCAAGCACTCTGGTCGGCCAGATTGATCTCCTGGTTGGCCATACGATCTAATGCCCTCATCATTGGGGAAGAGGGTTTCTTAAATATAAAATTCGGAGCTCAAAGTGGATTAACCAAATTCTCTTTTCTAGACGACGAACCTTGCGACGATTCGGCTTCTGAATGTTAAATTTACTATTATAATTGGTGTACAGTATTTTACACAGTATAGTAAACATTTCGTAGATCACTGATGATAATAAATTGTGTATACAATACAACTATTGTTAACTATAAATAATAATATTAACCGGATTTTCAATGTGTAGATGAAAATATTAACAATGTAGAGGATGAAATTTATGTTGGCATGGTTTTCCGTGACCAAGAAGCCTTCAGGTTACATATGGCACTTTACAACTTAATCGAAAGTTCTATTACCGTACTACACGTTCAAGTCCCAAGATGGTCACGCTTGAGTGCAGTGGGAGAGGATGTCCTTGGCGTGTGTATGCGATAGGAATTTTTGGATCGGGATGGTATCAAGTTCGTAAAGCTACTTTAGATCATCTATATACCATAGACGACAGAGGCGGATACCACCGCTTAGCAACTTCATCAGTTACAGGCGGTATGATGAGGATGAGGTATACGGGACGGGGTACCGGCCCAAAACTGAATGAAGTACAAGAGATGATGAGAAAAGATCATGAGGTTCCTATATCGTATTGGAAAGCTTGGAGGTCATGGGAAGTAGCAATGGATTTTGCTAAATGATCAACAGGTGCATCGTATCGATTGTTACCGTCATATCTACACCAAATGGTTCACACAAACCCAAATTCTATCGTGGCACTAGAGACATCATACGACGAGGGTATTGGGCAACGATTCGAGTATATGTTCTTCGCAGTAGGAGCTAGTGTGTCGGGATACCGTTACATGCGTAAGGTGATAATCATCGATGGCACCCACCTAAAAGGTAAGTACGTAGGATGTTTGCTAACGGCTAGTGCCCAAGACGGGAATTATCAAATTTATCCGTTAGCTTTTGGAACTGTCGACGGAGAGAAAGACAAATCTTGGGAATTGTTCTTCCGGAAATTGGAAAGTGTTGTTCCGGATGAGCAGGAGACAGTTTTCGTATCTGATCGCCACAATTCAATCTACACAGGTTTATGCAAGGTAATATATTTTTATGTGTTTGCTAGTTTGTTTGTTTAATTTACAGCCATATAGAAACTTGCAGCAGTGTAATATGAATCTTACACGTAACTTAAAATATTATCGTGAAACAAAATTATTCACTTGATAATTAGTTTAATTCACAGGAAATAGATAAAATTCTTATTTGCTAAAATAAATTGTTACCGTATCAAAATATGTTACTCAAATCTAATCGAGTTAGTTGTTACTTATAGGTGTATCAGAACAGTAGCCATTGTGCTTGTATTGTGCATCTCCAAAGAAACATTCAAACCGCATTCAAAAAGAAACACCTTTCCTATCTGGTGTCCAGAGCCGCACGGACTTATAATTTATCAGAGTTCTATTCCCATTTCGATGAGATAAATGGACTCGACATCAATTGTACGGTTTATCTCTTGGATGTCGGGTTAGAACATTGGGTGAGTTCGCATTTCAGAGGATCAAGGTACAATATAATGACGAGTAACGTAGTAGAATCATTGAATGCATTATTAAGTGAAGCTCGAGGATTTTCCATTATCTCTTTGATCGAATACATAAGATTCACCCTAACCTGTTGGTTTTCAAAAAGACGAGATGCTTCTAGTGGGATTATCAGTCCTCTGACGCCAAAAGTGCAGGAAATAGTGACCAAGAATTTTGAGAAGTCAACTACTTTCGATGTCTGTTGAATAAACACACATGAGTTTGAGATTTGGATGAAAGATGGTGGATCGCACCATGTGGACCTACAAGAAAAAAACTTGTTCCTGCGGTGAGTTTCAGATTCTTAAGATTCCCAGTGCATATGCAGTGGTTGCGGCAGTGCGAACCAAGGTGAGAGTGGATTCACTAGTTTGCCAAGAATTATCATCCGCCAATTGGAAGATGGCATATGCAAAAAGTGTTTATCCAGTACCACGTGTTGGGAACACTAATCAGCTCGGGGATCCACTTTCAGAATTGAACTTGTTCCCACCAGCAACAAGGCGTCCTCCAGGATGTCCACGTAAATAGCGTATCTTCTCGCGGGGGGAGTTCAAGGTAAATACGTTCATTGTTAAAAAAATTATTATCATCTAACCGATTTTCTCGTATCATTCAGCATTTTTGTCACCTGATATATAAATTCTAATTCATTCCATCAGCTTTGCTTTGATTAAGGGAGGAGTGGAGAGGCGTTTTACCGTCTGTGGTCGGTGTGGTGGTTTCGATCATAACCGTGCCACATGAAAAATGTCTATCTAATGTGGGTAGGGACTTAGTTGGAAGGGCAACGAGGCAATGGATATTTTGTTAATTTTTGCAGTCATGGTAATGTTGGTCATTTGGGGTGACCCGTTTTTCATGTCCATATTGTTTTATATTAATCTACTATAAACTCAGAAGTCTGAACTGCAACAATCTTTTGTACGCTTTGTTATAAAAATAAATTTGCCCTTTCAAAATAATGCAACTAAAAATGTTGGCATATAACAATAGTTGAAACAGTTATTTGTTTCTATTCCCAATACATCTACAAGTTTTCAACTCAAAAAAAGTTGTACCTTTCATTCCAATGATCCGTCCGACTTGTTTGCCGAATCAAATTGAACTTTGGGAATCCCTATATCGATTTAGAATAAAAACAAAAAAATAACATGAACTCAAAGAAAGTAACATGAAATATATTATTTGAATGATAAAATTAAATATTACATCTATTTCATAAACGTATGAAATAAACGCTTTTCTGTAGGCATTGATAATATAGATGTCTTACTAAACCATAGAAGCATTGAAACATTGGTAAAGTCATTTTAAGGTACAAAGAAACACGCAAAAAGTTCATAAGTAACCGATACTAAACATCATCAAATACATTGAAGTTTTCAATTACCATCGACAAATTCTTCGTAAAACATAACACCAAGTCGTTTGGATTCCATTGGAACATCTTCCGGTTTGATGCATTTGCAGCCTTTGAAACCAATATTTGCATGCGCCTGTATAAGAAGAAACGAAATGACAGCAGAATCAACATGAACTCCATTTTGTGGAATGTCGTTAGGTCTAAAAATTGAATACGGTTTAGATTGATGAACTAGTTGATAGTAAGGGATCCCTTTTAGAATATACGGCAGCATATGCGCTATCGGACTGAGGTCCTTCTTGATGAGGCTGTCAGAACGGAATGCAATGTTGCAATCGAGAACATATATAGTTGTTGATCCAACATCAACACAAACTCCTACCCAATGTTGCTTGTCAAAGTTAAACGGAAAATATATGCGATCCAATACAGTTTGTGGTGCGGTATCGGGCTTAAAATACACCATCAACTTATCCGGAAATTTGAAACGACCCATGTCCTTTACTACAATCCGAGAAAATTTTGTGTACTGTTTCATGATAAGGGCCACAAAATTTGTATCAAAAAATGCAACCTTGGGGTTCGTTGAAGGCTCCCTCGAAAACACGATTTGTGTGTAATGCATAAGCGCATCCAACATCTGCAAACAAATTAATAGGCACATCACAGTGGTATGAGACATGAAAAAAACATATGTGTATATTGCTTATAGATTACTTTTGCGGACATTGGTTTCACCCTGACGGCTATATCTAAAATGTCTTTGTTGTTGACGAACTTGCCGTTGCCCAAATTTATGTTACTGCGTAGATAATTTAAAAAATAATGGTTAACCAAAAAATAACACGATATTGAACTTAGTATTGGTGTAAGAAATCTATTTAATGATAACCGGTTGTAAGACTTACAACTTCTTTTTCAGTGTGGATTGAATCTGCACAAATTTCTCCGAATAGTCGAAATTAGAATCTGCGCCAATCAAAATCTGATTGGGCTTGTTGACCGTAACTCCCATCATGTCATCACATTGGAAGTCTTTCATTGAATTGGGTGCAGTCCATTGCCTTTTACTCTTCCTTAGTTCTTTACCACCGTCATTCGGTACATTGGCAATTGCGAGGGCATCATCTCCCAGATTATTATCTTCGGTATGCGCTTCAGCGTCCTCTTTCTAAATCCTCGTTTCTTCTTGCGATAATCCAAGCGAGAACGACGGGATTTTTGCATGTATAGATCATAGTTTTATGATCATTTTTATAGTTTTCCACAATGGCTTCCAATTGCGGAAAATACTGGAATATACCAACGCACCTTCTCGGTTTCTTCATGTGTGGTAGTCCTAGAATGAACCGGAGTCTGGTTCCCATGGACAGCTACCTGTTATATATAACAACCATGAATACACGTACAAAAATATTCTACTGCACATGTAGAAAGCCAATTTCAAATACATAGATACATACTTCATCATCGCCTTCTACATTAAGAGAACTGAGTACGGCGTTGGTTGCATCATTGGCTTCCGATTCAATTCGTGTTAACTTGTTATGTGTGTGTCTCATCGCCGATCCTTCCGAATTTCTACGAACATTACTATTATCGACATGGTCATTCCTCCGTAACTCGTCAAATTTCAGTTCCCCCACACCTTTTCCTGCAAATTTCTCAATAACTTCGTGAATGGTTGACAGAAGATCATCCTGCATTTTCGAAACTTTATCATCAATAGTTTTCTCAATTATGCCGCTTAGCCCAGACACTGAATCCTAAAGAGCTTTAACCTTCTCCCCCACTTGTGTGAACTTTGTCTCTATGATACGAATTTCGTCTTTAAACTTTGTCACAACGACATCCGCAATACGTTGGACATCTACCTGAGCAGTTAACTATGATTGACCAGAACTAGAAGGTTGCCGAGGTTCAACAATCGGCCTCTTCTCCTTGGATTTCTCCTTCCTCTCTTTCTTCTCCTTCTCTTCGTCTCGCATCCTACCAAAATCAGCCTCCGTAACTCCCCCTACAAACATGTTTTTCGAAAATTGAAAATTCTCGCCAATCAACCTAACCATATTGTTAACCTTCTTATCCTCCTCGTCATCGGACCATCCAAAATCCGACTCATTTATAGGTACCAGACCAGAATCAGCTATGATGCAATCGACAGGGACCTGCCAAAAAATAGAATGATAAGAGAGTAGTTAACTGTGAATACTCATCTTAACGTATAACAGTTATGTTACCCGATACATATATAATTATAGTTGTCTACATTATATAATATGCAGCTTACAGTACAATTTACCGTGTTAACAGGTCATGTACCTGATAATAACTTATATGTCAATCTAAGAACTCAATAATTAGCATCCCTATTCAACATCTGCGGTAATCGATTCATTGAATTTGATTGAAATGAATACAAATACATGTCCTTCATCATCAAGAACCCGGGCAATCCCAGGTGTCAAATTCAGTTTCTTCTTCTTCGCCTGATTTTTTGGCATTCTGGTGTTATCCGCATCTCCATCGTCACTTTCGGTGTCGGAAGAGGATGACTCATTAACTTGGATAGATTCATTGAGAGCTGGAACAGCTTCTAACATAAGAAGTTGAATTGAATGGAAAAAACCTTGAATGGCTAGTGTACTACGAGACAGCCACAATACATCACGCTTCTTGATGTTGGATACCACAAGGTCGAAAGCCAATCTACCCCATGGATATTCAAAGAATGAGTCCAGCTCCCGTATAAGTTCCACGTGCATCTTGTCGATTTTCGGTATGTGAGATGTGAGAACCAAAATTGATGGAATAATTGCAAGACAAGCATATTTAATCCAGAAATCTTTATCCATCACTGTTTTCTTCTTGAGCATCGCGAGATCGATGGTGCATGTTTGAAGATTGTCGAAGAGGATTGGCCAATATGGTTTCTCCTTGATTGGGTTCTTTTTCTTCTCCTTCGACCTACCGGGAAACTTACCGCATGGAAGTCCAGTGATGATTGCAAATTCTCGGAGTGAAAATCTCACTGGTTTTCCGGCGAATAAAAACCAAATCTCATGCTTCTTGGATACTTTAAGTTGACGAGTAATCATAAATTTTCCAAAGCTTCCCGAGTACGATGGTTTTTCTATAGTTTCAATAACTTGCCCAAATCGCGAATTGCAAAGGAATTCAACCTCCTCCTCCGACAACGCAGTAAGGATAGCATATATTCTTTTTGTTTTGTGATACGAGTTCACTCTTTCTCCAACTGGTTCGTTACCGGTAGCAAATAGACACTCCGGTAATTGCGATTCTAGCGCCTGAACATAAACAGTAACCGTCTCGTTAAGTTAAAACCTACACCATGGACATGCATGCTTTGCAAAATTCAAAATTCGAGAGGGTATTGAAAAGATTACCATTTTCGTTTGCTGAGAAGACATTAGTGCCTTAAATTTCCTCCAATTTTTACCCGGTAATGGTGACGGAATTTTGGTATTTATAGTCAAAATATGTTTCGGCTAATCGACTCGATATAATGATGCGATTTCTCCGGTGAATCGACGCGATATTTTGGTAAAAGTCGGTTAAATGTTTTTTTAGAAAATTCGCATGCAAATTCGATAGAAACCGAGATAGAGAAACAAAAATGATAAACGAAAAAGAAGGTGAGAGACGAAGGTGAAAGAGCAAGGTGAGAGACAATTGTGAGAAGTTTAAATTTTTTTAAAAAATTCTGTATATCTCTGCAAATAAAAAATATATCCGTAAATGCTAGCGTTTTTCTCTTTCTTCATAATATCCATGCACGCTTTACTAACAGCGTATCAAGGAAAGATCACAGTTATAACAGAGTAGCGGTATAGATACATAGGGGTATCACCGGGTTTCCAAAATATGTACAGTGCAAAAAATGCTAAACTGATAGATTGCAAATTATGTGCTACAGTTATTATATACATTGTAAATTCTTTTAAATTTATATATAAATAAATATTTATATAATTATTTGTGTTATTTTTAAATTTTTAATTTTAAAATATTAGATATGGAACAAAAATTTTAAAATATTACTCTTATTTTATTTATGTTTTATACGATAAAAGATATATATATATGAGTAATACCTTTTTCTTCCAAATTTAGCATCTCAAAATTAAACTCCCAAAAATAGCACAAATACTTATGTAAAAATACTTATTTATTTTAAACAAATTATATATAAACTTAAAGTATTGTATCTGAATTCATTTTTTCTAATTTAGGGTTTAGTTTTTTTCTTTTAAAATATAATTTTAATGCATTTTAATTTTAAATTTGTGCTATTATTGGAAATTTAAACTACTGATGCTATTTTTGAAATAAAAACTTAGAAAGATGATATTTTAGATATTTGCCCTATATTATATATATATATATATATTGCAGTAGAAAAATATTTCTCATGAAGTAGTTTTTACTTGATAAAAAAATTGATTTAGATTATTTAAAGATCGATTCCTCACCTATATGAAATTATCATTCCAGCAGTTAGTAAAAATGCTATAACGTCTTACATGAGTTGGGTGATAAAATTGCTGGTTAATAAATAAATAATAAAAAAGAAAGAATAGTTTTTTTCTCCCAAATCATTCGAGCAAAAACATTCTTTAATGATTTAGACACTTGGACCTAATTGGGCTTTGGGCAAAAACAAAATTGAAACATGCGAAATTTAAAGGATCGCTATGTCATTCCATGTATGGAAGAAAAGAGATAGCAGAAGAAGATAAACAAGATCCATTTGATCTGAAATTTTATAATTTCATCCACTACCTCTTTTCGTAGTGAAAAAAAAAAACAGAACATACCTTTAATTCGGAGGACATTTTGTAAACAATATAGTTCCAATAAGAAAATCAATTGCCAACTATATAAAATGATTTAAAAAAAGTGGGAAAAGAGAAGAAAAGCATATATTACATTGACAACCACGAAATCATCCTTATCTCAGAAAAATGGTCAAATACTTTACTAAATAATATAATAACATATACACATATATATAAGTTTTAGTACAATATCGATATCTACATAAACTACTTATTAATTTTCAAATCATTATAAAAATTGTAAAATTATGGTTGAAATTAATAATTTTGCTGACCGGGATATCTCGTGTCATGTAATACGTGGACTACAATACTATATGTGTATGTAGTATGCAGACTAAGATGTTTAATGTACATTTAATTAATATAATCTTTTGAATTTATAAAAAAATTCAAAATTTAAAAAAAAATATTAAAAATCTTAAATTATGAAAAGAAAATTTGAAAATAACGACACATATATTCCAAAACGATTATAATTAGAGATTAACATTGGAACATGAAAAAAAATATTATATTGAAAAACACGCGATAACTTTTTGAATATCGTTTACTTAATCAAATATTTAAACTTGTTAGATTTGTCAAATCTATGAGATTAGATTTATACCCAGATCATTCATGAGGAAAAATATTCGCAAATTATATAATATTATTTATTAGTAAATATATATAATATAATTTATTAAATATAAATTAAATATTTATATAATTTTAACTTTTATTTAAAATTATTTTTAATATTAATTTTTGTATATATAAATTAACGAAATAAAAATAATTATTTTTTACGAATTCAACAGTAGTTTTTTATTTTAATAAAATATATTAATTTATTAATAATTTAATATGGTAATTATTACTTTTAATAAAATATATTAATTTTAATGGTATATATGGTAATTATTTTAATAATGTAAACCCATTTTATATATTTATTTGAAAATTTATTGTGATGATGATACGTCAACATAATATTTTTATTAATAATATGTTAGAATAAATTTATTTTATTAAAATGTTTTTTAAATAATATATTAGAAATGGGTAGAGTAGGTATAAGAAACATTCAAACGTTCATACCTTTCAAATCACGTATCACAAAGGAAATATGATTTTCATATCTTTTAGATCAAACCGCCAAAAGTACGCATACCAAATTTCATATCATTTGAATATAGATTGCTCATATGTTCCTCCTTTCTTCTAAAAGATGTTAATTTTATTTTCTTTTGCTTTGAGGATGATGATGTTTCTCTTTCGAGGTAACTGTTCGTGGCAACTCTAGTGCCACTCCAACAAAGTTTTCACAGCTCAACTAACTTTTTGTAACTAAAATAAATTTTTCGACAAGTTTGCAAATAAATTTTTGTCGTAAAGTAAATATTTCGAGAAATTTGAAAAGTTTGTTTTGTTAATTCAACTCGATCAACTGTAAAATTATTTTTTTTTTGTTAAGTTTTTTTTGACAAAACAGAATTTTTGGAAAATATTTTTTCTATTGCATTAACAAACCAGATTCCTCTAGAAATTTATGATCTAAAACGAGGAAATCATACCCAAAATACGAAATGTATTTTGTATTTTGATTTTTAAACTGAACGATTTAAAAAAAAAGAGCAATATAGATTTCCAAAAATGTGTTATCGGAGATAGTGATGATGTTTTCCAAAATTGCATGCTTTTGAAAATAATATGAAGAGATAAATGAGAAAAATTTTGAAAAAAAATAAAAGATCTTGAGATAAATGAGATTGTGATGATGGAATAGAGATTAATGGTGGTGTGGTAATTGCATTAAGAACTCATTGCTTCCAACGATAATTATGGTTGTGTAATAAAAAAGATAAAAATTCTATAATTATTTGAAAAACTATGTATGTAATTGTTTTTTATATTTTTAAATAAAAACAAAAATATAAGATAATGGTAACTGTATATATAATTATTTTTGACGGATAAAACATAGACAAAAAGTTAGTTTTGTAAAAAAGAATTTAAGAGATTACTTTTGCATTTGGATTCAAATATTGAGTCAATTTTGCAACTCACCTTAATATATATTTTGAAAAATATTTGTACTTTTATTTGTTTTTACATTATTATTTGAAAAATATCTTTTAAAATAATATTAAAATTTTAGAATATTGTTTTAATGTCACTATAAATTAATAAGTCAAATAAAATTTACCAAATATACAGTAAGATAAATAAAATTCAAAATAACTAAAATTCATATCATTATTAATTTACTTGAATAATTTTTTATCCAAAAATAATAATTTAACTATAATAATATAAATGACAACTTAATAAATGTAAAGCATTAAGTATCACATTTGTATTTTTTTTATTAAGATTATCTCATAAAGCAAACGTCATAGGATTTTAGTATCTTTTATATGTAACAAATCTAAAGATATACTAAATTTAAAATATTATAAATATATAAATTCATAAAAATAAAAATATATCAAAAAATTATAAATATTAATTCCGTATACTGCATGGTTTAATTTCTAATTAATTATATTTTTCTAGCACTTAATCAATTTAATGTTAAATTGTTACGTAATATATTTTTGACAAACTAATATTATCTAAAATTAAAAGAGCAGTTCTCAAAATACCACTAAAATAAGTTTTTGTGTAAAAAGTACTATCACTAATTCTTTTCCGAAAATATCACTAAATTAAAAAATATCACAAAACTAAAATTAGTTTTTAAATTATAAAAATAAATTTTAAATCCAAAAACAAAATTATATTTATAATGCAGTTATTAGAGTCTATAAAGTAAACTTTTTTAAAAGTTAATTCAAATTTTTATATTAATTTTTTAAAAATAAATTATAAAAATCAACTTTTTGTAACTTAAATTTCGAACAATTGACATGTGCCCGTACACTAAACCATCTGTACCAGACATTAACTTTTCACGAATATCATTATTTTGAAGTGGAAAATTTGACATGTAGGCTTTTTTTTCCTCTCTCTATTTATGACAAACCGAATATATAGCTCTGTTGTTTAATTTCGGTAGTACAGAGGCGTGGCGTTGGAATGATAAGATCAGATGAGTGATCATCATTACACTGAATGGGTCGTGAAAAGCTTGATTCAATAATAAATGATTAAATGCCGATGTGATCTCGTTTTTTTAAAACAATATGTGAATGTTTTGCCCAAATTTTTAATATATTACTTGAAAAATATTATAATGAATGTTAAATAAATATATAAATAGATTTAGTTATTAAAATAATTATGATATATTATATTATTATTAATTTGATTAAAACATTATTCTATTTTATTAAATTTAACTAAAAAATTATTAAATTAGTAAAAATAGTTATTTTTATTTTTTTAATTTATATATACAAAAAATATTGTTAAAAATAATTTTAAATAAATATTAAAATTATATAAATAATTAATTTATATTTAGTAATAAATAATATTATATAATTTATGAATATTTTTCTCTATGCAATACGTGGATATAAATCTAGTAGGTTTATACTTAAAGCCATTTTTAAATTGGATTGAAGTTGGATAAAAATTTTAAAAATTTGAAAGATGAACAAAAAAAATTATTTATAATCTTTTACATTTTTTATCATCTATAGCACAATAAATCCACAATACTTTTGTTTGGTCGTCGTTGACGGTTGCGGTTGTGTCTGCGATCAACACTGTGATTTTAGTTGTGCCATATATTGTTCAATTGTTTGTCATCGACAGGTACGGTTATAGTTGATCGCAAATTTTTAGTCGTATTATTATTTTAATTAATGATCAAAAAAATGCGACGTAGTTACGATTGAACACATATAACTATAGTAAATAAACGAATAATAATCTATCATAGTAACAAAAAATTATGGCAGATAAACAAATAATAATCTGTCATAGCCACAAAAAATTACGGTTGAAATTGACTAATATCTCAACTATCATACGAATAAAACTAGAGTCAAAATCTAAATATATAAGATAACAGCGTATGCAATATTATCCCAGTTGATATTTTACATAAATAAAATGCTATAAAACTATTCTATAATAAACCATAATGAATATGATAAATTATATGGTATATAAATTGACCCACAGGGATTGCGTTTTAAAGTTTTCCTTTTCGGCATCTCATCATTAGCCCCACTTCTTCCAACATATCCATAAATGTATCTTTCATATATAAGTATAATGTATTATGTAACCTGGACTAATATTTATACACATTAAGCACATAATTTCTCACATGTATAAGTACTATCTTTTTCCCTTATGGTCACGACCTTTTTCTTTGTGATTTTATATTTGGACTTTTATATTTAGATATAATCATCTCTAATATATTAATTAAAAAATATTTTTTAAAAATAATTTTATATTTATAAAAATATCATTATAATTTAGATTCAAATAAATATATAAAAAAATTTAAATTATTAAAATAATTACAATATGTTTTACTCGTATTAATTTAGTTAAAAATCAATATTTTTTATTAAACTAATCATAAATAACTATTTTTTAAAGATAATTCTTTTTATTTTCTTACATTATATATACGAAAAATTTAATTAGTAATAAATTTTAACGTATTGGTATATAATATAAATATAATATTTAAAACATAAATATAATAAATTTTTTATAATTAAATAATTATTTTACTCTATCGTATGCCTCATATATAAACTTAGTGTAAATATATAAGAGAACGGCATATGCAAGTTGATATTTTACATAAATAAAATGCTATAAGACTATTCTATAATAAACAAATGTGATAAATTATATTATATATAGATTGACCCACAGGGGTTTTGTTTTAAATGTTTCCCTTTTCGGCCTCTCATCATTAGCCCCACTTCTTCCAACGTATCCATATGTATGTTTCATATATAAGTATAATGTATTATGTACATGTAACCTGAGCTAATACTTATACACACTTAGTTACATAATTTCTCACATATAGAAGTACTATTCTTTTTTTTCTTTATGGTCACGACCTTTTTCTTTCTGCTTTCATATTTGGACATAGTCATGCCAAATCATGTGACGTATAAAGCTAATTAATCAATCCAAGCCGTACCATAAGTTTTTGCATGATATTGGAGAATTCATGGTTCTATATGCTTCGGGTATGAGCTTGTGGGTTAAAGAAAAATGCGAAATAATAAAAAAACTAAAGTAAAAATAGGAGTATGCATTCAGTTATTTGATTGGGTTAGGTTTAGGTTTTTCAGATTTTAGATTATATTAGATCAGTTTGATTTTAAAAAAAAATTAATTAATTTTTATTATAATTGTACTATATTTTAATAATTTTTATATGTTAAGTTAAAAATATTTATTATTTTAATGGATTTAAATTAGCTTTGTTTTATTTTAGAATTTAAATTTAGTTTGGTTCAAAATTGGTTAATCTAAATTTAAAATGTCTTTTATTTTATAAGATATATATTCGATAAAGTAGCGAAAATCTTTTGATAAACCATAAAAATAAGATATTTTTTCTCAAAAAATCATTTTGAAGTATACTTACGAGAGTTCCAAATATAAATTAAGATGTTTTAAATGTCTTATTAAATAATACTAAATTATGAGAATATATATGTGTAATGAACAATCTTGTTTATTTTATTTTGCAAAAAATTACTTTTAAAATTTTCAGTTTGATCGCCTTACATTTTTTAATATATCTACATATTTTGTTTTTAAAGATTAATAACTTTTCCATCTAATATTTTAAAACATAATTTTTTTATATTTCTCTCTTTCATCAAAATTATATTGTTGGTATTATTTTAGCTTTCTCGATTGATCCGTCTGAATTTTTTTCATATGTTTTTCATGGATTTTATCTCTATTCCACATACTTACAATTTTTTTTGCTTATGTCATTTTTAACGATGTTGTTTTTAAAAAAATTCAATATTTTTCACAATTTTTATATTTTTCATTATTTATTAAATATTTTTGTGTTTTCATATTATTTCTTAAATATTTTTATGTTTTATGATTTTCAAATAGTAAAAGTTTATATTTAATGATTTTTATGCAATTAATAATTATATATATATATATTGATTGTCTATTGTGATTAAAGAATGAGATGTTAATTGTTGATGATATGATATTTTTTTCAATGGTAACGTAACAAACTGTGGAATATTATTTTCCATTGATAATGTGACAAACTAAGGAAATTCATATTTATTTTATATAATTTGATTTGTATAATTATGTTATAAATTAAAATTTTAACTATTAGATTTTTCTGTTAGGAAAAATAACCGTGTATTCTCATTTAAAAGTTTAAAAGTAAAACAAAATGTTAAAATTATAACTGTGCTAATAATTAAGATTTTGTTCATTTATTGTTGGTTGAAATTTTTAATTCTTTGTAAATACACATGGTAGATTTGTAGGTGATGATATTTCATTTTTAGGAGCCTTGAGATGTGTATAATTTTTCAAATCAGAATTCTCAAATATTTGAATAAAAATATAAATACAAAACATACTTCTCATAAAGTATTTTTTGAAATTGCAAATTGCATGAGTAACAAATCTTATTAGATTTTTGTTTGTAAATAATATATTCGTTCAAAATATAAACAATTATGGTATAACCAATTTAGTATAATTTGATTTGTGTTTTTGAAATATTATGTTCATTAAAAAGTTTTCACAAAATTTGTGTCTTAAAAATATACAAAAAAGTAGTTATGAATTTTTGTACTATGTGTTTTTAGAGTTGAACAGTTTGCCATTTTTTATTTTTATAAATTATGAAAATGATGATTAGAAATTATATCAAAATAGATAGTAAACTATGAATAATGCAACATATTTTTATCGTTTTCAATCCTCAAAAATTAGTAAAAATACAAAATAACTTATCAAATTCTGTAAAAAACTGATTGAAGTATGCGAGAATCGATTGAATTCTTTTATAAAGTGACTAGAACTAATTGAAAGCTGATTGACATATAACTAAAAATTCATTGAAAATTTACAAGAACTGATTGAAAATTTATTGACAAGGTGCAATGATAGAAGGTACATACAACATAATGAAATCTACAAAATCTTATTGAAGTTTGCACAAACACGCAATGAACTCTGCAAAATATCAAAGAAATGTGTAAATAAAGTATACAATTTGTAATGAAATATCTCTCAAAAACCACCGATTAGAAAACCATCGAAAATCTCAAAAACTACCAAAAACTAAAAAAATCACTAAAAAACTCACCACTTTAAATCTCAAAATAACCATTGAAAATCTCAAAATCATTGTAAATCACCATATGAAATCATTAAAACCACTAAAAGCAACAACAAACCTAAACGAAAATATTTCAAATCCATTCAAAACAATAAAAATTGATTGATTTGTGCAGAAAATTAATTATAATATTTTTGTAACACTTTCAAACCAATCAACTTAAACCTAAAATTAAGGCTACAAGTATTTGTAAAAGCATAAAATAAATTTGGAGAGAATCGAACTTTTGAACTTTGGATAATGAGTTTCAAGAGCTAAGATACACCGATATGGCAGGAACGTATCCTAGACATGAAACCTAAAAGCGCTCAAGAAACTGGAAAATAGTTGAATATATTTTTTGATGCCACGTGGTCCTAGATAATAATCATCCACAATGACGACATTGCTCATTAACTCGATAGTTGAACATTTTGAAAGCGAAAATGAAGTAGATTTCATTCAAGTTTTAGGATAATGTAAAGGCCGCATCTTCTTAATGGCAAGTATAGTTGTGAACAAAATGCATATATCTTTTTTTTTTCAATAGTAATAACTTTAAAATTCCGCTAATTAGAATAATTAAAAGATAAATAAACTAAATAGTGAGATTCTCGATATCGTATGATTGAAAAAAATACGAAGAACAATTAGGTGGCGATTTATATATTTAGTCTTTAAAGATCGTACTGAAAATCAAACGAATTTAAAATCTATAAATTGAGAAACTGCATAGAGCCCAACGATGGCAGTCAAGGAATTGTAAGTGTTGATAAAATACAAAAACATTCTTATGCATCACAATTGTTGCAAATATTGATTATAAACTACAAAATTATGGGAAGAATGTTCTAAAACTATCACACTAAAGTTCTTCCATTTATAGAAATAACTCCAACATTACCTAAATAGAAATAATTGATTCCTAATTTCCACGTGATAATAGAATGCACAAATGAACTATCTCCAATAAATGCCAAGATCATTAAACGAATAACACTCTAATTTTTGAATTGTGAAAATCATATAAATTTGTTTTTATGAATATAAAAAAAATATTGTAGAAGACATGTTTATAATGGGAATCTCCTTAATAATTCATAACATTACTCCTTGGATATCTATTATTATAAAATATATTGTAATGTGCATGAGATGATGCCTCATTAAAAATTTACCAGTAAAACTTAGTGGGAAAAATTATGGTTAAGAAAAAAATGTGCATTGTGTATTTACTTTCCCACACAAGTATATCCGTTTCCGATTTTTGAGATGATAGCATCTAATATGATAAACTAACTTCCTGAAAGTAATAGCTGAAAGCATCTTTGTAAATAACTGTGTCAACCTATCACTTGAACGATTTTGTAGAACCAAACATCGCAATTCTCATGAAATTTATAAGTGTCATAGATGACTCATCTTTATCATTTTTCTTGTTTCCAATGATCTAATTAACTTATACAAACATTTTAAATGGTGATAAATTTTTATTTTTACATTTCCCCTTGATGTCTATCATTTGCATGTTCTTTATTGTCTCGTTAAAACCTATCATAGAAATAGTTAGTATAATAAAAACCATAATAAAGAAAAATAGTACATCCGCACATCATTATATTTCTCTCCACGGAAAATTCTTCGTCATGAGATATACTCCAGTCATGTCTCATCTTAAAAAAATATTATAACTATAATTTTATTGAATAAACTCGTATGATTATCATATAATCTATTACATCGTTGGATTTCCAATCCATCACATCCTTTTCACATAAATATCATTCATTAATATATTTGCACTTTATTTCTAAATATCCTTTTTGATATATAGTATTTTAAATATTTGTGTTATGCATACTCATATATGCAAATTATCAATACTCTTTTTATTGTTTTGGATTCTTTCTTTCTATACAAAACTTTATATCTTAATGATAAAAAGATCATAAACTTTTCAAATAACATTTACTTATGATACATCAAGAACAAATCTATATGAGAATTTTTGTATAACCTCATGTAAAGATCTTTTGAGATAACATCTCTCTTCTTGGATGTTTAATTTTGAATATTTCATAACAATTTTCTCTTTTCATTGTCTTTTCTTCCAAATCATAATTTCCTATAACTCTTTAGAAGTTTTTATTATGTTTAAATCAAAGATCTCATTGATGCATGCATAATCTTTTGATAAATACATATGAAAGCATTGATTACCTTATAGTATCCACTTTAGTGATTATACCCCATGAAATGTATTAACTTTAGTTTGATCGAATAACTAACTTTGTTAAGAATATAATTTAACATCATTAATCCTTTAGAATTTCCTATAGATGTTATTATCATTAGATTATACAAGTCAAATATTTTTTATAAATGTTATTATCATTGGATCACATAAGTCAAGTCCTTCTTTTATTGGGAGATTGGTAATAACTTAAAAGTAGTTGCATCCACTACAAGATAATATATATACATATGTTCATAATATTTTTTTATGATAGGCCAATCATCACTTCGCGTACATTTTCAATAAATCTTCTTGTACTACGATTTATGATTCTCGATTTTCGTCAACTATTTCATTGCATGCAAAAATATTATTGACACCAGTTCGTTTTTTATTCCACCCATTACAAAACTAGCTGAAATCTCTAATCATTATCATTATCAGGATTATGGATTTCTTTTCTTTGTCATGATCAATGTTTGTTTTAGAAATCATTCCTAATTATTTGTTCCCTCGATTTTGCCATTTTTTTATAATATGCCATTTTTTCGAAAATTATAATATTGGAAACCAATATATCTATCACGATTTATGCGATCTTGAGACTCGTTAGAAATTGATATTGTCCTTCTACGGCAGCAATATTATTTGGAGCACAACTGACATATGTGACGGTGTCACTTAATAAGAGTTAGTAAATGTTTCTGACATCTTATTTGCTAAAATTTGCAAATGAATTATCTTTTAAACTTGTATTGCAAATTTTTTAGTACAAGGATCAAGATAATTTATTGTTAAAATTTTCTTTTCCATTTGTTATAGATTTCTTCCCATTAGTTGTTGAAAATACTAACTCACTGAAATAATAATCGGTAAATTGAATTTTATCCCTTCTTAATTATTCAAGTTATTTAATCTTCAAAGAAAATTCATATCCAACATATATTTTTAATCTATTTTTAGGTCTCATTTTTTGAATATATATATATTCAAAAAATGTATATATATATATTCAATAATATATATATATATATATATATATATATATATATAACCAAAAACTTTTAAATGAAAAATATTTTGTTTTTTTTGTTTTTAATCAAAAAGTAACTTTGATGGGAAGAATCACAATTACACATTGGACTCATGCGAATAGAACTATTGCATGTAATATAGACTATCTTGTGTATGAACATGAGCTATTTGATGTTCAACACTTATCATCTAAAAACATGCATTTATCATTAAAGGTTTAAGACGTTCATTCACCAGCATTATCGACACCAATTGTAACATGCTAATTAATTGACCAAGTATTCTTGCCAACGCCGTGTTACAGTTGAAGAAAAAATATATGTAGTGGATGATTAATCTAAAATTATTTTTTTGTACATGTACCAGAAAATTAATAAATTCAAAATATAATTTAGCTGGTTAATACGTATTATTGATTTTCCATATAAATATCAGTTTAGGATTCTTTTCGAATTATTTTTGAACTATAGTTATCTAATCAGGCATGCCTAATAGTAGCTTTTCTGTAAATTTTTATATTTATAATTTCTCTTATATTATTTTGTTATGTAGTAAAATTTAGTAAGAAATGAATGTAGTTCCTCCAAATGTATTTACTGCTTTGGTTAATACTTCTGATTTGAGGATATTCATCACTTTCTTCGCCTATTGTCTGAAAATAATTAATCTTGAAATTCCATTGACTTTTTAAATGATTTATCTAATACATTTGAGTGTGAACATAATGTTTTACATGTTTCAACTACGATAGATGTGGAATTTCTCAATTCTCTCCTTCGAGATGATGACATTTTATGGTATTATTTCTTAGATTTTTTTAACTTTTGAGACTTAGATAAATATAGCCTATTAATGATTTTAAACTGCATTCTCATAAACAATCATATATTTTCTCTTTTGGACCATGAAATAATATATATACTACATCATGTTTTAACTACACTTGCTTCTTTCATCATCATGTGAAATATCTCATATAGTTATTATTTTATATTTTCGCTTTTCGTGAAAATCTAAGTTCATAAAAAAAATCTTTGTTCTCGACTTTGGTTTTGAACATAAAACATAAAGCATTTTGCATGTATATATTGTACAATGAAACATCAAAATTCTCATGAAAAAATTATGATCCAATAAAAGTTAAACAATAATACGGTAAATAGTACGTATTTTGATATTGAAGGAGAATGAAGATGTAGCTATGGCAAACACTAGAAAATTAAAATGACAATGATTAGGGTTTTTACTCATGGGGTTACGGTTTCGTTTTGATAAGGGTTATGAATAAAAGAAGAGATATGATAGAATTGTTGTTATATTAATCGACAAAGGTTATATATATATATATATATATATATATATATAATTGTATATAACTATATCAATCTTACAAATATACTCATCTTAAAATTACAATATATCTAAAATATAGAATATTTTAAAAATATGTTTATAATGGACATGCAACTAATAATTCATAACAATATCGCCTTATTTTCATTTAAGTATAGTTTTAAGGAAAATTCTCAAATTACGAATACAATTTTAACAATGTATTCGCAACAAACTAGTATTGAATTTGAAATTTTGTTGTTAATTCGTTGCAAACACATTCGGCGCACATTTCTTGTTATTTAACAACGATTTAGTAGCGAATATTATTTTTAATAAAAAATTTTAAATTCGTCATAAATTCATTGCTAATTTACAACAAGTTAACAACAAATATTAGTTTTCTCACTAAAATTTTTGTTTCTAAAATTCATTGTTAATTAGCTACGGATTTGCGATGAATTTTTAGTTATTTTTATTAAAAATAATATTTGTTACTAATTTGTTGTAAATCTGTTTTTAAATTAACAAAAAAATAACAATAATTTTTCACAAATTTGACGTAAAATCATTGCTAAATTAAAAATACAAAGTACCACATGAGAAGTTTGGTAAAATCACATGTGATCTACTAGCCTATAACTACTAACCAACAAATTAACCAGTCAACAAGATAACTACCGCAAGAGCCTTCAATCACCACCGGTCGGAGTCCAACGTGGCCGAACCCACCGGAGACTACCATTGCTCGAGACCGCTGTCGCTAGAGACCGCCGTCTTTGAAATCCACCACCGTAGTTGGAGACCACCATCGTGATTGCTAATTATTTTAAATTATATTTATTTTTAGTTGGTTGTTAATTTATTGGTAAATTAACGTCGAAATACCGTCGAATTAACGACGAATATCAATCCTTTGTATATTAGCGATAAATTACCAACTAATTTTTAATTATTTCGATCGTTTACCAATAAATTTGCATTTGTCCATATCCCATCGCTAAAGATTATTAGCCATGATTTACCAATGAATCATTCTATCATAAAATGTTCTTTTTCTTGTAGTGTACCATAAAACAGTTTGCAGAAAAAATACTATCAAGATTTCTTTTAATACCATTTAAATGATCTTCCCTTACTATAAAACTAAAATTAATTTATAACCTTAAAAGTTAAACCCTAAACTCTAAAAACTACACTCTAACCCTAAGACTAATTTATAAATCCAAAATACTAAAAAAAGCTCAACCATTTAAATTACAAACCCTTAAAAATTATTTTTAGTGTATGTGGTATTTAAAAAGTAAATTTTAATGGTATTTTTGAAAAACTAAGACTATAGATAGTATTTTGGAAGAATATTGTTGTGCTATTTTAAAATAATTATCTAGTTTTAATGTATTTTTGATGTTTTAAAAACCTTAGAAAAAAAGAGAGAAAGCTCTCTAACTGGACATATGAGTAGCTAGCTAACACAAAACAAAAACGTATTCCTTTTTGGTAGAGGAGCAAAACAAATATCCTCATTAAAAGAGTGGATACACAATGTTTACGTGAAGGGATTTTGCGGGAAAGAAAAACATGGGAGAATCATGAATGAGTTTCTTGTGATCATCTCACTTCTATTTTTTTGTGCAACCATATTTCTGTTTCCTCTTTTAATTTTATTTTTCAATTCTTTACGAAACTCCATAACAATTCCTCACCAAATCAGTCGAGAAATTAGCTGTATGCAACCGAAATCTTCATATATTTTTTCAACTAAACATGGGAGAAAAATAATAATTAAGATACTATTTTAATGGGATAAATAAGATACACCCAAGATATCCGGGGTTTTCAATATTTATATTCGAAAATAAAGTCATATGTATATTATCGTATCTGCTACTTATATTGAGTATTTTTTTGTTGTATTAAAATTTAAGGATAATAAGATAAATAACTTTGACCACAACGAAGAAGAAAGATAACTAATATCGTGGCTGATGTATGATAGTGATGATGGGAGATAGCACAAAGATAAAGGACACATATATATATGCTCACCCACTCACATTGTCTTATTTCTCCAATCGATTGGTTGGTGTTTGACGCAGGTTTCTGATTTCTGAAAGTTAAATTATAATCCAAACTCTCTACTCTCTACTTTTGTAGGTGATGTTTCTTTCGTACCTCAAACTCCTTTTTCCATACATTTTATTTTATTTTTTTCGTCTACATGAAACTATATATAGATATATTAAATACTTGATGATTCTTTCTTGAATAATAAATGATTAAAAATATTATTTGTGTTTTAAACATCAAATCATATAAAAAATATAATTTGTTGTTTAACATTTACTAAATATTAGTTAAGTTTCTCTTTGGAATAGTTTTATTAAAAGTATTATACAAATTATTGGCTAAAGTTCTGATTTTTATCTATTTATAGAATATATGATTTTAAATTAAATTTTACAAATTATTGTGTTAAATTTGATATTTAAAGTATAGGGGGAAGTGATAGAAATGATTCAAACTTGAATACAAAATCAAATATAACCTGCATAAAAATTATTTGGCAAAATTAATCCATTAGATAAAAAGTTAAAAATCATCCTTATTACCCAAAAATATTTTAGAAATATCAATTACGTTTTATTTCCTATATATTCTACGATTTTAATGATTAAAATCTGTTTTATAAAATGAATTACAAAACAATATTTTCAAAAAATTTGCTTTGTAAAACGGAAATAAGATTTGTTGAAAAATTTATTTTATGAGAAAAAATACAACACATGTTTCTTGAAAAATCTGTTTTATAAAAATAAATACAAATCACATTTATGAAAGCTATACTTAATTTACAAGCCTTTACATTCAAATTTAATATGAAACTAAAATAGTTAATTTAAACCAAAAATTTGAATCGTAATCATAACATAAAGAAATTTATGTACAATAAATTACAATATCATCTCAACCTAAATCAAATTAAAAATTATAAAATATGCCAGCTTAAAATTTTGATTATTAACAAAATTCGTATTCATAGCAAAATAAATATTTTTTTTACCAAATTCATATCTAAGCTTGATAGTTTAGAGAATTCATTTTCGAATTAAAGATATCATGCGATAAAATTTAAGTTTAGATTTACATTTTTTTTGACGTAAATTTTTTGAGTTATCTATTTGAATAATACACTTTTAATAAAAAAATATTAGTTTAAAGTTTACAGCTTCACAGATTTCTTGAGATTTATGTAAGAAAACTTTAATTTAAATGTAAACCAAATTGCTGAATAACTATGCACAAACTGAAAAATAATTTTTAACTAAACTAATTTTAATTGATTTAGGGTTTAGAGTTTCATACTTAACAAAAAGTCTCAGTGAAAATTTAAAATTAAAACTAAACATGCAATGAGATCAAACCAAAACGTTAAATTTAAGGCACATTTCCGAAAGTTTTTGCATAAACCATTAATTTTTTTTTAACCGTAACTTAAATTTAAACCAGATTTCTTCAAAAAATTTGCCCAAACCTGAAAAGTTACAAGTTTTTTTAACCTAATAAAAATGTACTCTTCATATATAAAGAAATTAACACTAAAATCCTATCATAATTTCATCCAAAAAAGTAAAACCTTCCATCCCTAATAAAATGATTTCAAAGTAAGTATTCTTTTCTTCTCTATTTTCTCTCCTCTTTTATTTTCTTCTTTTCTTCTTATATTTTCTTATCTTTTCATTATATATATATATATATATATATATATCTAAAAAAGTAATGAAATATGAAAAATATAAGCTTTTTTTGTTTACATGGTTTTTGTTTTTTGTGATCTTTAAAATTTTTTGTGATTTATATGTTTTATTTTTCTCATGTTCTCTTTTTGTACATCTGAAAATAAAGTCAAGAGATATAAAAGGTAAGTTTTGTTGTATTAAAAGGATTTAATGGTTTTTAAAATTTTATATGATGATTTTAAGATTTTCAAAGATTGTTCTTGATATTTATTGTGGTTTTACAACTTTTTGGTGGTTATTTTTTTTATCCTTTTGACAATTTAAAGCTTTTTGTTTGTTTTTGAATCAGGGGTTTTGTGAGATATGACAGAAAAATTTCATTATAAATTATACACTTAATTTGTAAACTTTATTACAAGTTGCATACTTCATTTCAAATTGCATACTTCATTTGCAAAATTCATTTAACTTTATTACGAGTTAGAGATTTTATTTGCACATTTCATTACAAATTGCACATCTCATTTGCAAACGTTTTTGAGTTCTTGTATACTTTATTGTTTTTGTACATATTTCAATAATCTTGTAGAGACTTTATAAAATTTGCACAGTTCAACTAGTTTTTTTTTGCAGACTTCGGTTAGCTTTTGTTATTTTAGTGGCTTTTGAGATATCTGTCATTTAAAACTTTTTTGTTGTTTTTAGTAGCTTTTAATATTAATGGTTGTAATTTATAATGGTTTTGAGATTTGTAGTGGTTATTGTGAAATTTTATAGTGGTTTTAAAATATTTTGATGGTTATTTTGAGTTTTTTTTGTAGTTTTTAAACTTTTCGGTGGTTTTAGAATCAATGGTTTACAAACTCTGAGGGATATTACAAGTTGCATATTTTATTTTTTATAATCCTTTGATTTTTTCCCCATTTCATTGCATTTTTCTGCAAAAACTCCAATAAGATTCGCAAACTTAATTGTTAGTGTCACTCAATTTTCAATAAGTTCTTGCGGACTTTCATTCAACTTTCGAAGTATGTCAATTATCTTTCATTAAGTCAATTAATGGAGAACTTCCATCATCTCTTGCAAATTTCAATTAGTTGTGTGTAGATTTTAATAAGTTTATTTATATTGTTATTAGTTTTAAAAATTGAAACTAATTAAAATATTAAATTTTATATTTTATTATATATTTTGATGTTTTTTCTATATCCTAGTGTATTAGTGAAAGCTGCTAAATAGACACAATCACTGCAATACAATCTTTTAAATAATCACAATCGAACAAAAAATATGGATTGTATATCGTGGTTAGTCATGTTTTTTAAGTAAAAAATAAAATTATTATACAATTGATCTCAAATGATGTAATTTCAATCAATTATATCCAATTGTATGATAATGTTATGATCCATATATTAAAAGTTTCATGAGATTAAATTGTAAAATCATCAAGATGAATGAGTTTAAAGACTATGATTTAAGTGGAGGTTTGATGGTAATCCTACTTAGTGACTGGATATCCCAAAATGAAGGTTTAAAGAGAAAATTAAATCAAACTAAATATGCGAAGAACACTATGAGACTATAATATCTACCCAGTTCCTAAGATGATGTATAATGTTTCTTGTATGCATAAAGGATAAACCTTACTTTTAATGATTTGAAATCATAATTTTGAGATATAATTGGAGTATTATAAGATGCTCCTTAAAACAAGCTAATGACAAATCATTCTTTTGAGTGTGCAATGCAGCCGACCGTTCTAGAAAAATGAAGAAAAACCTATATTCTCTAGGTTCACTCACGATTAACCTAGTTTTAATCATGTTAAAGTCGTAGGTATTACTTGATCTCTTGGATTTGAAGACTAGCATAAGTGCCAATAACAGGTACGAGTCGGAAACGGGGCAACTCTTTCACTCGTTAATGTCTTTGCTTACATGCCATTTTTTGTTTATAGTTTCTAACTTCAAACAATGGTGTTTAATTATTATTTTTTTGTCGTTAATTTCTTTGTTCCCATTCAGTGTGTGTTCACCGTTTTCTGCTTCGATTCTTGCTATTTTTTTGGTTATATAGATCACAACGTAACGATCTAATATAACTTTACACTTATAAGATAATATTAAAGATAGTATAACCAGTAGTATATTTTTTCTTCTCTTTTATTATTTAGTTTATGTTTAAATATCTTTATAATTTTCAATTTTGTTTTCAGTGTACATTTTTATAAATTTTATCACAAAATAAAAATAATATAAAATTTAACAATCACCTAGAAATATGTAAAACGTTTTAAAAAAAACTGAAAAAGTGGTAAATTTGAGTTTTTCGAATACATAAACTAACTACTTTTGTATTTCAGTTTTTTAGTAGATAAAATTAATAATTAATAATTACATTAGTTACAAATAATATTTTAACAAATAAATATATTAATGAATATAGAACTGTTTATAATTTATAAAAATTTTAAAGAAAAAATCATTCAAAAGTTAAGTGGCTTCTCAAAAATCTGAACAAAAAAAATATTAATCATTTAGTGTTTAGATTTCACACCTAAAAAATCTCTTACCAAAAAACAAAAACCTGTTTTGGAAGTAACTGCTTAATCCTCTTCCCAAGTATTACGGAAACACCCTCCGATAAAACACGTCAAAAAAGTAACAAACCGAAAGCTAGGGTAAAAGTGTAAATTCAGATTGACATGCCGGATGTTTTTTTCACATCCCTAGACCTGAAATGGCAGAGCCTTTGAGTGTACACACTGTATATAATAAAACACGCTCACACACATGGCTACAACTATAAAACCTCTCTCTCTCTCCATCAAATCATCATTTAATTTACTAATCTTTATTTCTTCTCTCATGAAATTCTGAGGATTTTCAGAACTTGGCATCGATTTCTCGGTGAAGGAAATCAAAATCAGACGAAGAAATATGAAGATTATTTCATGGCTACTTCTCCTGGAAAGTCTTCTTTCTATCTCTGTTATATATGTTTATTTCTTTCGATTCATTTGCTTCTCCACTATTATGGCGGATTTATTTCTGTTTTGGTTGTAATCTCTACTGCATTTGCTGCAATTGGTTTTTTCATAATTTTTTCTTTGTATCTTTGGTTCGACGATTTTCGATTTTGATTGTACCGATGGTTTTGCCTTTATTTTTTTTTTATTTTTTTTTCTGTTTGATAAATAAGTAGCGATGTTTTGTATCGATATACAAAACTTTTATTTACCATTTTTTTGTATTTGAAATTTCTTCAGTGTATTCTAGCGTTTTTGAAATCCACTTTTTCTACTCTGTGAATTGTTTTAACTATTTTCTTTCGTTTTAAAATTTTCTGTATTGGGTTTCTTTGTTTTTCCTTTCAATGCAGATTCTGTTTGTTCTTGGTGGTGTTAAAGCAAAACAATCAGCAGGATATTGTGCTATGTACGATATATGCGGTGCACGAAGTGATGGGAAAGTACTGAATTGCCCCTTTAACATACCTGCAGTGAAGGTGAGTGTCACTTATTGCTGAATTTTTTGATCAAAGCTGATTTTTGTAGTACTGATTTGTTATGAATTTTTTCAGCCCAGTGATTTGTTATCTTCCAAGATACAAAGCCTGTGCCCAACTATCACAGGCAACGTTTGTTGCACAGAGAATCAATTTGATACATTACGTTCACAAGTTCAACAGGTAAACACCATTGTTTCTGGATTGTTCAACTCTTTTCAAACTCTGTGCGTGGAACAGAGTTTGCTAACGGGGCCTGCTCAGTCCTGATTCAGCATAACCAAAATCGAAACGTCTGTTTTTGTAGGCTATTCCCTTTATTGTAGGCTGTCCAGCATGTTTGAGGAATTTTCTGAATCTTTTCTGTGAACTTACTTGCTCTCCGGATCAAAGTCTCTTTATCAACGTTACTTCTACTGCAAAGGTGAACATATATTGAATAATGCACCATGTAATTACTTCAACATCGAGTAGCATTATATCCAAGTGCTGTGTTTTGTTTGGCAGATCAAGAATAATTCGACTGTGGACGGGATTGAGTACTATATAACTGATGCTTTTGGAGCGGGGTTGTACGAATCTTGCAAGGATGTGAAATTCGGTAGCTCAAATAGCCGAGCATTAGAGTTTCTCGGAGCTGGTGCAAAAAATTTTAAGGGTAGGCTTATGCGTAACTGCATTATATACGATTTCTCTTTATGACATTTTTTATGTCCCAAGACTAGTTCAAGTAACTGAGATGCCTGCTTTGTGATCAGAGTGGTTTGCGTTTATTGGCCAGAAAGCGGCTCTCAATGTGCCAGGCTCACCATATGGGATCAAATTTTTGCCAACAACACCTGTGTCATCTGGAATGAAGCCTATGAATGTGTCTACTTATTCATGCAATGATGATACGCTTGGCTGTTCTTGTGGTGATTGTCCTTCTGCAACTGCTTGCTCAAGTACAGCAGCACCTCCTACTCAGAGAAAGCATTCTTGCTCAATCAAAATTGGATCACTTGAGGTGAATATGGATTTTATATTTATGAGTGGTTACAATAATGAAGTCTTGCCTAACATGGTCCTGGTTGGTTAATTATGCAGGCAAAATGTGTTGATTTCGTACTAGCCATTTTGTATATTTTCTTGGTTTCCCTGTTTCTCGGAGGTGGTTTAGTTCACCGAATAAAGGGCAAGAAAAAGAGATCCCAAATGACACCATTGTCAGAAGCTAGCAGAGAACGAAATTCCATTAATCTGCAAAAGCCAGACACTATTCATGCACAGGTATCTGTCCTTAGCCTTGCAGTATTATGACATTTGAACTTTGAGCTGCGGATAAATAATAGGGATGATTATTGCTTTTATTATGTTCTCTCAGATGCTGCAAAATACCCCACAGAGAAACTGGGCTCAGCTGTCCACAGTACAAGGATACATGTCAAATTTTTTCAGGTCCGTGACATTCATACCTTTGGCTGCTTAGCTTCAAAAAAGGGGTTGTTGACATTGCCGTATTGTTTCCAGGAAGTATGGGATCTGGGTAGCAAGACACCCAACTTTCGTTTTGTGTTTGTCAGTTTCTGTTGTTCTTCTACTTTGTGTTGGTTTGATCCGATTCAATGTGGAGACACGGCCTGATAAGGTAGCTATTGCTTTCACAACCTATGCTATATGCAATCTGTTTAACCTTTCCTCTATATAATCATATAAAATGTTGTGTTACTATATGTTGCAGCTATGGGTAGGACCAGGGAGCAGAGCTGCTGAAGAGAAACATTTCTTTGACACCCATCTTGCTCCTTTCTACAGAATTGAGCAGGTTTCACATTTCTATCAACTTGCCTCTTATTTACTAAAAGCTTTTGGGGACCTAGGTTATGCAACATTTTTTTCACATTTAATCTTTTTGTGTTTATCCGTTGTCTTTTCACATTGTTATGTACATTTTCTGCAGCTAATAATAGCAACAGTTCCAATATCTCCTCACGAGAAGGCGCCAGAAATTTTGACAGATGACAATATTAAGTTACTTTTTGACATACAAAAGAAGGTATCTGCTTTCTCGTTTTCACTCTTCTTAATTTCACCTGAATCACCCACATAATGTTTTCATGTAAAGTGTTTTTTGATATGGTAGATTGATGGACTGCGGGCAAATCACTCAGGTTCAATGGTTTCTCTGACAGACATTTGCATGAAACCGCTGGGAGAGGATTGTGCCACACAGAGTGTTCTGCAGGTTATACTCCTTCCTTTTTTATTACGCGAGTTTAGCTTTACTAGCCCTTAACGTATCTGGTGGATTTTCTTGTTTCTGGAGGCAGTATTTCAAGATGAAACCAGAAAATTATGATGACTTTGGAGGCATCGATCATGTTAAATATTGCTTTGAGGTACCTTGTGAATTTATGTCGTACTTCATTTTTCTTTATAGTTAATATCACATACCTGCACTCATATGTAAATTGTTCCATTTAATAATTCTGCCTTAATGGAATTTTTTTCTTCTATATTTAATATGCATATTATGCTCACCACTTTTCCTCAGCATTTCACATCGACAGAATCATGTTTGAGTGCATTTAAGGGTCCCCTTGATCCAACTACTGCACTGGGAGGTTTCTCAAGGAACAGTTTTAGTGAGGTAGTATTCTTCAGTTTGTTAGAGAAACCACAAAGAGTATGTCAATTCATGTATCTAATACCCCTTTAATTTACATGCTTAAAACAGGCTTCTGCTTTTCTTGTGACTTATCCTGTGGACAATGCTGTTGACAACGAAGGAAACAAAACTGAGAAAGCGGTAGCATGGGAAAAAGCCTTTATCCAACTGGCTAAGGTTTGGAATTTTCAAAAAAAAGCAAATGATATTAATGTTATTCTGTTTCATTGTTTTTTATGTGCTTACTGTTATTGCTCTTGTTCCTTCATTTACGTCAGTACTCTTTATGTGACAGGATGAATTGTTGCCAATGGTTAAGTCAAAAGGTTTAACGCTTTCTTTCTCTTCCGAAAGTTCTATTGAAGAAGAACTGAAAAGAGAAAGCACAGCAGATGTCATAACTATAGCAGTAAGTGTTCTTATTTTGTTACCTCGAAGATTTTAGGGTATATCTTATTTTCTTATCTATGCCATCTTTTGCTTCTAATTTTTGTTTTCATTCTTACTCTGTTTGGTTCCTAATCTGCTTTCATGTCCTGTATTTCTCCTATTTTCTGCATCAGATAAGTTATCTCGTCATGTTTGCCTATATATCACTCACACTTGGGGATGCACTTTGCTTGAATTTCTTTTACATTACATCCAAGGTATGGCAATGATTATGGTTAGAGTATCTGAACTATAGTGTTAAGCTGATATTTTTAATGAAGTTACTTTCAAATTTCAAAGGACATATTTTCTTATACTTTATTGTAAAATGAAATGTGCTTAATTTCAGGTTCTCCTTGGTTTATCTGGTGTTCTTCTTGTCATGCTGTCTGTCCTTGGCTCTGTAGGATTTTTCAGTGCCATTGGAATGAAATCGACTCTAATCATAATGGAAGTTATACCTTTTCTTGTTTTGGCTGTAAGTCGTGTTTGGCTCTAATATTGCTTGCAACTACAAATTTTAGCTGATTTTGTACCTGCCGTTCTTTAATTTGCTCTAAATTGTTCTTTTTACTTGGACATGAAATATTAATTGACAGGTAGGTGTTGATAATATGTGCATATTGGTTCATGCTGTCAAGAGGCAAGAGCAAGAGTTGACTTTGGAAAGAAGAATAAGCAATGCCCTTATGGAAGTTGGACCATCAATTACTCTTGCAAGTCTGGCCGAGATTTTAGCTTTTGCTGTTGGTGCTTTTATTAAAATGCCAGCTGTTCGAGTGTTCTCTATGTTTGCTGGTCAGTATAACTTCTCATTTTTCGGTTTGAATGTTTTCATTACCTTCCTTCTGGCTTTTATATGATATTATGCATCTTTCTTGCAGCATTGGCTGTCCTTTTGGACTTTCTTCTCCAGGTTACTGCTTTTGTTGCTTTGATAGTTTTTGACTTCCAACGGACAGAAGATAAGCGTGTTGATTGCTTCCCATGTATTAAGACACAGCAATCATCAGATAGTGCTGACAAAGGTAATACAAGTTTTGGATTGTGATATTTTGTTGTCTCCTTATTCATTTTAGAGTTTTCTGAAGTCCATTACTAACTGGAGTTGTCTTGTATCATATCAGGGGTTGGTCAGAAGAAAGCTGGCATTTTGACTCGATATATGAAGGTACTTCATAAATCAACTTATACCTCAGGAGATGGTTTCGATTTTACATAATTGTTTTTTTCTTAAAAAGTACATTTTACATTATCTCTTGAATGTATTATTATTCTATACAAGTTTTCAATCTATGAAAATTATTAGGTAGTTTGATTTGTACGCTTCGATCTACACTTTCAGGAAGTTCATGCACCCATTCTCAACCATTGGGCAGTCAAAATATTGGTTTTATCCTTCTTCTTTGGGTTGGCATTGGCTGGAATTGTGAGTTGAAATATTTGCTGACCTTATAGGAATTTTTTTTTCACTAGCCGTTGAAATAATCATCTCTAATTTATTGTGTTCGTGGACTATGTAGGCCTTGTCCACCCGGATTGAACCTGGTTTGGAGCAACAGATTGTTCTTCCTCAGGACTCGTATCTTCAGGTTTACATTAATCTTACCAATGTAAAGAACTGAACCTAGGATGTCTAACAAGTGCCCCTCTTTCCTTTTAGGGTTACTTCAATAATATTTCTACATATCTTCGAATTGGTCCACCTTTATACTTTGTTCTAAAGAATTATAACTACAGGTATTTCTCGTTCTGGTTCTTAGCTGAGTTCAGTCGATATAATTTGGTCCAATTTATTATTAAAACTCAATTGGCATCATGTCCCAGCTCAGAATCAAGACAGACAAATCAGCTCTGTTCCATTAACAAGTGTGATGCGAATTCTCTTTTAAATGAGGTATATAGCTCGTCTGCATTTATTTTTATTTTTCCTCATATTATATTTTGTTTAGCTGTCTTTGAACTATCGTTCTTCCATTGGAGCTAGGTTTTTGAAATTTTGTACATTGGAGATAATCTCAGTATCCACATCCACACACTTCAATCGTATTTATTTCAAGATGTTAACAATGTAGTTTAATAATTTGGTAAATTAAAGTCTGCTTACAGTATTGATTTGCCTTTAGTACCTACTAGCTACTGCAGACTGATTAATGATTTGGCAAATCTAAGCCTGCATATAATATATGCTTGACTTTAGTACCTACTGCTATGACTCTAAAAATGTTCCATAAGCCAGTGACGAAAGTAATATTTTTATGTTTTTCTGGAAGTATTTAAGACAGGCTACTACATCGTTTTAAGGTGTTTGTATTAACTGGGTTTCATTTAATCGAGTAGATCCACTGTTAGCAGAGAATCTGGTTCTTGTTCTTTTTGAGGATCTAAATTGCATTCTTGTCCATAGATTGCAAGGGCTTCATTAACTCCAGAACTAAGCTACATAGCTAAGCCAGCTGCTTCATGGGTGGATGACTTTCTTGTGTGGTTATCTCCCGAGGCATTTGGCTGTTGCCGAAAGTTTACAAATGGTACATTTTGTCCCCCTGACGACCAGGTATATGCTTGATTTCACTGTTGAGCTTAAGATTTCAGATACTTAAGATTTAGTGTTCCCATATACATGTACACTCATTGCTGGAGTTTGAATGAATTGACATACAGAAAACAGTAACTTCAGTTTTATAAGCAATCTTCCAATTGTTGTAAAACTGTTTTAAAAGTAGCACAGTGCCTATATAACATTTTTTTCTCATGGTCAATTAGTGTTATAAAATATCATTTTTTCTTGTCAATTAGTGTTATAAAATATCACTATGCTCAAATGTGTAGAGCAATTTATGACGTAGTGATTGCTATTTCCCTTGTACTTGCGTTGCATTTCTAGCCGCCTTGTTGCTCTCCTGATCAAGGCAGCTGTGGTCTAAGTGAAGTATGCAAAGATTGCACCACGGTAATTCTTATAATGATCTAATCAAATTATTAACCGTTTTCCCTGTTATGTGTTTGTTTTTTCTCCGCAACATCTGTAATGATGACTTGTGTAATTTTGTTTTTTCTGGTTGTGCAGTGCTTTCGTCATGCAGATTTAAGTAGCGACCGCCCGTCCACAATCCAATTCAAAGAGAAACTTCCTTGGTTCCTTAACGCACTTCCTTCTGCTGATTGTGCTAAAGGTGGCCATGGTGCTTATTCAAGTAGTGTCGATTTGCAAGGTTTCCACACTGTCCCCACTTTCTTTATTAAGTTATTTTCCAGTCATTGATTCTTTCATTTTATTGATACCCAATTCTGTGGTATGTACGTTCTCTTTTCTTATCAGGCTATGAAAATGGTATCATTCGAGCTTCATCTTTCCGCACTTATCATACACCCCTTAACAAGCAGGTATTATTCTATCTCATAATATGTAGAGCAACTTTGCCACGTTTGATATTAGTCTCTGTTATAGTGTTACTCTATACTACGAGTTTGTTTGCAGGTTGACTATGTTAATTCAATGAGAGCTGCTCAGGAGTTTAGTTCAAAAGTTTCGCGTTCTTTAAAGGTAAAATTATTCTACGACAGGACTATACCGATTGATGCAAGTCGCATGCTATCATATCTTGTTATCTTCTTGATGAAAAGAATATAAATTTTTTTGTCCCATTTATATCTCATTGGATCATCTTCCTTGCATTTTTCCTAAGGATTTGCGTAAACAAACTTGTCAAGATATTTCATTATCACCGGTCTCTGCAAAGTTTTTTCTTAGTAAACTTACTAACGAACATAAAATTTATTCTCTTTCAGATGGAGATATTTCCATATTCGGTGTTTTATATGTTCTTTGAGCAATATTTAGACATATGGAAAACTGCATTAACCAACCTTTCCATAGCCATCGGTTAGTAAATTCTCCAATTCCAGATCTGCTTCTAGTTGGTTAATCTTGATTTTACTTTTGACGTTTCATATGAACTCACATTGAATGTTCCATTATTTTACAGCTGCCGTCTTTCTTGTTTGTTTAATCATCACATGCAGGTATAACTGTTAACCTCAATCCCCAGTGAAATTTACTCCAACCTCTGCGTTAACCAGAGTTTTCTTGCTAGATATGGTTAAATCTAATCCTCCAAATCTTTTTCCTCTGTCAGCTTTTGGAGCTCAGCAATTATTTTGTTGGTGATCGCAATGATAATTATTGATCTCCTGGTAATTTCACTCAATCAATGTTACTCATGAAAAAACCCAATAGCTGTTTTAAACACTCAGCTTACTAATGTTATACTCTATGAACCCTTGATGATAGGGAGTAATGGCAGTGTTTCATATCCAGCTTAATGCACTGTCGGTTGTGAATCTAATCATGTCCGTGGGCATAGCGGTTGAGTTTTGTGTACATATAACTCACGCTTTCTCGGTCAGTCCCCATTTGTCTGAATAGTAGTTTTTACAACCGATATGCTATTTTTATCTTGAATGGAGTTTCCTAAATCCTCAGATAAGCACTGGGGATAGAAACCAACGAATGAAAGACGCCCTTAGTGGGATGGGAGCTTCAGTTTTCAGGTATCTCTTCTGAACTTGACACATGAACTTAAAAGTATGGCTCTGAATTCTTAGTTTTCACAAAAATATTAAAAATCTAAAACCAAAACGAGGAACCGGTACCTTCAGTACAAGCCGACAACTTTCCTATGCATTTCTTAGGACGAATATCACCATTTTCATTAATGAATCTCATTAACAAGTCCTGCTTCCCCAAAATCACTAATGGAAGAATTCATAATTAGAATAAGAACCAAAAGTCCTAATTAACATATGTTCTGGATATTGAAAATATTATAATATTTCGTATCATGTACTGTGGACAGTGGAATTACATTAACAAAACTAGTTGGAGTGATTGTGCTCGGCTTCTCAAGATCAGAAGTATTTGTGGTATGTGCTTGTGATCATCTCTTGAAGCATTTTTTGGTTCTGCTTACCATTTTCATATTTGGTTTCTGAATATGTTTTTTTCCCGACAGGTCTACTACTTCAAGATGTATCTAGCATTAGTCCTGCTTGGTTTCTTGCACGGTCTTGTATTCTTACCAGTAAGTCGTGATCATTTAAACATTCCTTCATGTTGTTATTGGAGATTAATTGTTTTGATTTGATGAAGGTGTTCTTGAGCATGTTTGGTCCAGCTCCAAGACATGTTGAAGGGGAAAGACAAGATCATCGACCTTCTGTTTCCTCGCTGCCATAGCTGAACTAGGTTTTTTCTTTTTAGTTTCTTTTTAAATTTTATTTCATCCGTTTGTAAATGGTTAAAAATTGTTCTACCCATAGCCAAAAAAAAAAGAATCACACCAAATGTTCTCTTTCAGGCCGGTGCTACTGTTTTCCATTACTACCAATCAATTCATAATTTATTATTATTTAGCATTCCTCTCAGCGACCGTCTCTTCGTATATATATATACGAATTTAGCTTAACTACAAATGGTTTCATGAGCAAATTAGCGAAATGACAATGAAAGAATACATAACTAAGAAAATGATAAGAAAAATATCAATATACCATAAACATTGTTTAAATGTGGGAATGGGAATGGGAATGCGGAAGAAATTGGATGTACACATCCAACTTTAAAATTATTTGATATGATATTTTGATGTGATGTTTTGATGTAATGTTTTGATATAATGTTTTGATGTGATATTTTAATGTGATGTTTTGATGTGATATTCTGATATAAATGTAATGACTGATATAAGTATCATTAATCAATGTTAATAATAAATTAATATCTCGACCGTCCATTCAAATATAATATTAACTACAATTAATGTTTATACTTTTGAAAAATTTCCATGTAATATATTTTTTTTTGATTGAGTGATAATATATATTTTACATATTTGTTTTAGAGGAAGTATAAATAGATGTTAGGTGAGAGAGGATTCTACCATCTTTGATGTTTTTTTAGCAACTTCAATCTTTTATAACAGAATCGAAATAAAGTCGGTTAACGAAGTTCGAATTTGGTAAGTGCAAGTGTACTGTTCATAATAGAGGTATGTCGTCTTAGATTTGTTCAAATCTATTTAATAAAGGTATGATGTTCTTCTATAAATGTTGTAATCTTTACTAGATCTCGAAAGAGAAATATATATATAACAATATTTATTTGTTATGAATCTAAAATAAAGAAAAGTTTTGTTGTTGTACTATTCATTTTCAAACCGATGTGTAAATTAAATGTTATCATCTAATATAGAGGTTTAACCATGGAATATTACTTTTGGTAAGACAGAGTTGCTCGTGGATTTAATCACTAGAATATGGGAAAGGTCTGGTAGCAGGGGTTTGGAATTTCATAAAAGTCTATAAAAATGATGTCCATGATGTTCTAGTAGTCAAAAATGACATTGTCCTCGAAAATCGTGTTTGTGAACATTGTGGAGTGGTTTAAGTTTAGTGTTAACCTACAATATTCCATACTGTTCTAGTGATTATAAAAATGAATTCTCCTCTTGACAAATCAACAGATAGAGACGTCGCAATGTTCATGGCTATAAGGGTTGATTATGACGGTTTAGTCATTGGTGTTATAATAGGGAATGAGGCAGCTGACTTTCCAAAGACTTCAAACAACATGCGAAGACTGTTTTGGTTTACATACTATAGATTTTGATGAAGAGTTGGATTTACTAATGATGTGGAGTACAAGGGTAATCTTTAACACTTACTGTTCGCTTTTTAACACTTTCTTTATATATATATATATATATATGGTAAACATCTTAATAATAATTTATTTGGAAGGGTTGTTTGCATCGAATAAAATGATGCCATGCAACCTGTTTGTCATGGATGAATTGCTTACTAAAGATGAACTGGAAGTTTTTCGAAACAGCAGAAGAATGATGGAGAGATTATCGTCAGTTTTACGTGAAAGTCGGGTTGGAGCAGACAAGCATCGTTTAACTGCTTCTTCAATGAACGTGTTTCTTGATAATATAGTTGAGATCACAGTTGATTCACCTTCTATGTTTCCCGAATTAACCATGCATCTTAATGAATCACAAAATTGCGGTAATTCATAGCAGCTATCCAAGTTTCTTTACAACAACAAATATGTATTTGGTAATAGTATTTAAAAATGTATAATATAATACTATTTTTCCTACTAGCAGGTAATGAAACTCGTGACCATGGTGGGAGATGTTTGGAGAGTATTGCTCAACCTCATTTGGAAAAAGGAAAGGAGAAGATGGTCGATGACATTGGTCCAATCGAGCCTTTTCTCGGACTGACTATTGGCTACGGGAGCAATCAGATACCATCACCCCCATACAAATATCATCGAGTGATGAGAATTCAGTTGAGTACAGCCAGTAGGATCGTAGGTTTCTTGTAACAAACTGTGTAACAAGCATTTTCTTGAACATTCAATATAACAATGTTAATGATTTTTTAAGAATTGGGGTGCACGACCCAAATAACTTATACGTGGGGACGGTTTTCAAGGACCGAGAGTCATTCAAGACGCATATGTCTGTGTATGCACTAAGAGGAAAATTCTAATACCGAATTCCTAGATCGACACCATGTATGATGATCCTAGAGTGCAAAGATCGGGTTGTGCAGTTGGCATACTACGCAACAAAAATGGTTGAGTCGAACTGGTATGTTTTGCTGTATAACTATATCCTATAGATGCAACAAAAAAGTTGACATGTATAATATTTGTTGTTATAGAGGTACTATATTAGACGTGCAAAAACATAACATACCTAAACTGTCGATGAACGGGGTGATTACCATAAACAAACAACTACCACACTAATTGGTGATATGGTTAGGTGACATTACAGAGAACCTAGAACAGGTCCAAAGCCAAACGATGTCAACAAACTGATGCAGGAGGAGCATGATATGCGTATATCATATTGGAAGGCGTGGAATCTAGGGAGGTAGCTATGAATTTGGGGAGCGATTCATTTAATTCGTCTTTACCATATATTTTTGGGATATCTCCAACAACTATCGATATCAAATCCAAACTGAATTGTTGCATTGGAAACAAGATTTGAGGAAGATTTTGGTAATCAGTTTAAATATTTCTTCGTTGGACTAGGGCAAGTGTGAGGGGTTATGAATTAATGTGGAAGGTAATCGTAGTTGATGATACACATCTGAAAGGGAAATACGCCGGTTGTTTATTTATGGCATGCGCCCAAGATGGAAATTATTAAGTCTTTTCGCTTGCTTTCAGGGTGATTGATAGCAAGAATGACATGCCATGACAATGTTTTTTCGAGAAGATGTGTGAACTCGTTCCAGACAGCAACGATGTGGTTTTCATCTCTGATCAACATAATTCAATATACTCCTCTTTGATAAAGGTAATTTAGGTTTGCACAATATTTCAATAGTTCTAACCCTTATTTGTAAACTTTGGATTACGCCATAAAATGCGCTTTACCAGTGATATTTCAATAACTATTTTATTTGTCTGTTAAAGGTGTATCCCACCAGTGGGCATTGTGTATGCATTGTACATTTTCGCGTTACATCAAAATCACGTTCAAATCTAAGAACATGAGTTACTTGGTTTCGAAAGCAGCAAGGGCATATCGGGTGAAGGATTTCTTCAACTAATTCAATGAAATAAAGATGATCGATATTGCTTGCGCAAATTATCTCTACTAGATCGGTTTGAACACTGGGCTCACTCTCATTTCATAGGAATGCAGTATAATATTATGACGAGTAACATCGCAGATCTTTAAACTTAGTCCTCAAATGCGCGAGGGAGAGGCCAATTATTCCATTTTTGGAATATATTCGGATAACTATGATGGCATGGTTCGCCTTTAGGCGTGAGTCTTCTGGAAAACAACAACAGTACCTAATCCTAAAGTACAAGACTTGGTGACACGAAACTGCGAAGCATCCACCGGGTTTGTAATCCGTCCGGTAAACCAAAATGAATATGAAGTACGCGATAAGCATGGTTTTGAACATCTTGTTAACCTTGAGCTGAAGACTTGCACGTGCTGCGAATTCCAGAAGCTGTCTATCCCATGTAGTCACGCCGTGTCCGCAACAATAAGCGCTAAGGTCCTGGCCGACAATATGGTTGTGTTATAGTTTACACTGGAATTTTGGAAAAACGTACACAGAGAAAACATTTACCCCGTCACATATTTGAGTAATATACCAACTAAGGACCCTGAGGAGACAACGTACTACATACATCCACAATGCACCACACGTCCACCCGGTCGCCATAAGAAAAAGCGCGTCTTCTCCCACAGTGAAGTACATGTAAGTAGCATGCATATATGTAATATTTAAGTTGGACGTTAATTTAAGTAATATTCGTTACATGTGTCTTTTTACATATATTTAACGATGTATGGTCTAGGGATTCGTGGGAAGGAGATTGACAATGTTCTGTCGATGTGGCTGTCTAGGACACAACCGTACGACCTGTAAAGAACTAATATAAAAGACCAGTGCAGAAAAAACGAGAGGCAACAGTTGAAGAAGTGAAGTTTCTGAATGTTTTGGTTTATTATGGTTGGGTTACGTTTCAGCTGTGTAATATTAGATAAGTCACACCCAGACACATATTGGTATTGTGCGGAGTCAATAAGTTGCCAATCGTGTGTTATCCAAATCATGGTAATTATGTTGTAAGCCAATTATATGGTGTTATTAGTGTTATGTGTTAACATATATCAAGACGTTTAACTTAATATGTAACGGTAAACAACAATTTGTAACGAATATTTTTTTAAATGTGCAAAAGTCATTAAGTAAGATAATTGTGGTTGGTATTGGCATCGTAGACGTCAACAATAGAAATACATAGATAGTAATATTAGTGTACGTCTACAACAAGGTAAATATGTTACATTGTTTTATGGTATCAGTTGAACACAATAAATGGAAACAACATGAGTTCAAATGGAAACGAAACAAAAGTCTACACGGTCATGGATCTCAATTGTGGTAACATAGAATTCATAAAGCAGAACAGCGAGCCTTTGGGATTCATATGAAATGACGGCAGGTGTGATACATTTGTACCCTTCCATTTTGATGAGGACCAGAATGGCCGGCCAGAGGACCAGAATGGCAGACCAGAATGTTTGCCCGAGACACCCGAGCCATTTGGCGCGTCTGTCGGCCCAAGTGGTACCGCCAGCCCTATGATCAGCCGGGCCGGACCGGCCAACTTTTCCGGCGAAGAGGCCCAAATCTCCGGCCCAACTGGCGGCAACGTGAATGACACCGCCGGCCCAACTGGTGATGCCGCCGGCTCAAGAATCAATTTGGCCGGCTCCGATGATAACTCGGCCAGCTCCTCGCACAGTCCAGCCGATTCAGCCGATTGCACCACCATTTCCACATCTACACAATGAGACTCGGATCAGCTAAGCTACCAGCTTCAAGGCATGAACCTCGATGAAGTCTCTACACCAGTGGTGCCACCAGGAGCCACGACAACGAGCAAAACAAGGGCACTTTTCCACAAGTTCAGTTTGTGGGTAGACAAGCTCCTAGAAGATCATCGACAAGGAGCATTGGACCAAGAGTACAAAGAAGAGTCCAAAGGCTTCTAAACATTACAAAGGACTCCAGAGACTTGGACTTTCATGGCAAAAGAGGTGAAGGCCTAACAATTCATAACCCTACTCAGAGTCGAAGACTAGGAGCTATGCGCGTGCATGCCATAAGGTCGGCCACCTTCTATTTCTTGGCCGATAGGTAAGAATGGTAAGTTTTCAATTATATACTTGCCTTTTTTATTTTGCAGGATAGGAATTAGAAGTTTTACATTTATGAGTTAAGAATAATTTAGGTAGTAGTCCTTTTTCGGTTTTTTCCTTTTTGTAATTTTCCTTGTGCACTTTTGTAACTTTTTTATTTTTTTTGAGTCGACCCTAGAAGGTCAAGGCTGCCAAGCATATTAATAAGGCTCCTTCAGCATTGTAGTTTGACAACTTTTTGATTAATAAAGATAGAACTTTCTTCCTACGAGTTTTCTCTAAAAACTTGTGCGCTTAGAATCGTAGTCGAGACCAGCTGATGAGGACATCAGGTCGTACATCCAGCAAGGAGACCAGACTGGCCGACCAGGAAGCTTGCCCGAGACAGCAGGACCATCCGGCGCGCCTGCCGGACCAGACAGTACCGCCGGACCTTCGTCCTATAGGACCAGACCGGTCAACATCGCCGGCGGAGAGGCCCAAGCTTCCGGCACACTTGGTGGGGACGTGAATGACACCGCCGGCCCCCCCTGATGACACCGCCGACTCCGGGATCAACTTGGCCGGTCCTGAAGTCATTCCGGCCAGTACCGCGCACAGTCCAGCCGGTACAGGCGATCCAGCCGAGTACACGCGCACTTCCACTTCTACACAAGAGGACTCGGACCAAATGAGCTACCAGCTCCAGGAAATGCACTTAGAGGAAGTATCTACACCAGTGGTACCTCCAGGAGCAATGACAAGAAGCAGATCAAGAGCACTCTTCCACAAATTCAGCTTATGGGTCGACAAGCTTCTAGAGGAAGAGCAGCTAAGGACAATGGGCCAGAAGAGCAAATTAGAGTCCAAAGGCTTCTCAACAACACAAGGAACATCAGAGACTTGGGTTTTAGTGGCAAGAGAGGTAAGGGCCCAAAGATTTTAACCCTACTCCAAGTCGAAGACTAGGAGCAAGGCGCGTGCATGCCACAAGGACGGCCACCTTCCATTTCTTGGCCGTGAGGTAAGTTAAGGTAAGTTTCAATTCGAATATATGCCTCTTTCTGTTTTGCAGGGTAGGATCTAGATGCTTTACATTTTTGAGTCAAGAACATTTTAGGAATATGTCCTTTTTCGGTTATGCACTTTTGTATCTTTTCCTTTTGTGCACTTTTGTAAACTTTCCTTTTCTTTATTTGAGTCGACCCTAGAAGGTCAAGCTGTCGAGCATATTAATAAGGCTCCTTCCAGCATTGTAGTTCGACAACCTTTTTGATATTAATAAAGATAGAACTTTTTCCCCAACAAGTTTTCTCTCAAGAATCTTGTGCGCTTAGAACCTAGTTGAGACCAGCCCTCCTAGCTCTAAGTTTGTGATTTATCACGAGGTTCATCACCCCTCGTGTGGTTCACTTCACCCTTCCATCTTTTACCAACCAGAAAACCCCCATCCAGAAGCCTAAGGTTGAGTTTCTCACCTAATCTTCTACAAACAGCCCACGCGCATACATCCTTGAATCAAGGCTTGTATCACCAGCCCTCCTAGCTTCTTAGTTGTGATTTATCACGAGGTTCATCACCCCTCGTGTGGTTCACTTCACCTCTACATCGAATACCCACCAGAAAACCCCTATCCAGAAGCCTAAGGTCGAGTTTCTCACCTAATTTTCTCCAAGTAGCCCACGCGTGTTATGACCTTGATTCAAGTCTTGTATCATTTTGGTATCAGAGTTTAAGCTCCTAAAACCAGGTTTTTTCTATCCTTTACTTTAGTCTTAATTCTAATTCGTGCATTAGTTTAAGTTTCATTCAAAAAAACAAAAAAAAAACAACATCTAGATTCAAACCGAGTGCATCTAGCTCATATGTGCATCACTAGGGTTTAGATTTATTCTTTGCATTACAGCTACATTTTTCCTTTTTGTTAAAAGCATATTTTCAATTCTTAATTAAATTAAAAAAAGGAAATCAAGAAAATTCGACCAAAAAAAGAAAGAAATATAGTAGATTTGCATTAATTACTAGGATTTGCAACATTAATTATAGGATCTTTCCTTTTTTCAAATTTTCTTTTTTCTATTTGCATCTTCTACTATAAAAGAAACTCTCCTAATCGATTCTTAGGAGCAACTTAACTTATTTTTTCTTCTTGTAGCACACGATGGCTGAAGGAAATCAAAATGCAACCAAAACCATGATGGCCATGTTCATCACCCTCCAAACACAACTCGCATCAATCGGCGAGAGGTTGGAGCGCGGTGGAGAGGCCGGTGAGATTCCAGGTCATAAGGCACGTGAGGGCTGACCAAGACCCTGTTGAAGGTCCTGATCAACCTAGGACACGACCATACCAGGAGAAGCCCCAACCGGATGGAGATGAGGATACACAGCCTCATGGATATCACCCTAGACCAAGAGGGTATCCACGTCAACCAGAAGCAGAGGGCAATGGCTACGAGACCTATGGTCATCACCAGAGACCAAAGATGCCCCCTAGACATCATGAGGATGGAGATGACTACGCCTACAATCGGGTAAACAATCAAGATGTTAAGCTAACACCTCCTAGTTTTGCAGGAAAAGTAGACCCCAAGGCCTATCTAGATTGGGAGAGGAGGATGGATCACATCTTCGACCATTACAACCAACCAGGCCCTAGGAGAGTGATACAAGCCTTGATTCAAGGATGTATGCGCGTGGGATGTTTGGAGAAGTTTAGGTGAGAAACTCGACCTTAGACTTCTTGGATAGGGGTTTTTGGGTTGGTATTCGATGGAAAGGTGAAGTGAACCACACGAGGGGTGATGAACCTCATGATAAATCACAAACTTAGAGCTAGAAGGGCTGGTCTCAACTAGATTCTAAGCGCACAGGATTCTTGAGAGAAAACTTGTTAGAGAAAAAGTTATATCTTTATTAATATCAAAAAGATTGTTGAACTACAATGCTGGAAGGAGCCTTATTAATATGCTCGACAGCTTGACCTTCTAGGGTCGACTAAAATAAAGAAAAGGAAAGTTTACAAAAGTGCACAAATAGAAAAGATACAAAAGTGCATAACCAAAAAAGGACCTATTCCTAAAATGTTCTTGACTCAAAAATGTAAACAATCTAGATCCTACCCTGCAAAACAGAAAGAGGCATATATTCGAATTGAAACTTACCTTACTCACCTCATGCCCAAGAAATGGAAGGTGTCCATCCTTGTGGCATGCACGCGCCTTGCTCCTAGTCTTCGACTTGGAGTAGGGTTAGGAATTTTTGGGCCCTGATCTCTCTTGCCACTAAAGCCCAAGTCTCTGATGTTCCTTGTGTTGTTGAGAGGCCTTTGGACTCTTCCTTGCACTTCTGGCCCATTGTCCTTAGTCGATCTTCCTCTAGGAGCTTGTCGACCCATAAGCTGAACTTGTGGAAGAGTGCTCTTGATCCGCTCCTTGTCATTGCTCCTGGTGGCACTACTGGTGTGGAGACTTCCTCTAGATGCATGTCCTGAAGCTGGTAGCTTATCTGGTCCGAGCTTCCTTGTGTAGAAGTTGAAATGCTCGTGTACTCGGCTGGATCCATTGTACCGGCTGGAATGTGCGAGGTACTGGCCGGAATGCCTTCAGGACTGACCAAGTTGATCCCGCAGTCAGCGGCATCACCAAGGGGACCAGCGGTGTCATCCACGTCGCCACCAAGTGTGCTGGAAGCTTGGGCCTCTCTGCCGGTAATGCTGATCGGTCTGGTCCTATTGGTCGAGGGTCCGGCGGTACTGCTTGGGCCGGCAGGCGCGCCAAATGGCCCGGCTATCTCGGGCAAGCTTCCTGGTCAGCCAGTCTGGTCTCCTGGCTGGACATACGACCTGATTTCCTCATCATCCCCTCCCTCTTCAGTAGGTTTTGTCCTCAAAACTGGTTCATCTGCATGGAAAGGGGCTAAGTCAGTTACGTTGAACGTGTTGGACACATTAAACTCACCTGGGTGCTCGATCCGGTAGGCGTTGTTGTTGATCCTCTCCAGCACCCTGAATGGTCCATCTCCTCTTGGTGCTAGCTTGGAACTCCTTAGGTTTGGGAACCTCTCCTGCCGTAGGTGTAGCCACACCCAATCGCCTGGTTGAAAGATCACCTCCTTTCTTCCCTTGTTGGCATGAGTCACGTACTGCCCGGTCCTCTTCTCCAAGTTTTCTGCTACCTTCTGGTGTAACTTTCTTATGAACTCTGCCATGGATGCTCCGTTAAGGTTGGTCATCTCTGCTGGTGGCAGTGGTGTTTGCTCCAATGGGGTGAGAGGGTTGAAGCCGTATACTACTTCAAATGGTGTCTTCTTGGTTGTTGAGTCCACGACTTGGTTGTAAGCGAACTCTATGAATGGCAGGCACTCCACCCAAGTCTTGAGGTTCTTCCCTAGTGTAGTCCTGAGAAGAGTTGATAGTGTTCTGTTGACAACTTCAGTTTGGCCATCGGTTCGAGGATGGCAGGTGGTGGAGAAGAGTAGCTTCGTGCCTAGCTTCCTCCAAAGGGTCCTCCAGAAATGGCTTAGGAACTTGGTGTCCCTATCTGATACGATGGTCCTTGGTACTCCATGAAGCCGTACTATCTCCCTGAAGAACAGCTCAGCTGTTTGCGTGGCATCATTGACATTGGCACACGGAATGAAGTGTGCCATCTTGGAGAATCTGTCCACCACTACAAAGATTGCATCCTTGTTGTTGATCTTGGGCAGACCTAGAACGAAGTCCATTGAGATGTCCACCCATGAATGTGTAGGTATGGGCAGTGGGAGATACAACCCGTGAGGTTGCACGCGGGACTTTGCCTTCTTGCAAGTGATGCATCTTGCACAATGAGCTTCTACTGTCCTCTTGATGTCTGGCCAGTAGAAGTGGTCCTTGACCACTGCTAGAGTCTTGTCGACACCAAAGTGGCCCATAAGCCCTCCTCCATGAGCTTCTCGGATGATAAGCTCCCTTAATGATCCTTGTGGTATGCACAGCCTCCTTTCTCAGAACAAGAATCCCTCATGGATGCAAAACTTGCCATGACTCCCTGTGCCACACTCCTTGTAGCTCTCAGCAAAGTCAGGCTCATCCTTGTATAGGTCCTTGATGTGTTTGAATCCTAGGACCTTTGCCTCCATGGTGGATATCAAGGCAAACCTCCTTGATAGTGCATCGGCTACCACATTGTCTTTGCCCTTCTTGTACTTGATGATGTACGGGAAGGTCTCTATGAACTCCATCCACCTGGCATGTCTCCTCTTGAGATTGGTTTGCCCTCTGAGGTGTTTGCGAGTCTTGTGATCAGTGTGGATCACAAACTCCTTGGACAGCAAGTAATGCTGCCAAGTCTCCAATGTTCGGACAAAGGCATAAAGCTCCTTGTCATAAGTGGGGTAGTTCAGTGAAGCACCACCTAGCTTCTCACTGAAGTATGCCACTGGTCTCCCTCCTTGGGTTAGCACTGCTCCTATGCCTATTCCAGAGGCATCACACTCTACTTCAAACGTCTTGTTGAAGTCGGGCAGGACTAGCACTGGTGCATGTGTAAGGCTTTCCTTCAAGGCCTGGAATGCCTTCTCCTGAGCTTCTCCCCAGCTGAATCCCATGTTCTTCTTCACTACTGCCGTCAATGGTGAGGCAATACTACTGAAGTTGGGCACAAATCTCCTATAGAAGCTGGCCAATCCGTGGAAGCTCCTTACTTGGCTGATGTTGCATGGTGATGGCCATTCGTATATGGCTCGAATCTTCTCTTCATCAACCTGTAGGCCCTGTGAACTTACAACAAAACCTAAAAAGACAAGTTTATCAGTACAAAAGATGCACTTCTTGAGATTGGCATAAAGCTCTTCTTGTCGAAGGGTTTTAAGTACCATCTCAAGATGTGTGAGGTGTTCCCGTAGGCACTTACTATAAACTAGTATATCATCAAAGTAAACTACTACAAACTTACTGATGTATGTCCTAAGAACTTGGTTCATAAGGCGCATGAAGGTGCTTGGGGCATTAGTCAAGCCAAATGGCATGACTGTCCACTCGTAGAGCCCTTGCTTTGTCTTGAAAGCAGTCTTCCATTCATCACCTTCTTTCATCCTGACCTGGTGGTATCCACTCTTGAGGTCTATCTTGGAGAAGACCGTGGCTCCACTCAGCTCATCTAGCATGTCATCTAGCCGTGGTATTGGATGCCGGTACTTGACAGTGATGTTGTTGATTGCTCGGCAGTCCACGCACATTCGCCAAGTCCCATCCTTCTTCGGCACTAGTAGCACTGGTACGGCACATAGACTGAGGCTCTCTCGAACATAGCCTTTCTCCAGGAGCTCCTTGACTTGCTTCTCAAGCTCCTTGGACTCCTCTGGACTCGCTGGCTGGTTGGGCAGGGCTGCTCCGGGCACTAGATCAATCTGGTGTTCTATGCCACGTAAAGGAGGCAAGCTTGCTGGTATCTCCTCTGGAAACACATCCTAGAACTTGTTGAGGAGAGTTGCTACTTCAGGAGGTATCTCTACCTGTTCTTTTTCTACATTCAACACTTCTTTGAAAACCATTAGTAACATTAAATCCTTTGAGGCTAAAGCTCTCCGGACATGGCTTGGTTGAATAAGAAAATTAGATTTGATAAGTTTCTTTTCCTTACTCATTTGGAGTTGTAGCTCGTGTACCTGGGCAAGTGTAAGAGGAGCCAAGCTGACCTTTCTTTTGTCATGCACAAAAGTGTAGAGATTGGTTCGGCCATCATGCCTGGTTTCTTTGTCAAACTGCCATGGCCTTCCTTGCAGAAGATGGCCAGCTTGCATGGGCACCAGAAGATGGCCAGCTTGCATGGGCACCACGTCGCACACGACTTGGTCTTGGTACTTGCCCACACTGAATGGCACGGTGACTTGCTCATGGATCTTGAGCTCCACTTTGTCATCGAGCCATCTCAGTCTATATGGTTGAAGATGCCTTGTCTTCTCTAGACCTAGCTTATCAACCATATATGCACTAGCAACGTTAGTGCAAGAACCACCATCTATGATGAGGTTACATACCTTGCCCTTGATGGTGCAACGGCTGTGGAAGATGTTCTCCCTTTGGATGGTCTCTGAAGGATCCACCATTGCACTGAGGATGTGTCTAGTGACCAGCACTTCCCCCACATCAGGGTACTCAATGTCACCATATTCCTCTTTTGGTTCATAGTCCTCTTCATCTTGGGACTCATATTCTCCAGCCTCCGTAATCAGCATGACCTGGTTGTTTGGGCACTCCCTTGAGATATGTCCACGACCCCTACACTTGAAACAAGTGATGTCACGTGATCTTTGAGGGTTAGAAGACTTACCAGGCTCTCTCTGGTCATGGGTGGGTTCAGGAGGCTTGCTCTTGAACCTTGACTCGATCTCTATGCTCTTGCCTTTGTCTACGGGCTTGGGAATGTTGCTTGGTGCCCAAGGTGTCTTAGGCTTGCTGCGGATGTCCTGGCTCTTACGTTTTATGTGCTGCTCAGCCTGGACAGATAGGTGGAACAAGTCCTTGAAGTCATTGTAGATTTGTCTTTCCACCTTGCGGCTGATCCTTTCTTGGAGTCCATCCAAGAATTGTGCCATCAATGCTTCTTCATCATCATTGAGCTCCAATATGTTCCTTAGCTTCTCGAACTCTTCATAGTACTCATCTACTGATCTGGCACCCTGCTTAAGAGTACGAAAACGATGTTGCAAGTCCCTATGAAAGTAAGGTGGAACAAACCTTTGTCGCATGACATCCTTCATGTCGACCCATGAGTCTATGGGCCTCATTCTTTTCCTCCTTCTGTCAGATACCTCACGATCCCACCAGATGAGGGCATTGTCCGTGATTTGTGCTACTGCCATTGAGACTCTCCTAGGTCCCGGTTGGTTGTAATGATCAAAGATATGATCCATTCTTCTCTCCCAATCTAGGTAAGCCTCGGGGTCTACTTTTCCTGCAAAACTTGGAGGAGTTAGCTTAACCTCAGGATGAGTTACCCGGTTGTAGGCGTGTTCATCTCCATCCTCATGATATCTAGGAGGCATCCTTGGTCTCTGGTGAAGATCATATGGCTCGAAGCCATCATCTTCTGCCTCTGGTTGCCGTGGAGGTCCTCTCGGCCTATGGTGATAGTTATGAGGTTGTGTGTCCTCATCTCCATCTGGCTGGGGTTCTTCCTGTTCGTGCCGTGTCCTAATGTGCTCAGGATCCTCAGGACAGTCTTGCTCAGCTCTCACGTGCCTTATGGCCTGGAATCTCACAGGCCTCTCCACGTGCTCCAATCTCTTGCCTATGGATGCGAGTTGCGTTTGGAGGGTGGTGAACATGGCCATCATGGCTTCGGTTGCTTCTCTATTTTCTTCTGCCATTGTGTGCTACAAAAAAAGAAGACAAGTTATGATACTCCTAATTTATTAGGAGTGTTTTCTTTTTATAAGGGATGCAAATAAGAAAATTCTAAGGAATGGAAAATTCGAAAATATGGGGATTTGAATAAAAGGAAATTTTCTTGACAACTAGTGCTAGCTGTCCAATTCGAAATCTTTTGGTATTTTTCCTATTTTCTTTTCTTTTCTTTTTCTTTTCTTTTAATTTAACTTAAAAATAATAGAAATATGATTCTAACAAAAAAGAAAGTCGAATATAGCAATGCAAGAATGATTCTAGAACCTAGTGATGCACGTAGGAACTAGATGCACTCGGGATGAACTTTAGATGTTATTTTTTTTTTTATTTTCTGGAATGAAACTTAAACTAATGCAATAACAAGAAACAAAACAAGCTAAAGGATAGAAACAACCTGGTTTAGGAGCTTTAAGCTCTGATACCAAAATGATACAAGCCTTGATTCAAGGATGTATGTGCGTGGGCTGTTTGGAGAAGTTTAGGTGAGAAACTCGACCTTAGACTTCTTGGATAGGGATTTTTGGGTTGGTATTCGATGGAAAGGTGAAGTGAACCACACGAGGGGTGATGAACCTCATGATAAATCACAAAATTAGAGCTAGGAGGGCTAGTCTCAACTAGATTCTAAGCGCACGAGATTCTTGAGAGAAAACTTGTTGGAGAAAAAGTTCTATCTTTATTAATATCAAAAAGGTTGTTGAACTACAATGCTGGAAGGAGCCTTATTAATATTCTCGACAGCTTGACCTTCTAGGGTCGACTAAAATAAAGAAAAGGAAAGTTTACAAAAGTGCACAAATGGAAGAGATACAAAAGTGCATAACCGAAAAAGGACCTATTCCTAAAATGTTCTTGACTCAAAAATGTAAACAATCTAGATCCTACCCTGCAAAACAGAAAGAGACATATATTCGAATTGAAACTTACCTTACTCACCTCATGGACAAGAAATAGAAGGTGGCCATCCTTGTGGCATGCACGCGCCTTGCTCCTAGTCTTCGACTTGGAGTAGGGTTAGGAATGTTTGGGCCCTGACCTCTCTTGCCACTTAAGCCCAAGTCTCTGATTTTCCTTGTGTTGTTGAGAAGCCTTTGGACTCTTCCTTGCACTTCTGGCCCATTGTCCTTAGTCGATCTTCCTCTAAGAGCTTGTCAACCCATAAGCTGAATTTGTGGAAGAGTGCCCTTGATCTGCTTCTTGTCATTGCTCCTTGAGGTACCACTGGTGTAGAGACTTCCTCTAGGTGCATGTCCTGGAGCTGGTAGCTCATCTGGTCCGAGTCTTCTTGTGTAGAAGTGGAAATGCGCGTGTACTCGACTGGATCGGCTGTACCGGCTGGATTGTGCGAGGTACTGGCCGGAATGCCTTCAAGACCGGCCAAGTTGATCCCAGAGTTGGTGGCATCACCAAGGGGACCGGCGGTGTCATCCACGTCGCCACCCAGTGTGCCGGAAGCTTGGGTCTCTCCGCCGGCAATGCTGACTGGTCTGTTCCTATTGGTCGAGGGTCCGGCGGTACTGCTTGGTCCGGCAGACGTGCCAAATGGCCCGGCTGTCTCGGACAAGCTTCCTGGTCGGCTAGTCTGGTCTCCTGGCTGGATGTACGACCTGATGTTCTCATCAGAGAGTCTCCATGGAAGTAGAACAAATCATGGATAATGCCCTCATCTGGTGGGATCGTGAGGCTTCTGACCGTAGGAGAAGAAGATTGAGGCCCGTAGACTCTTGGGTCGACATGAAGGACCTCATGAGGCAAATGTTTGTCCCGCCTTATTTCCATAGGGATTTGCAATGGCGTTTTTGTACTCTTAAACAGGATACCAGATCAGTAAAGAAGTAAGACGAGGAGTTTGAAAGGCTAAGGAACAGGCTGGAGCTCAATGACGATGAGGAGGCATTGATGGCTCAATTCTTGAATGGATTACAAGAGAGGATCAACCGAAAAGTGGAGAGACAAATCTATGATGACTTCAAGGACTTGTTCCACCTCTCTGTCCAGGCTGAGCAGCATATCAGGCGTAAGAGCCAAGACCTACGCAGCAAGCCTAAGACGCCTTGGGCACCAAGCATTAGCACCAAGCCCGTAGACAAGGGCAAGAGTATAGAAATTAAATCACGGTTCAAGAGCAAGCCTCCTGAGTAAACCCGTGACCAGAGAGAGTCTAGTAAGTCTTCTAACCCTCAGAGATCACGTGACATCACTTGTTTTAAGTGTAGGGGTCGCGGTCACATCTCAAGGGAATGCCCAAACAACCTAGTCATGCTTATCACGGAAGCTGGAGAGTATGAGTCTCAAGATGAAGAGGACTTTGAACCAGAAGGAGACTACGGTGACATTGAGTATCCTGATGTGGGGGAAGTGCTGGTCACTAGACGTATCTTCAGTGCAATGGTAGACCCCTCCGAGACCATTCAAAGGGAGAACATCTTCCACAGCCAGTGCACCATCAAGGGCAAGGTATGTAATCTTATCATAGATGGTGGTTCTTGCACTAATGTGGCTAGTGCGTATATGGTTGATAAGCTAGGTCTAGACAAGACAAGGCACCCTCGACCATATAGATTGAGATGGTTAGATGACAAGGTGGAGCTCAAGATCCATGAGCAAGTAACCATGCCATTCAGTGTGGAAAGATACCAGGACCATGTAGTCTGTGATGTAGTACCTATGCAAGCTGGCCATCTTCTGTTAGAAAGGCCATGGCAGTTTGACAAGGAGACAAGGCATGATGGCAGAACCAATCTCTACACATTTGTGCACGATAAGAGAAAGGTCAGCCTAGCTCCTGTCACACCAGCCCAGGAACATTGATGAGGACATCAGGTCGTACATCCATCCAGGAGACCAGACTGGCCGACCAGGAAACTTGCCCGAGACAGCCGGGCCATTTGGCACGTCTGCCGGACCAAGTAGTACTGCCGGACCCTCGACCAATAGGACCAGACCGGTCAGCATTGCCGGTGGAGAAGCCCAAGCTTCCAGCACACTTGGTAGCGATGTGGTTGACACCGCCGGTCCCCTTGGTGATGCCACCGACTCTGGGATCAACTTGGCCGGTCCTGAAGGCATTCTGGCCAGTACCTCGCACAATCCAGCCGGTACAGCTGATCCAGCCGAGTACACGTGCATTTCCACTTCCACACAAGAAGACTCGGACCAGATGAGCTACCAGCTCCAGGACATGCACCTAGAGGAAGTCTCTACACCAGTGGTACCTCAAGGAGCAATGACAAGAAGCAGATCAAGGGCACTCTTCCACAAATTCAGCTTATGGGTCGACAAGCTCCTAGAGGAAGATCGACTAAGGACAATGGGCCAGAAGTGCAAGGAAGAGTCCAAAGGCCTCTCAACAACACAAGGAACATCAGAGACTTGGGCTTTAGTGGCAAGAGAGGTCAGGTCCCAAAGATTCCTAACCCTACTCCAAGTCGAAGACTAGGAGCAAGGCGCGTGCATGCCACAAGGACGACCACCTTCTATTTCTTGGCCGTGAGGTAAGTAAGGTAAGTTTTCAATAAGAATATTTGCCTCTTTCTGTTTTGCAGGGTAAGATCTAGAATATTTACATTTATTGAGTCAAAGGCATTTTAGGAATAGGTCCTTTTTTGATTATACACTTTTGTATCTTTTCCTTTTGTGCACTTTTGTAAATTTTCCTTTTCTTATTTGAGTCGACCCTAGAAGGTCAAGCTGTCGAGCATATTAATAAGGCTCCTTCCAACATTGTAGTTCGACAACCTTTTTGATATTAATAAAGTAGAACTTTTTCTTCCAACAAGTTTTCTCTCAAGAATCTTGTGCGCTTAGAATCTAGTTGAGACCAGCCCTCCTAGCTCTAAGTTTGTGATTTATCACGAGGTTCATCACCCCTCGTTTGGTTCACTTCACCTTTCCATCGAATACCAACCCAAAAACCCCTATCCAAGAAGTTTAAGGTCGAGTTTCTCACATAACCTTCTCCAAACAGCCCACGCGCATATAAGCCTTGAATCGAGGCTTGTATCAAACATGAGCTACAACAGCAAATGAGTAAGGGAAAGAAACTCATTAAGTCTAATTTTCTCATTCAACCAAGTCATGTCCGGAGAGCTTTAGCCTCAAAGGACTTAATGTTACTAATGGCCTTCAAAGAGGTTTTGAGTGTAGAGAAGGAACGGGTAGAGCTACCTCCTGAAGTAGCAGCCCTCCTCAAAAAATTCTAGGATGTATTCCCTGAGAAGATACAAGCAGGCTTGCCTCCCTTACGCGGCATAGAGCACCAGATCGATCTCGTGCCCAGAGCAGCCTTACCCAATCGACCAGCCGACCAGATGAGTCCAAAGGAGTCCAAGGAGTTTGAGAAGCAGGTTAAGGAGCTCCTGGAGAAAGGCTATGTTCGAGAAAGCCTCAGTCCCTGTGCCATACCAGTGTTGCTAGTCCTCAAGAAGGATGGGATTTGGCGAATATGCGTAGACTACTGAGCAATCAACAACATCACAGTCAAGTACCGGCATCCTATACCACTGCTGGACGACATGCTAGATGAACTGAATGGAGCCACGGTCTTCTCCAAAATAGACCTCAAGAGTGGATACCACCAGGTCAGAATGAAGGAAGGTGATGAGTGAAAGACTGCTTTTAAGACAAAGCAAGGTCTCTACGAGTGGACAGTCATGCCATTCGGCTTGACTAATGCCCCAAGCACCTTCATGCGCCTAATGAACCATGTTCTTAGGGCATACGTCAGTAAGTTCGTTGTGATTTACCTCGATGACATTTTAGTTTATAGTAAGTGCCTACGGGAACATCTCACACATCTTGAGTTGATACTTAAAACCCTTCGACAAGAAGAGCTTTATGCCAATCTCAAGAAGTGCACCTTTTGTACTGACAAGCTTGTTTTCTTAGGCTTTGTTGTAAGTTCACAGGGCTTACAGGTTGATGAGGAAAAGATTCGAGCCATACAAGAATGGCCAACACAGAGCAACATCAACCAAGTGAGAAGCTTCCATGGTTTGGCCAGCTTCTACAGAAGAATCGTGCCCAACTTCAGCAGCATTGCCTCGCCACTGACAGCAGTAGTAAAGAAGAACATGGGGTTTAGCTAGGGAGAAGCTCAAGAGAAGGCATTCCAGGCCTTGAAGGACAGCCTCACGCATGCACCAGTGCTAGTCCTGCCCGACTTCAACAGGACGTTTGAAGTGGAGTGTGATGCCTCTAGAATAGGCATAGGAGTAGTACTAACCCAAGGAGGAAGGCTATTGGCATACTTTAGTGAGAAGTTAGGTGGGGCCTCACTGAATTACCGCACCTACGACAAGGAGCTCTATGCCCTAGTCCGCGTCTTGGAGACTTGGCAACATTACTTGTTGTCCAAGGAGTTTGTGATCCACACTGATCACGAGACTCTCGAACACCTGAGAGGGCAAACCAATCTCAAGAGGAGACATGCCAGGTGGATGAAATTTATAGAAACCTTCCCTTACGTCATCAAATACAAGAAGGGCAAGGATAATGTGGTAGCCGATGCACTATCAAGATGGTTTGCTTTGATATCTACCATGGAAGCAAAGGTCTTAGGATTCGAGCACATCAAAAACCTGTATAAAGATGATCCTTACTTTGCTGAGAGCTACAAGGAGTGTGGCATAGGGAGTCATGGCAAGTTCTACATCCATGATGGGTTCTTGTTTCGAGAAAGAAGGCTGTGCATACCACAAGGATCTTTACAAGAGCTTATCACCCGAGAAGCTCATGGAGGAGCTCTTATGGGCCACTTTGGTTTTGACAAAACACTACCAGTGGTCAAGGAGCACTTCTACTGGCCACACATCAAGAGGTCAGTAGAAGCCCATTGTGCAAGGTGCATCACTTGCAAGAAAGAGAAGTCCCGAGTGCATCCTTACGGGTTGTATCTCCCTCTGCCCATACCTACTCACCCATGGGTGGACATTTCCATGAACTTCATTCTAGGTCTGCCCAAGATCAACCACAAAGATGCCATCTTTGTAGTGGTGGACCGATTCTCCAAGATGACACATTTCATCCCATGTGCCAATGTTAATGATGCCACGCAAACAACCAAGCTGTTCTTCAGGGAGATAGTACGACTTCATGGAGTGCCAAGGACCATCGTGTCAGACAGAGACACCAAATTTCTCAGCCACTTCTAGAGGACACTCTGGAAAAAGCTAGGCACGAAGCTACTCTTCTCTACCACCTGCCATCCTCAAACCGATGGCCAAACTGAAGTAGTCAACCGGACATTGTCGACTCTTCTCAGGACCACCCTAGGGAAGAACCTCAAGATATGGGTGGAGTGACTGCCATTCATAGAGTTTGCGTACAACCGAGCAGTGCATTCAGCCACAAAGAAGACCCCTTTTGAAGTGGTCAATGGTTTCAACCCTCAAATGTCTTTGGAGCAAACACCACTACCAGCAGCAGAAATGACCAACCTCAATGGAGCATCCAAGGCAGAATTCATCAAGAAAATACACCAGAAAGTAGCAGAGAACCTGGAGAAGAGGACCAGGAAGTATGTGACTCACGCCAACAAGGGGAGAAGAGAGATAATTTTTCAACCAGACGATTGGATGTGGCTACACCTACGGCAACAGAGGTTCCCCAACCTAAGGAGTTCCAAGCTAGCCCCAAGAGGAGATGGACCATTCAGAGTGCTAGAGAGGATCAACAACAACACCTACCGGATCGAGCTTCCAGGTGAGTTCAATGTATCTAACACATTCAATGTAACTGATTTAGCTCCTTTCCTTGCAGATGCGCCAGTTTTGAGGTCAAAACCTACTGAAGGAGGAAGAGATGACGAGGGCATCAGATCGTCTGGCCGGCCAGAGGACCAGAATGGCCGACCAGAATGCTTGCCCGAGACAGCCGGGCCATTTGGCGCGTCTGCCAGCCCAAGCGGTACCGCCGACCCTATGATCAGCCGGGCCGAGCTGGCCAACTTTTCCTGCGAAGAGACCCAAACCTCCGGCCCAACTGGCAGCAACGTGAATGACACTGCCAGCCCAACTGGTGACGCCGCCGGCTCAGGAATCAATCTGGCCAGCTCCGATGACAACTCGGCCAGCTCCTCGCATAACCCAGCCGATTCAGCCGATTGCACCACCATTTCCACATCTACACAAGGAGACTCAGATCAGCTAAGCTACCAGCTTCAAGGCATGAACCTGGATGAAGTCTCTACACCAGTGGTGCCACCAGGAGCCATGGCAAGGAGCAGAACAAGGGCACTCTTCCACAAGTTCAGTTTGTGGGTAGACAAGCTCCTAGAAGATCATCGACAAGTAGCATTGGGCCAAGAGTACAAAGAAGAGTCCAAAGGCTTCTCAACATTACAAAGGACTCCAGAGACTTGGGCTTTCGTGGCAAAAGAGGTCAGAGCCCAACAATTCATAACCCTACTCCAAGTCGAAGACTAGGAGCTAGGCGCGTGCATGCCACAAGGTCGGCCGCCTTCCATTTATTGGCCGATAGGTAAGAATGGTAAGTTTTCAATTATATACTTGCCTTTTCTGTTTTGCAGAGTAGGAATTAGAAATTTTATATTTTTGAGTCAAGAACAATTTAGGTAGTAGTCCTTTTTTGGTTATTTCCTTTTTGTAATTTTCTTTGTGCACTTTTGTAACTTTTCCATTTTTCTTTTGAGTCGACCCTAGAAGGTCAAGGCTGCCGAGCATATTAATAAGGCTCCTTCAGCATTGTAGTTCGACAACTTTTTGATTAATAAAGATAGAACTTTTTTCCTACGAGTTTTCTCTAAAAACTTGTGCGCTTAGAACCCTAGTCGAGACCAGCCCTCCTAGCTTTTAAGTTATGATTTATCACGAGGTTCATCACCCCTCGTGTGATTCACTTCACCTCTCCATCCAATACCCACCAGAAAAATCCTATCCAGAACCCTAAGGTCGAGTTTCTCACCTAATCTTCTCCAAGCAGCCCACACGTGTTACGACCTTGATTCAAGGCTTGTATCACATTCCCATTATGGCATGCGATTGCATGAGCAAAATGGAGGTTACTGCAAAATCACGTGAATCCCATTCGGAGGATTATATTTTGCTCCCACAACATTAAACTTTGAGAGAATGATAGTGGAATCATCACTGACTGCTTGACGTAGAATGAATGGCATCATCTTCTCAATTGGGTTCAGGTCTTTCTTCATGAGGATGTCGCTGCAGAATGAAGTGTTGCAATCAAGAACATGTACCTTACCGTCGGTCAAATCAGCAAAATGCCAACCTAGTGTTGCTTTCTAAAGTTAGATGAAAGTACAACCTCTTCGGCAGACCTGAATATATGTTGGCCTCATTGAAATATGCCAATATGTTCTTCTCAAACTGAAATTTCCCCTTGTCTTTGTTTGGTGCCTTTGTGAATTTTGTGTACTGCTTCGAAATAAATGCAACAAATTCACTATATAAGAAATGGTACTTATACTCTGGTGGTCTAGATTTGAGGTGGTTAAATGCTTGATGGGTATACATCATAAGCGCATCAACCATTTTTTTAGGGAAAAATACATCGAATGAATACACGTAAAACCGTTTATATCTGAAAACATAGAATTGATATAAAATCACAGTCGGATATGATATATTACCTTTGAATCCATCACAAATGATCTCTGATGGGGCTTTAAGCTTTCATCCTGAATATAACTCCAAGTGCATAGCAAATCGAATAGCAGTTGGATATCGAATCCTCATGTAAGTAAGAATAACACTAGAAATACATGAAACACTTCAATCTAGGTAGATACTAACTGGTTTTTGATTGGTTTTCTAATAATCTAATTGCAAATAAAATAAAAATGAATTAAATTCGATAAAGACGATATATGGAAAGTGGGAAAGACATTTGATTTAGGGCAATCTTTTTTTGACTAACAATTCTACAAGTTTGATTATAAAAATCCCTAAGACATAGCACTATCTAGTAGACTGATCCATTCTCATGGTAAAAACTCATTCACCAGCCTATAGACAACAATCTATTGTCTATTGATCATTGAGTTCAAGTCTAATCTAGTCCACCTGTTGCCTTAGACATCAACTCTCGTTGGCTAAGATACAATAAGGATTTTCATGTCTTCCTACACGTTCTACATGTCTACACTTATCATGAGCAAAACATCATCGATCTAAAAATTGATTAGCTACTCAATCCCTAACATTAAGCACACCCTAAACATCAAAGATTTGTCATCTAATCTACCTAAACAACTCTAAGTCAATATCAGATTCCTAAAAACTTGATGGGTTTCTAAGTTTTAATCCCGAATACAACTCCAAGTGTTGAGTAAATCGAGTAGCAGTTGGCTATCCAATCCTCAGGGAAGTAAGAATAACAAACTAGGAATACATGAAACACTTAAATCTAGATAGATACTAATTATTTTTTGATTGGTTGTCTAATAATCTAATTACAAATAAAATAAAGACGAGTTAAATTTGATAAAAAGATATATGGACAATGGACAAGGCATTCGATTCGGGAAAATCTTATTTTGAATAACGATTCTACATGTTCGATTAGATAAATCCCGAATATATAGAACTGCCCATTCACCAGCCCATAGATTACAAGTATTTTGCACAGCAATCTATCTAGTGATCATTGAGTTCGAGTCTAATCTAGTCCACCTATCGCCTTAAACATCAACTCTCGCTGGATAAGCTATAATAAGGATGTTCATGCCTACCTACACGTTCTATCTCCACTTATCAGGAGCAAAACATCATCGATCTAAGCATTGATTAGCTTCTTCAATGTCTAGCATTAAGAACACCCTAAACATCATGGATTTGTCATCTAGTCTACCTAAACAACCCTGAGTCAATATCAGATTCTCCTAGTCTACCTTACCCACGTTCCATACAGAAAACTACTCAAACATATTCAATAAAACAGTAAGCATAAAGAAGTAAGAGCAATGAAACATAAGATAAGAGATAGGGAAGAGAATCCTTCACTAGAAACCAAGAGTGCAAGAACAAAGCTTGAAAGCAATCTATGCTCTCTCTAAAAACAGCTAGAGAAAAAACTAAAAGAAACTTGAATAAAACTTAAGTTAAATGTGCTTAAGAAGGGTTTATATAGTTCCTTAACAAATATGTTTAATCCTGGGACAAACCGATTAAGTACAAATAGATTTAAAACACTTTGAACTCGGGATGGCCCGAGATCGGCTACATGAGATCGCCCTCATGGTCGATCTCCTGATAGGCAGTGAGTTTGCTTGAGTCGGTTTGATATCGGCGATGGTGAGATCGACCTGATGGCCGATCTCGTGATGGGATGGAAGTTGTTTTGAGATCGGCCAGTATGAGATCGGCCTGATGACCGATCTCGTGATGGGTAGTGAGTTTTCTTGAGTTGGCTTGAGTTGGGTTTAGATCGGCTAGGCTGAGATCGACATGATGGCCGATTTCGTGATAGACAGGATGTTGGTTTCAAATCGACCAGGCTTAGATCGGCTGATCGCCGATCTCGTGATGGGCATGATGTGTGTTTAAGATTGGCTAGGCTGAGATCGTGAGGGGCAGGATGTTGGTTTGAGATCTACCAGGCTGAGATCGGCCTGATAGCCAATCTCGTGATAGGCAAGATGTTGGTTTGAGGTTGCTTGAGATCAGCCACACTGAGATCGGCCTGATGGTCGATCTCGTTCTGGGCAGGATGTTGGTTTGAGATCGGCCAGGTCGAGATGAGCTTGTTGGCCGATCTCGTGATGGGCACCATGTTGGTTTGAGATCGGCCAGCCTGGGCGATCGAGCTCAATGGCTTGGCAGGTATGGCTTGGCAGGTGATACAAGCCCCGATTTAAGGCTTATATGCGCGTGGGCTGTTTGGAGAAGGTTAGGTGAGAAACTCGACCTTAGACTTCTTGGATAGGGGATTTTGGGTTGGTATTCGATGGAAGGGTGAAGTGAACCACACGAGGGGTGATGAACCTCGTGATAAATCACAAACTTAGAGCTAGGAGGGCTGGTCTCAACTAGGTTCTAAGCGCACAAGCTTCTTTGAGAGAAAAACTTGTAAAGAAAATTCGATCTTTATTAATTAGCAAAAAGTTGTCGAACTACAATGCTGGAAGGAGTCTTATTAATATGCTCGACAGCTTGACCTTCTAGGGTCGACTCAAATAAAGAAAAGGAAAGTTTACAAAAGTGCACAAATGGAAAAGATATAAAAGTGCATAACCGAAAAAGGACCTATTCCTAAAATGTTCTTGACTCAAAAATGTAAAGAATCTAGATTCTACCCTGCAAAATAGAAAGAAGCATATATTCGAATTGAAACTTACCTTACTTACCTCACGGCCAAGAAATGGAAGGTGGCCGTCCTTGTGGCATACACGCGCCTTGCTCCTAGTCTTCAACTTGGAGTAGGGTTAAGAATCTTTGGGCCCTGACCTCTCTTGCCACTAAAGCCCAAGTCTCTGAAGTCTCTTGCATTGTTGAGAAGCCTTTGGACTCTTCTTTGCACTTCTGGCCTATTGTCCTTAGTCGATCTTCCTCTAGGAGCTTGTCGACCCATAAGCTGAACTTGTGGAAGAGTGCTCTTGATCTGCTCCTTGTCATTGCTCCTGGTGGCACTAATGGTGTGGAGACTTCCTCTAGATGCATGTCCTGAAGCTGGTAGCTTATCTGGTCCGAGCTTCCTTGTGTAGAAGTTGAAATGCTCGTGTACTCGGCTGGATCCATTGTACCGGCTGGAATGTGCGAGGTACTGGCCGGAATGCCTTCAGGACTGACCAAGTTGATCCCGCAGTCAGCGGCATCACCAAGGGGACCAGCGGTGTCATCCACGTCGCCACCAAGTGTGCTGGAAGCTTGGGCCTCTCTGCCGGTAATGCTGATCGGTCTGGTCCTATTGGTCGAGGGTCCGGCGGTACTGCTTGGGCCGGCAGGCGCGCCAAATGGCCCGGCTATCTCGGGCAAGCTTCCTGGTCAGCCAGTCTGGTCTCCTGGCTGGACATACGACCTGATTTCCTCATCATCCCCTCCCTCTTCAGTAGGTTTTGTCCTCAAAACTGGTTCATCTGCATGGAAAGGGGCTAAGTCAGTTACGTTGAACGTGTTGGACACATTAAACTCACCTGGGTGCTCGATCCGGTAGGCGTTGTTGTTGATCCTCTCCAGCACCCTGAATGGTCCATCTCCTCTTGGTGCTAGCTTGGAACTCCTTAGGTTGGGGAATCTCTCCTGTCGTAGGTGTAGCCACACCCAATCGCCTGGTTGAAAGATCACCTCCTTTCTTCCCTTGTTGGCATGAGTCACGTACTGCCCGGTCCTCTTCTCCATGTTTTCTGCTACCTTCTGGTGTAACTTCCTTATGAACTCTACCTTGGATGCTCCGTTGAGGTTGGTCATCTCTGCTGGTGGCAGTGGCGTTTGCTCCAATGGGGTGAGAGGGTTGAAGCCGTATACTACTTCAAATGGTGTCTTCTTGGTTGTTGAGTGTACGGCTCGGTTGTAAGCGAACTCTATGAATGGCAGGCACTCCACCCAAGTCTTGAAGTTCTTTCCTAGTGTAGTCCTGAGAAGAGTTGATAGTGTCCTGTTGACAACTTCAGTTTGGCCATCGGTTTGAGGATGGCAGGTGGTAGAGAAGAGTAGCTTCGTGCCTAGCTTCCTCCAAAGGGTCCTCCAGGAATGGCTGAGGAATTTGGTGTCCCTGTCTGATACGATGGTCCTTGGTACTCCATGAAGCCGTACTATCTCCCCGAAGAACAGCTCAGCTGTTTGCGTGGCATCATTGACATTGGCACACAGAATGAAGTGTGCCATCTTGGAGAATTTGTCCACCACTACAAAGATTGCATCTTTGTGGTTGATCTTGGGCAGACCTAGAACAAAGTCCATTGATATATCCACCCATGGATGCGTCGGTATGGGCAGTGGGAGATACAACCCGTGAGGTTGCACTCGGGACTTTGCCTTCTTGCAAGTGATGCACCTTGCACAATGAGCTTCTACTGTCCTCTTGATGTGTGGCTAGTAGAAGTGCTCTTTGACCACTGCTAGAGTCTTGTCGACACCAAAGTGGCCCATAAGTTCTCCTCCATGAGCTTCTCGGATGATAAGCTCCCTTAATGATCCTTGTGGTATGCACAACCTTCCCTCTCGGAACAAGAATCCCTCATGGATGTAAAACTTGCCATGACTCCCTGTGCCACACTCCTTGTGGCTCTCAGCAAAGTCAGGGTCATCTTTGTATAGGTCCATGATGTGCTCGAATCCTAGGACCTTTGCCTCCATGGTGGATATCAAGGCAAACCTCCTTGATAGTGCATCGGCTACCACATTGTCTTTGCCCTTCTTGTACTTGATGACGTACGGGAAGGTCTCTATGAACTCCATCCACCTGGCATGTCTCCTCTTGAGATTGGTTTGCCCTCTGAGGTGTTTGAGAGTCTCGTGATCAGTGTGGATCACAAACTCCTTGGACAGCAAATAATGCTGTCAAGTCTCCAATGCTCGGACAAGGGCATAAAGCTACTTGTCGTAAGTGGGGTAGTTCAGTGAGGCACCACCTAGCTTCTCACTGAAGTATGCCACTGGTCTCCCTCCTTGGGTTAGCACTGCTCCTATGCCTATTCCAGAGGCATCACACTCCACTTCAAACATCTTGTTGAAGTCAGGCAGGACTAGCACTGGTGCATGTGTAAGGCTATCCTTCAAGGTCTGGAATGCCTTCTCCTGAGCTTCTCCCCAGCTGAATCCCACGTTCTTCTTCACTACTGCCGTCAATGGTGAGGCAATACTGCTGAAGTTGGGCACGAATCTCCTATAGAAGCTGGCCAGTCCGTGGAAGCTCCTTACTTTGCTGATGTTGCCTGGTGTTGGCCATTCTTGTATGGCTCGAATCTTCTCTTCATCAACCTGTAGGTCCTGTAAACTTACAACAAAACCTAAAAAGACAAGTGTATCAGTACAAAAGATGCACTTCTTGAGATTGACATAAAGCTCTTCTTGTCGAAGGGTTTTAAGTACCATCTCAAGATGTGTGAGGTGTTCCCGTAGACACTTACTATAAACCAGTATATCATCAAAGTAAACCACTACAAACTTACTGATGTACGCCCTAAGAACTTGGTTCATAAGGCGCATGAAGGTGCTTGGGGCATTAGTCAAGCCGAATGGCATGACTGTCCACTCGTATAGCTCTTGCTTTGTCTTGAAAGCAGTCTTCCATTCATCACCTTTCTTCATCCTGACCTGGTGGTATCCACTCTTGAGGTCTATCTTGGAGAAGACCATGGCTCCACTCAGCTCATCTAGCATGTCATCCAGCCGTGGTATTGGATGCCGGTACTTGACAGTGATGTTGTTGATTACTCGGTAGTCCACGCACATTTGCCAAGTCCCATCTTTCTTGGGCACTAGTAGCACTAGTACGGCACATGGACTGAGGCTCTCTTGAACATATCTTTTCTCCAGGAGCTCCTTGACTTGCTTCTCAAGCTCCTTGGACTCCTCTGGACTCATCCGGTAGGCTGGCCAGTTGGGCAGGGCTGCTCCGGGCACTAGATCGATCTGGTGTTCTATGCCACGTAAAGGAGGCAAACCTACTGGTATCTCCTCTGGAAACACATCCTAGAACTTGTTGAGGAGAGTTGCTACTTCAGGAGATAGCTCTACCTGTTCTTTTTCTACATTCAACATTTCTTTGAAAACCATTAGTAGCATTAGATCCTTCGAGGCTAAAGCTCTCCGGACATGACTCGGTAGAATAAGAAAGTTAGATTTAATGAGCTTCTTTTCCTTACTCATTTGCTGTTGAAGCTCATGTACCTGGGCAATTGTAAGAGGAGCTAGGCTGACCTTTCTCTTGTCATGCACGAAAGTGTAGAGATTGGTTCGGCAATCACGCCTGGTCTCCTTGTCAAACTACCATGGCCTTCCTAGTAGAAGATGGCCAGCTTGCATGGGCACCACGTCGCACACGACTTGGTCTTGGTACTTGCCCACACTGAATGGCACAGTGACTTGCTCATGGATCTTGAGCTCCACTTTGTCATCCAGCCATCTCAGTCTATATGGTCGAGGATGCCTTGTCTTCTCTAGACCTAGCATATCAACCATATATGCACTAGCAACGTTAGTGCAAGAACCACCATCTATGATGAGGTTACATACCTTGCCCTTGATGGTGCAACAGCTCTGAAAGATGTTCTCCCTTTGGATGGTCTCTGAAGGATCCACCATTGCACTGAGGATGCGTCTAGTGACCAGCACTTCCCCCACATCCGGGTACTCAATGTCACCATATTCTTCTTCTGGTTCATAGTCCTCTTCATCTTGGGACTCATATTCTCCAGCCTCCGTAATCAGCATGATCCGGTTGTTTGGGCACTCCCTTGAGATGTGTCCACGACCCCTACACTTGAAACAAGTGATGTCACGTGATCTTTGAGGGTTAGAAGACTTACTAGGCTCTCTCTGGTCATGGGTGGGTTTAGGAGGCTTGCTCTTGAACCTTGACTCGATCTCTATGCTCTTGCCTTTGTCTACGGGCTTGGAAATGTTGCTTGGTGCCCAAGGCGTCTTAGGCTTGCTGCGGATGTCTTGGCTCTTACGTTTGATGTGCTGGTCAGCCTGGACAGATAGGTGGAACAAGTCTTTGAAGTCATTGTAGATTTGCCTTTCCACCTTGCGGCTGATTCTTTCTTGGAGTCCATCCAAGAATTGTGCCATCAATGCTTCTTCATCATCATTGAGCTCTAGTCTGTTTCTTAGCTTCTCGAACTCTTCATAGTACTCCTCTACTGATCTGGTACCCTGCTTAAGAGTACGAAAACGATGTTGCAAGTCCCTATGAAGGTAAGGTGGAACAAACCTTTGTCGCATGACATCCTTCATGTCGACCCATGAGTCTATGGGCCTCATTCTTTTCCTCCTTTTGTCAGATACCTCACGATCCCACCAGATGAGGGCATTGTCCGTGAGTTGTGCTACTGCCATTGAGACTGTCCTAGGCCCTGGTTGGTTGTAATGATCAAAGATATGATCCATTCTTCTCTCCCAATCTAGGTAAGCCTCGGGGTCTACTTTTCCTGCAAAACTTGAAGGAGTTAGCTTAACATCAAGATGAGTTACCCGGTTGTAGGCGTGTTCATCCCCATCCTCATGATGTCTAGGAGGCATCCTTGGTCTCTGGTGAAGACCATATGGCTCGAAGCCATCATCTTCTGCCTCTGGTTGCCGCGGAGGTACTCTCGGCCTATGGTGATAGTGATGAGGTTGTGTGTCCTCATCTCCATCTGGCTGGGGCTCCTCCTGTTCGTGCCGTGTCTTAAGGTGCTCAGGACCCTCAGGACGGTCTTGTTCAGCTCTCACGTGCCTTATGGCCTAGAATCTCATAGGCCTCTCCACGCGCTCCAATCTCTCGCCTATTGATGCGAGTTGTGTTTGGAGGGTGGTGAACATGGCCATCATGGCTTCGGTTGCTTCTCTATTTTCTTCTACCATTGCGTGCTACAAAGAAAGAAGACAAGTTATGCTGCTCTTAAATTATTAGGAGGGTTTTCTTTTATAAGGGGATTCGAAAAAATGCAAAAAGGAAAAAATCTGAGAATTGGAAATTCGAAAATATGAAGATTTGAAAAAAAAATGAAACTTTCTTGACAACTATTGCTAGCTGTCCAATTCGAATCCTTTAGGTATTTTTTCTATTTTCTTTTTCTTTTCTTTTTAATTTAACTTAAAAATATTGAAAATATGATTCTAACAAAAAGGAAAGTCGAATATAGCAATGCAAGAATGATTTTAGAACATAGTGATGCACGTAGGATCTAGATGCACTCGGTATGAGTTTAGATGTTATTTTTTGATTTTTCTTGAATGAAACTTAAACTAATGCGATAACAAGAAACAAAACAAGCTAAAGGATAGAAACAACCTGGTTTAGGATCTTTAAGCTCTCATACCAAAATGATACAAGACTCAATTCAAGGCTTATATGCGCGTGGGCTGTTTGGACAAGGTTAGGTGAGAAACTCAACCTTAGACTTCTTGGATAGGGAATTTTGGGTTGGTATTCGATGGAAGGGTGAAGTGAACCACACGAGGAGTGATGAACCTCGTGATAAATCACAAACTTAGAGCTAGGAAGGCTGGTCTCAACTAGGTTCTAAGCGCACAAGCTTCTTTGAGAGAAAAACTTGTAAAGAAAATTCGATCTTTATTAATTTGCAAAAGGTTGTCGAACTACAATGTTGGAAAGAGCCTTATTAATATGCCCGACAGCTTGACTTTCTAGGGTCGACTCAAATAAAGAAAAGGAAAGTTTACAAAAGTGAACAAATGGAAAAGATACAAAAGTGCATAACCGAAAAAGGACCTATTCCTAAAATGTTCTTGACTCAAAAATGTAAAGAATTTAGATCCTACCCTGCAAACCAATAAGAGGCATATATTCGAATTGAAACTTACCTTACTTACCTCGCGACCAAGAAATGGAAGGTGGCCGTCCTTGTGGCATGCATGTGCCTTGCTCCTAGTCTTCGACTTGGAGTAGGGTTAAGAATCTTTGAGCCCTGAGCTCTCTTGCCACTAAAGCCCAAGTATCTGAAGTCCCTTGAGTTGTTGAGAAGCCTTTGGACTCTTCTTTGCACTTCTGGCCCATTGTCCTTAGTCGATCTTCCTCTAGGAGCTTGTCGACCCATAAGCTGAACTTGTGGAAGAGTGCTCTTGATCCGCTCCTTGTCATTGCTCCTGGTGGCACTACTGGTGTGGAGACTTCCTCTAGATGCATGTCCTGAAGCTGGTAGCTTATATGGTCCGAGCTTCCTTGTGTAGAAGTTGAAATGCTCGTGTACTCGGCTGGATCGGCTATACCGGCTGGAATGTGCGAGGTACTGGCCGGAATGCCTTCAAGACTGGCCAAGTTGATCCCGGAGTCGGCGGCATCACCAAGGGGACCGGCGGTGTCATCCACGTCGCCACCAAGTGTGCCATAAGCTTGGGCCTCTCCGCCGGCAATGCTGATCGGTCTGGTCCTATTGGTCGAGGGTCCGGCAGTACTGCTTGGGCCGGCAGGCGCGCCAAATGGCCCGGCTATCTCGGGCAAGCTTCCTGGTCGGCCAGTCTGGTCTCCTGGCTGGACATACGACCTGATGTCCTCATAATCAGGTATGGCTAGGTGATGCACGATGGGACAAGGTAAATTGGCCAAATGGACTATCGCATGAGCGGCATGTGCTCAACAAGTGCTCGGCAGGTGCTCGGCAGGTCTGGGCAGGTCTGGCTGGGTGGTACCCGATCGGGCATGGCGATCGGCCGGATTGCCGATCGCATGGACAACAGATTGTGGTCTGCTGAGATCGGCCTGCCGATATCTCGTGCCCTCCAAGAGATTCTTTGGCCATTTTTTCCGTACTTGATCCCGTCTAACTTCTCGCTGTACCTGAAAACATTAAAAAGGTATGCAAGATGCAGATATGCATACACTAACCTATACAATGCAATGCCAAATACCAATGAATATAAATTGGCGGATATAATGCCTAAAATGCTAATGAAGACACAAAAAGATGGTGAAATGCATGGTGAAATAATTTGAAAACCATGGTTACCAAAGAATGGAGACAAATATCGTAAAAATTATTAATTAGCTAATAACATGAGTTATATCAATAATTTGCACTATCCCATACAGAAGATTGTGGGTGCTGGTGGTGCAATACACTGATAACATCATAGATTATATGCCTCGTTTCTTGATACTGACTTCATACAGAAGATTGTGGGTGCTGGTGGTGCAATACACCGATAACATCATAGATTATATGCGTCGTTTCCTGATACTGACTTCATACCTCGTTGGTGCAATGTTGAAACGATGCAACGCGAGATGGCTGCCTGGAAGAATATGCCCTCCTTTGATTCACATTAATTCCGGTTATCCGTTAAACGAACCTTAAGGGCGAACATTGTTGACAGAAGTTTCCATGAATTTCATGAAGCTAGCACAAAGAACATCCTTCAATTTGTCAATTTTAGTGTCAATGGTGGCGATTAGGGCCGACTCCAATGAACCAAAAGTTTCTTAAGTCTTCTCAACGACGAGATGAGCAATTTGTTCCGCAATGGGTATGCCAACAACAACTACGGAAGGTCCTTCTTTCGCTTTGTCAGTTTCCTTCTGCTTTCCAAGTATTTTGAATTTCTTCATTTTCTCATCTTTCATTGTAGTGATTTCAATTTGATAATAATCACCAGAGAACATGGCATTGGTAAACGTGACGTCTTCAGAAATCAGTTTCAATATGTTGTTAGGCATTATCGTCTTCTTCGTCCATCCGACCAAACAAATTCTTTTTCGTCAATCTGTACATCATCATCTGCGTCTATAATGGACTGCAGTGATACCTGTTAACAAAAGATTTACACGTCAAACACTTTCAACAACAGTACATGATAGTTTTACGGTTTAGCATAAAAGTTACATAACCTTAGTATTACTTAGCACTTGCTATCGAGTCCCCTGACATATTGATGCTAGGGAGGTTTTGAGTACTTGGTGGTTCATATTAAATCTTAGTCTTCGTATCGGAATCCAATTCTTTTGCACTTGATGTTGGTGAAGTTTCAGTAAAGGCTGGCACACCGAGGGCTAAAAAGGGGTTAGAGAGTGAAAAGAGCTTTAACAGCCATGAAGGTTGGGACAGAGCCAACACAACCTTGTCTTTGATGCTTGACATGTTCATATCAAACGCAAGACGACCCCATGGATAAGAGAAAAAGGCTGATATATCACGGGTTAACTCTGCATGAGACTTGGATAGTTTAGGTATGTGAAATGGGCACGAGTACACCAACTACTATAGCCAAAAATGCAAGCATTATCGGCATCTCCCTATCTTTAATGATCTTCTTCTTTAACATGGATGTAACTCATTCCACGCTGATGCTTTCACTGTTAGACAATAACGAGTAACAATATGGGTGTGTATCACCAGCTGCCTTTTTCTTGCCACTTTTCTTCATTTTTTGGATACTTGCCACACGGGAGACCAGTCACAATGGCAAACTCTCTTAAAGAATACCTAATAGGTCTTCCAGAAAAAATAAACCAAATCTCGTGTTTTTTAACGCAAAGTTGTCTCGTAAGCCTGAAATGACCAAGTCTGCCAGAGTACGCCGTGTCTCGCAAATAGCAATAAATTTCTGAAATGGCAAATTTTAAATTTCCTCGCACTCATCTTCTTCAAGTGCATTATGGGTTGATTTCATTTTATAAGATAGATGATTAACGTTGACGCGTTCATCCTGTGATTCTTCACCATTAGAAAACAATGTTGGCAGTAGCATCAAATTGGAGACCTAAACATATAACCCGATAGAAATAAGAAACCATCAACTATGCAAAGTCGCATGTTGAACATATAACAAACTACATTTATACCACGCCATGTGTGGCGAAAAGTATTCGTAAATTATATAATATTAATTACTAGTAAATATAAATTAATATTTATATAATTTTAACTTTTATTTATAATTTTTCAAAAAAATATTTTTGTATTGTAAATTAAAGAAAGAAAATAATTATATTTACGAACTTAATAGTATTTTTTAGTTAGTTTAATAAAATATATTGATTCTCTAACCAAATTAATAACAATGACATATATTGTAACTATTCTAGTAATTTAAATTTATTTCTATATTTATTTGAAACTCATTGTGATAATAACACGTCAGAATGAAATTTCTGTTAATAACACATGAGGATGAAGTTATTTTCTTAAAATGTTCGTCAAATAATATATTAGGGATTGGATGCGCTGTAATAAAATTATTTCGATAACATATAGTGTAGTTTACAAATCAAAAAATGTCCGACTGATTAACAGGATGCGTTTGTTAAGTGTTAAAAATAATATTAACAATCTTATAAATAAAGGATTGCACAAAATAATTTATACATACAAATCGAATTCGAAATAGATAATATGTGGCCGTAGATGGATAGTTGGATTTTATGCGATTTCAAAAAATTTTGGGAGAAGAACATGCAATTCGATTTCTTTACTTTTAGAAAAATTCCTAGAAAATCTCATGATGAAACTGAAATACAAATCCGTATACCTTATCTCAAATAAACCAAAATTTTAGACCACTACTTTCAAATTTTTATATTTTTTGGATAAAACCAAATGGTTTAATTTTCTCGCGCTCATCTTCTTCAAGCGCACTACGGATTGATTTCATTCTTAAGATGGATGATAAACGTTGAAAAGTTCACCCTGTGATTCTTCACCAGCAAAAAACAATATAGACAGTAGCATCAAATTGGAGGTCTAAACATATAACCCGATAGAAATGAGAAACCATCAACTCTGCAAAGTTGCATGTTGAATATATAACAAATTGGACACACACTTTACATCTATAATAATAAAAATATACATATAACTAATAAAATTCACTCGATAACATGTCGTGTGGTTTACAAATCAACAAATGTCTGACTGGTTAACAGGATGCGTTGTTAATCGCTAAAAATAATATTAAAAATCTTATAAAAAAGGAGTGCACAAAATAATTTATACATACAAATCGAATTCGAAACAGGTAATATGCGGCCATAGATTGATAGTGGAATTTTATGCGATTTCAAAAATATTTGGGAGAAGAACATGCAATTCGATTTCGTTACTTTCAGACAAATCCCTAGAAAATTTTATGGTGAAACTGAAATACAAATCCCTAGAAAATTTTATGGTGAAACTGAAATACAAATCCGTATACCTTATCTCAAATAAACCAAAAATTTAGACCACTATATCCAAAATTTGATTTTTGTTTTTGGAAAAAATCAAATGGTTTGTTGAAAACCAAAATTTTTTTCCGATAGCAATAAGGTTTTTTTTTTATCTCTGGCCGACATTTGTCGGTATGTTAAAGGTTTATCCAAACTGTAGACATTATGCATGCATTGTACATCTTCAGTAAAACATCAAGACAACATTCACAACTAAGAACATGGGTTACTTGGTTTCGAGAGCCACATGAGCATATTGAGTCACACATTTAATTAACTATTTTAGTGAAATAAAGATGGTTGATATTGCTTGCGCATATTATTTGTATCAGATTGGTTTTGAACACTAGACACACTCTCATTTCAAAGAGATGCGGTATAATATTATGACAAATAACATTGCAGAATCTTTAAACTCAGTGATCAAATACGTGAGGGAGTTACCAATTACTCCAATTTTGGAGTATATTCAAACAACTATGATGCCATGGTTTGCCTTCAGACGTGAGTCTTTTGAAATAACAACAATGATACTTATTTCTAAAGTACAAGAGTTGGAGACACCAAACTTTGAAGCATCCACTTGGTTTGGAATTCGTCCGGTAAACCAAAATGAATACAAGGTACTTGATAATGGCGGTTTTGCATATCTTGTTAATCTTGAGATGAAAACTTGCACATGCTGCGAATTCCAAAAACTGTTTATTTCATGTAGTCACTCTGTCTCTGGAACAATAAGAGCTAAGGTCCTGTCGATAATCTGGTTGCGTTAGAGTTTACCTTGGAATATTGGAAAAACCCATACAAAGAAATCATTTACCGTGTCGCAGATTTAAGTTCCATACCAACTCCGGACCATGAGGCGACAGGGTACTACATACACCCACCATGCACGAGACATCCCCCGGTCGCTCAAAGAAAAAGTGTGTCGTTTCCCGCGATGAAGTACGAGTAATTAAATTTTTATACATGTAACATTTTAAGTAAGCGTTAATTTGTGTTATATTCATTACATGTGACTTTTTATATCGGTATATGCATGTATGGTCTAGGGATTCGTGTGAAAGAGGTTAATGAAGTGCTGTCAATGTAGCTGTCTAGGATACAACCGTGCGACCTGTAAAGAACCAATATAAAAGACTAATACCGAGAAAACGAGTGGCAACATTTAAACAAATGAAGTTTTTGAGTATTTTGGTTTATTATGGCTGGGATACTACTTTTCGGTTGTGTACTATTAGATATGTCAAACCCAGACACCTCTCGGACTAGTGTGGAGTCAATAAGTTGCCATTCGTGTGCTATTCCAAATCATATTAATTAGATTGTAAATATTATGTAGTATTATTAATGTTATGTGTTAACATATATCATTGCGTTTAATTTAATATAATCCATAAACAACCATCTATATCGAAGATTTCTTATTTACCATGCAAATTCGTGAAGTTAGTTGTGGTTTGTATTGGCATCAGAGATGTTAACAATAAAAATACATAGATATTAAGTATTAGTACATCCCAAATATGTTACATAGTTTTGTAATATCAGTTGAACACCATAAACAAAAAACAATGTGAGTTCAAATCGAAACGAAACAACATGTGTATACGGTGGTACATCTAAACAGTGTTGACATAAAATTCATAAAATAGAATAGCCAGTTTCGGAGATTCTGAGAAAATGACGGCATGTGTGATACATTTGCACCTTCCATTCCCGTTATGGCGTGCGATTGCATTAGCAAAATCGAGGATACAATGGAATAAATGTGGATTCAAATATGAGGAATACATTTCGCTCTCACAATATTAAACTTTGAAGGAATGATGGTTGAATCATCACTAACCGCTTGGCGTATAATATATGACAACATTTTCGCAATAGGATTCAAGTCATTCTTAATGAGACTGTCACTACGGAATGAAGTGTTGTAATAAAAAACATGAACCGTATCATCCATCAAATCAGCACACGACCCACCCATTGGTTCTTATCGAAGTTAAATGGGAAGTACCAGCTCTTCAAGGGAGCTGAATGTGTTGGCATCATTGAAATATGCCACTATCTTCTTCTCAAACTGGATGGTGCCTTTGTGAATTTAGTGTACTGCTTCAAAATATATGCAACAAATTCACTATCAAATAAATTGTCCTCATATTTTGGTGGTCCGGATTTGAGGTTGTCATATGCTTGACGGGTATACATTATAAGTACGTCAACCATATGCTTACGGAAAATACGATTAGATGAATATGCGTAAATACCATTTACATGTGAAAACTTAGAATTGATATCAAATCACAGCAATATATAATATATTACCTTTGAATCCATCACATATGATCTCTCCGCAATAACAATAATGTCTTTGAGAGAGACAGCAACACCGTTGGATAGTTTTATGGTGTTGTTAATTATGTAACAATTTAAGATGTCTATAATATAATAATATAATATAACAAAAATATTTACATTTTACAGGGGTGATTTGATCATTTCATACATATTTCCAAATTTGAAAGCATAATCCACATTACCACGAGCCCCAATTTGTACTTCAACCTTAGCACACCCCAGATTGACAGTTCGTTGATCGCACTGGAAGTCATTCGTCAGTGCTGATGGTACAGTTTTGTCCCTCTTACTTGATGAGGACATCAGGTCGTATGTCCAGCCAGGAGACCAGACTGGCCGACCAGGAAGCTTGCCCAAGACAGCCAGGCCATCTGACACGTCTGCCAGCCCAAGCAGTACCGCCAGACCGTCGACCAATAGGACCAGACTGATCAGCATTGCCGACGGAGAGGCCCAAGCTTCCAGCACATTTGATGGCGATGTGAATGACACCGCCGGTCTCCTTGGTGATGCTGCCAACTCCAGGATCAACTTGGCCGGTCCTGAAGGCATTCCGGCCAGTACCTCGCACATTCCAGCCGGTACAGCCGATCCAGCCGAGTACACGAGCATTTCAAATTCTACACAAGGAAACTCGGACGAGATAAGCTACCAGCTTCAGGACATGCATCTAGAGGAAGTCTCCACACCAGTAGTGCCACCAGGAGCAATGAAAAGGAGCAAATCAAGAGCACTCTTCCGCAAGTTCAGCTTATGGGTCGACAAGCTCCTAGAGGAAGATCGACTAAGGTTAATGGGCCAGAAGTGCAAAGAAGAGTCCAAAGGCTTCTCAACAATGCAAGGGACTTCAGAGACTTGGGCTTTAGTGGCAAAAGAGGCCAGGGTCCAAAGATTCCTAACCCTACTCCAAGTCGAAGACTAGGAGCAAGGCGCGTGCATGCCACAAGGATGAACACCTTCCATTTCTTGGCCGTGAGGTAAGTAAGGTAAGTTTCAATTCGAATATATGCCTCTTTTTGTTTTGTAGGGTAGGATCTAGATTGTTTATATTTTTGAGTCAAGAACATTTTAGGAATAGGTCCTTTTTCGGTTATGCACTTTTGTATCTTTTCCATTTGTGCACTTTCATAAACTTTCCTTTTCTTTATTTGAGTCGACCCTAGAAGGTCAAGCTGTCGAGCATATTAATAAGGCTCCTTCCAGCATTGTAGTTCGACAACCTTTTTGATATTAATAAAGTGCGAATTTTCTCTTTACAAGTTTTTCTCTCAAAGAAGCTTGTGCGCTTAGAACCTAGTTGAGACCAGCCCTCCTAGCTCTAAGTTTGTGATTTATCACGAGGTTCATCATCCCTCATGTGATTCACTTCACCCTTCCATCGAATACCAACCCAAAACCCCTATCCAAGAAGCCTAAGGTCGAGTTTCTCACCTAAACTTCTCCAACCAGCCCACGTGCATATAAGCCTTGAATCGAGGCTTGTATCATTTTGGTATCAGAGCTTAAAGCTCCTAAACCAGGTTGTTTCTATCCTTTAGCTTGTTTTGTTTCTTGTTATTGCATTTGTTTAAGTTACATTCCAGAAAATCAAAAAAATAACATCTAAACTCACACCGAGTGCATCTAGATCCTACGTGCATCACTAGGTTCTAGAATCATTCTTGCATTGCTATATTCGACTTTTCTTTTTATTAGAATCATATTTCCATTATTTTAAGTTAAATTAAAAAGAAAAGAAAAAAAAATAGGAAAAATACCAAAAGAATTCGAATTGGACAGCTAGCACAAGTTGACAAGAAAGTTTCCATTTTTCAAATCTTCCATTTTTTTCAATCTTTCCTTTACTCAGATTTTCCTTTTGGCATATTTTTTCGAATTCTCTATATAAGCATCCTCCTAATCGATTCTAGGAGCAGGATAACTTGTTTTCTTCCTTGTAGTACACAATGAGAGAAGAAAATAGAGATGCAACCGAGGCCATGATCATGTTCACCACACTCCAAACTCAACTCGCATCAATCGGCGAGAGGTTGGAGCTCGTGGAGAGGCCGGTGAGATTCCAGGCTATAAGGCACGTGAGGGCAGAGCAAAAACGTGCTGAGGGTCCTGAGCACCTTAGGACACGGCACGAACTGGAGGAACCCCAGCCAGAAGGAGATGAGGACGTGCAACCTCATGACTATCACCCTAGGCTGAGAGGACCTCTACGGCAACCAGAGGCAGAAGATGATGGCTTCGAGCCATATGGTCTTCACCAGAGGCCAAGGATGCCTCCTAGACATCATGAGGATAGAGATGAACACGCATACAACCGGGTAACTCATCCTGATGTTAAGCTAACTCCTCCAAGTTTTGCACGAAAAGTAGACCCCGAGGCTTACCTAGATTGGGAGAGAAGAATGGATCATATCTTCGATCATTACAACCAACCAGGGCCTAGGAGAGTCTCAATGGCAGTAGCACAACTCACGGACAATGCCCTCATCTGGTGGGATCGTGAGGTATCTGACAGAAGGAGGAAAAGAATGAGGCCCATAGACTCGTGGGTCGACATGAAAGACCTCATGCGACAAAGGTTTGTTCCACCTTACTTTCATAGAGACTTGCAAAGTCGTTTTTGTATTCTCAAGCAGGGTACTAGCTAGATCAGTAGAGGAGTACTATGAAGAGTTCGAGAAGCTAAGGAACAGGCTGGAGCTCAATGATGATGAAGAAGCATTGATGGCATAATTCTTGGATGGACTCCAAGAAAGAATCAGCCGCAAGGTGGAAAGGCAAATCTACAATGACTTCAAAGACTTGTTCCACCTATCTGTCCAGGCTGAGCAGCACATCAAACGTAAGAGCCAAGACATCCGCAGCAAGCCTAAGACACCTTGGGCACCAAGCAACATTCCCAAGCCCGTAGACAAATGCAAGAGCATAGAGATCGAGTCAAGGTTCAATTAGGGCAAGCCACCTGAACCCATCCGTGACCAGAGAGAGCCTAGTAAGTCTTCTAACCCTCAAAGATCACGTGACATCACTTGTTTCAAGTGTAGGGGTCATGGACACATCTCAAGGGAGTGCCCAAACAACCGGGTCATGCTGATTACGGAGGCTGGAGAATATGAGTCCAAGATGAAGAGGACTATGAACCAGAAGAAGAATATGGTGACATTGAGTACCCTGATGTGGGGAAGTGCTGGTCACTAAACGCATCCTCAGTGCAATGGTGGATCCTTCAGAGACCATCCAAAGGGAGAACATCTTCCACAGCCATTGCACCATCAAGGGCAAGGTATGTAACCTCATCATAGATGGTGGTTCTTGCACTAACGTTGCTAGTGCATACATGGTTGATAAGCTAGGTCTAGAGAAGACAAGGCATCCTCGACCATATAGACTGAGATGGCTCGATGACAAAGTGGAGCTCAAGATCCATGAGCAAGTCACTGTGCCATTCAGTGTGGGCAAGTACCAAGACCAAGTCGTGTGCGACGTGGTGCCCATGCAAGCTGACCATCTTCTGCTAGGAAGACCATGGCAGTTTGACAAAGAGACCAGGCATGATGGCCGAACCAATCTCTACACTTTTGTGCATGACAAAAGAAAGGTCAGCCTAGCTCCTCTCACACCTGCCCAGGTACATGAGCTTCAACAGCAAATGAGTAAGGAAAAGAAGCTCATTAAATCTAACTTTCTTATTCAACCGAGTCATGTCCAGAGAGCTTTAGCCTCGAAGGATCTAATGCTACTAATGGTTTTCAAAGAAGTGTTGAATGTAGAAAAAGAACAGGTAGAGCTACCTCCTGAAGTAGCAACTCTCCTCAACAAGTTCCAGGATGTGTTTCCAGAGGAGATACCAGCAGGCTTGCCTCCTTTACGTGGCATAGAACACCAGATTGACCTAGTGCCCGGAGCAGTCCTGCCCAACCGGCCAGCCTACTGGATGAGTCCAGAGGAGTCCAAGGAACTTGAGAAGCAAGTCAAGGAGCTCCTGGAGAAAGGCTATGTTCGAGAGAGCCTCAGTCCATGTGCCGTACCAGTGCTACTAGTGCCCAAGAAGGATGGGATTTGTCGAATGTGCGAGGACTGGCGAGCAATCAACAACATCACAGTCAAGTACCAGCATCCGATACCACGGCGGGATGATATGCTAGATGAGCTGAGTGGAGCCACGGTCTTCTCCAAGATAGAGCTCAAGAGTGGATACCACCAGGTCAGGATGAAGGAAGGTGATGAATGGAAAACTGCTTTCAAGACAAAGCAAGGGCTATACGAGTGGATAGTCATGCCATTCGGCTTGACTAATGCCCCAAGCACCTTCATGCGCTTTATGAACCAAGTTCTTAGGGCGTACATCAGTAAGTTTGTAGTGGTTTACTTTGATGATATATTAGTTTATAGTAAGTGCCTACGGGAACACCTCACACATCTTGAGATGGTACTTAAAACCCTTCGACAAGAAGAGCTTTATGCCAATCTCAAGAAGTGCACCTTTTGTACTGATAAGCTTGTCTTTTTAGGTTTTTTTGTAAGTTCACAGGGCCTACAGGTTGATGAGGAGAAGATTCGAGCCATACAAGAATGGCCAACACCAGGCAACATCAGAAAGTAAGGAGCTTCCACGGACTGGCCAGCTTCTATAGGAGATTCGTGCCCAACTTCAGCAGTATTGCCTCACCATTGACGGCAGTAGTGAAGAAGAACGTGGGATTCAGCTAGGGAGAAGCTCAGGAGAAGGCATTCCAGGCCTTGAAGGACAGCCTTACACATGCACCAGTGCTAGTCCTGCCCGACTTCAACAAGGCGTTTGAAGTGGAGTGTGATGCCTCTGGAATAGGCATAGGAGCAGTGCTAACCCAAGGAGGGAGACCAGTGGCATACTTCAGTGAGAAGCTAGGTGGTGCCTCACTGAACTACCCCACTTATGACAAGAAGCTTTATGCCCTTGTCCGAGCATTGGAAACTTGGCAGCATTACTTGCTGTCCAAGGAGTTTGTGATCCACACTGATCATGAGACTCTCAAACACCTCAGAGGGCAAACCAATCTCAAGAGGAGACATGCCAGGTGGATGGAGTTCATAGAGACCTTCCCGTACGTCATCAAGTACAAGAAGGGCAAAGACAATGTGGTAGCCGATGCACTATCAAGGAGGTTCGCCTTGATATCCACCATGAAGGCAAAGGTCCTAGGATTCAAGCACATCAAGGACCTATACAAGGATGATCCTGACTTTGCTGAGAGCTACAAGGAGTGTGGTACAAGGATTCATGGCAAGTTTTACATCTATGAGGGATTCTTCTTCCGAGAGAGAAGGATGTGCATACTGCAAGGATCATTAAGGGAGCTTATCATCCGAGAAGCTCATGGGCCACTTTGGTGTCGACAAGACCCTAGCAGTGGTCAAGGAGCATTTCTACTAGCCACACATCAAAAGGTCAGTAGAAGCTCATTGTGCAAGGTGCATCACTTGCAAGAAGGCGAAGTCCCGAGTGCACCCTCACGAGTTGTATCTCCCACTGCCCATACCTACGCATCCATGGGTGGATATATCAATGGACTTCGTTCTAGGTCTGCCCAAGATCAACCACAAAGATGCAATCTTTGTAGTGGTGGACAGATTCTCCAAGATGGCACACTTCATCCTGTGTGCTAATGTTAATGATGCCACGCAAACAGCCGAGCTGTTCTTCAGGGAGATAGTACAGCTTCATGGAGTGCTAAGGACCATCGTATTAGACAGGGACACCAAGTTCCTCAGCCATTTTTGGAGGACCCTTTGGAGGAAGCTAGGCACGAAGCTACTCTTTTCTACCACCTGCCATCCTCAAACCGATGGCCAAACTGAAGTTGTCAATAGGACACTATCAACTCTTCTCAGGACTACACTAGGGAAGAACCTCAAGACTTGGGTGGAGTGCCTACCATTCATAGAGTTTGCTTACAACTGAGCCGTGCACTCAGCAACCAAGAAGACACCATTTGAAGTAGTATACGGCTTCAACCCTCTCACCCCATTGGAGCAAACGCCACTGCCACCAGTAGAGATGACCAACCTCAACGGAGCATCCAAGGCAGAGTTCATAAGAAAGTTACACAAGAAGGTAGCAGAAAACTTGGAGAAGAGGACCGGATAGTACGTGACTCATGCCAACAAGGGAAGAAAGGAGGTAATCTTTCAACCAGGCGATTGGGTGTGGCTACACCTATGGCAGGAGAGGTTCCCCGACCTAAGGAGTTCCAAGCTAGCACCAAGAGGAGATGGACCATTCAGAGTGCTGGAGAGGATCAGCAACAACGCCTACCGGATCGAGCTCTCAGGTGAGTTTAATGTGTCCAACACGTTCAACGTAACTGACTTAGCCCCTTTCCATGCAGATGAACCAGTTTTGAGGTCAAAACCTACTGAAGAGGGAGGGGATGATGAGGACATCAGGTCGTATGTCCAGCCAGGAGACCAGACTGGCCGACCCGGAAGCTTGCCCGAGACAGCCGGGCCATCTGGCACGTCTGTCGGCCCATGCAGTACTGCCGGACCCTCGACCAATAGGACCAGACCAACCAGCATTGCCGGCGGAGAGGCCCAAGCTTCCGGCACACTTGGTGGCGACGTGGATGACACCGCCGGTCCCCTTGGTGATGCCGCCGACTCCGGGATCAACTTGGCCGGTCCTTAAGGCGTTCCGGCCAGTACCTTGCACATTCCAGCCGGTACAGCCGATCCAGCCGAGTACACGGGCATTTCAACTTCTACACAAGGAAACTCAGACCAGATAAGCTACCAGCTTCAGGACATGTATCTAGAGGAAGTCTCCACACCAGTAGTGCCACCAGGAGCAATGACAAGGAGCAGATCAAGAGCACTCTTCCACAAGTTCTGCTTATGGGTCGACAAGCTCCTAGAGGAAGATAGACTAAGGTCAATGAGCCAGAAGTGCAAAGAAGAGTCCAAAGGCTTCTCAACAATGCAAGGGACTTCAAAGACTTGGGCTTTAGTGGCAAGAGAGGTCAGGGCCCAAAGATTCCTAACCCTACTCCAAGTCGAAGACTAGGAGTAAGGCGCGTGCATGCCACAAGGACGGCCACCTTCCATTTCTTGGCCGTGAGCTAAGTAAGGTAAGTTTCAATTCGAATATATGCCTCTTTCTGTTTTGTAGGGTAGGATCTAGATTGTTTACATTTTTCAGTCAAGAACATTTTAGGAATAGGTCCTTTTTCGGTTATGCACTTTTGTATCTTTTCCATTTGTGCACTTTTGTAAACTTTCCTTTTCTTTATTTAAGTCGACCCTAGAAGGTCAAACTGTCGAGCATATTAATAAGGCTCCTTCGAGCATTGTAGTTCGACAACCTTTTTGATATCAATAAAGTACGAATTTTCTCTTTACAAGTTTTTCTCTCAAAGAAGCTTATGCGCTTAGAACCTAGTTGAGACCAGCCCTCCTAGCTCTAAGTTTGTGATTTATCACGAGGTTCATCACCCCTCGTGTGATTCACTTCATCCTTCCATCGAATACCAACCCAAAACCCCTATCCAAGAAGCCTAAGGTCGAGTTTCTCACCTAAACTTCTCCAAACAGCCCACGTGCATATAAGCCTTGAATCGAGGCTTGTATCATTACTTTTCTTAAGTTTCGAGACAACAGTATTACCACAGCTTGCTTTGTCCACCACATTGTTGCCCACCTACAATTACAAATATACCGTCAAAAGTTGTTGTTACTTGTGAACAAAAAATCTTAGCTGCAAAAAGTATTTCATGCCCGATATCTCACCTGCTCTAGTACATCCTCTAGGTTTTCAGGCAATTTGGATGTCTCTGCTATAATGCTGAGCTGTAAATTTTGCTCCATATCCTGTGGTATCTTACCAGATATACGATCCAAGGAGTACGTATGAGCTGAGGGTTGGTCTTCAAGGCTACCGGATCTTCCATCATTGCTATTCCCGCCTTCGCCCTGCAAGAGTCAGGGAAAAATATCGCGAGAATTATTCATTGGCAAATCAACAGGAAATATATCAATAATTTGCACCATGCATCCAGTAAATTGTGGATGCTGCCGGTGCAATAGACCAATAACACCATAGATTATATGCGTCACTTTGTACCGACTTTGTACCTCGTTGGTGCAATGTTGAAACTATGTGACCCAAAATATCGGCCTGAAAGAATCCTCTCTCGTTTGGTTCATATTGTGGTTGCCGTTAAATGAACCTTGAGGGCCGCCATTGTTGACAGAAGTCTCCATGAACTTTATGAAGCTAGCTATAACTTTATGATGCTAGCTATAACATCATCCTTCATCCGAACAGACAAGTTCTTTTTCGTCAATCTCTACGTGAGATGTTATTAAAAAATAATTTAGATGACAATCAATTTCAACGGTGGAACATCATAATTTCAAGGTGTAACATAAGAGTTAAACAGTATTAACATTACTTGGCACTTGCTTCCAAGTCCCTTGACATATCCTAGACTAATGCTAGGGAGGTTTTGAGTACATGTTGGTTCGTCTCCAAGCTCAACTTCCGTATCATTCTGATTCTTCTATAGTTAGGGTTGGTGGAGTTTTAGTAATAGCTGGCACAACAAGGGCTAAATCTAGTTGCAAAGAGTGAAAAAATCTTTAACAGCCAAGGACGGTTGTGACAGAACCAACACATCTTTCTCTTTGATGTTCGACATGTTCATTTCAAACGTAAGGCAACCCCATGGATAGGAGAAAAAGCCGCATATCACGGGTCAGCTCTGCATGAGATTTCAATAGTTTAGGGACGTGAGAAGTGGACACGAGTACACCAGCTACTATAGCCAAATATGCAATTTTATCTGCATCTCCCTATCTTGAACGAAGTTCTTTTTTAGCATGGATGTAACTCGTTCCACATTGACGCTTTCTATGTTAGGAAATAACGAGTACCAATAGTGGTGCATATCACCGGCTACCTTTCTCTTGCCACTTTTCTTCATTTTTTCAGATACTTGCAGCAAGGGAGATCGGTCACAATGAAAAGTTCTCTTAGTGAATATCTAATAGGTCTTCCAGCAAAAATAAACCAAATCTCATATTTTTTAACGCAAAGTTGCCTCACACTTCAAAAAAATAACTATTTTGCTACCACGACTGTAGTCACAAAATGGTTACATATGCCTATATGTGACTATTTTGTGACCACTTCTTGTAGCGCAAAACGATCGTTGCAAATACATGTACTCGCATTTTAGTTGGTCTTTTACGACTACAATGTGATAACAAAAACATTATGCAATTTATGACCATATTTGCGACTACACCGTTGTTGCAAAATTTGTAACTAATATGCCACCTTGGAGTAATAATAAATTTTGGGATTTTTTTGCCAGTACGAGCTGGTTATAAAAAATGTGGTTGCACCAAAATGCAACCATATTTTTATTTTCTTAAAAAGTAAATAATTTTATTAAAATATGATCACATTTTGGTCACAAACGATTTGTGACCAATTTCTGATCATATTTTCATAATATAATAAAAAATAATCTAATTTTTGTAGTCGCAATCACAAAAAGTGTAAAAAATTTGCGACCATAATTAAAAATAATTTAATTTTATTAAATAGTATTATTGGAAAATTTGTCACAAAAAATGTAACCAATTTGCGACAACAGTTATAATTATTAAAAATTTTAAATAGTGTAGTCACAAATTGGTCACTAAAAGTGTGATCAATTGCCAACCACAATTAGAAAAATAATTTAAAATTGTAAATAGTGTAGTCGTAAAATAATCACAAAAACTATGACCAATTTGCGACCACAACTAGAAAAAATAAATTAAAATTTTAAATAGTTTAATAATTTAATAAAAATAATTAATTTAATTATCAAATTTAATAAAAGAACTTTCTGTGATAATCAAACCAACACGTCTTTCTACCATTTGGTAAGTGAAGTTGCACCATTGCCAAAAAACACCGAGTGACTTCTACATGGATGGCACATCCGAAATTTGACAAAGTAGCTCAACCCCATTGTTTCTAACAACTCCTCTATATACTCCAATAGACCCACTATAAGAAAACTGTCAAAATACCACTGTATTTTGCGACTATATTTGCCACAGTTTTGTGACCAATTTACGACTACAGAGCACTATTCGCATATTGGTCGCAATTTTGGGACTAAAAACAGTAGTCGCATATTGATCGTAATATGCAACCAATTTGCAACCAATATGCGAGTACTGTGCGACCAGCACTAGCAGTCGCTAATCACTCGCCCATTTGTGACTGATTAGCGACTGCATGTGGTAGAACCACTTATTGGTCGTATATTGGTCGAAACATATGCAACCAATTTGTGACCACGGTAGGAGTGGCTCTTTAGTCACAAAGTAGTGGCAAAGCCACAGTATGAAAAATATGTGCGTGGTAGGTATACCTACAAATAAGCGACCACACTATTGTGGTCGCAAAGTAGTCGCAAAGTAGTGACAACGTAGTGCCAAAATCTTATATATATATATATATATATATATATATCCATGTCTCATTCTCTCATTTGTAGAATCAAAAGAAACAAAAAACTTCAAACAAGTGGGGAAATTACAATAATTCGAGAGATTGGATGTACAAAAAGATTGATAATCAAACAAGAAATATTTCGGCGGAATTTGCACAAGGCATGAAGCAGTTCATGAATTTGGCAAGTAGTCAACCAATAGCTCAAAGTACCGGAGGTAAGGTTTTTTGTCCTTGTATTAATTGCGAAAATGATAAATTTCTTCTATGACGCAAAATTTGGAATCATCTGTATAGTCGAAGATTTATGTCAAATTAGTATATTTGGTATAAATATGGAGAAGAACTGAATGTTTAGTTAGGCACGAGTAGTCAGGGTGATGATAACCATAGAAATCAGGGAGGTACATGTGGTACTAGTGAAGAAACAGTAGGTACATCTGGTAATAGATATGTTAAAATGGTGACGGATGTATTTCGTGAGATTACGACTGATGAGTACCATAATCAACACGAGGAAGAATTTAATAATGTAGAAGAACCAAATTCAGAAGGTCAATTTTTTACAATATGTTAGAAGCTGCGAAAAAACCATTGTATGATAGTTGTCATGAAGGGCACTCATAGTTATCTTTAACTGCTCGGTTCATGAATATTAAGTCTAATTTTAATCTACCTGAAAAATTCATGGACTCATGGGCGGAGATGTTTACTGAATGTTTGCTCGAAGAGAATCAGGCAAAGGGTTCATATTATGAAACCGAAAAACTAATGCGAAATTTAGGGCTCTTATTTTATATAATTTACGCATATGTTCACAATTGCATGATGTTTTGGAAAGAAGATGAAAAATGAAAAAATGTAAATTTTGCCATTCCTCCCACTATAAGCCAAGCGAGGGCAGAACGAGAATACTTTTCAGTCGTATGTGGTATTTACCTATAGGTGACAGACTTAAGAGAATGTATCAAAGCAAGAAAACCACAAATGTAATGAGGTGGCACGCAGAACATGAAGTAGAAGACGGAGAAATGAGTCATCCATATGATGTTGTAGAGTGGAAAAAAATTCAATATCTACATCCAAGATTTGCAGCTGAATCTCAAAATATTTATCTTGGCTTATGTATTGATGGGTTCAATCCATTTGGGATGTCTCGAAATCATTCATTATGGCTGGTAATTATCACTCCATATAACTTACCACCTGATATGTGTATGAAGAAAGGGTACTTGTTTCTAACAATTCTGAATTCAAGGCCAAATCATCCGCGTGCTAGTCTAGATATATTCCTCTGACCTTTGATTAATGAACTGAAAGAATTGTGGTCTACGGGAGTTGAGGCATACAATGTGTCGTTGAATCAAAATTTCAATCTAAAAGTCATGTTACTATGGACGATAAACGATTTTTCAGCATATGGAATGTTGTTGGGATGGAGAACGCATGGTAGACTGTCTTAACCAATTTACGAAGGCATTTCAATTACCAAATGGTAGAAAGACGTGTTAGTTTGATTGTATAGAAGGTTTCTTCCTAAGGATCATCCGTTACGGAAAAATAAAACAATTTTTTTAAAGGGCAAGCACGCTTTGAATGACTATCCTCCACAATCATAGACATGCAAACAAGTTTTATACGAACGAATAAAAACTGTCAATCCTCTAAGAACATCTTACTGCAGTGGAAACGGTCATGAAACTGAAGAAGAAGGTTATGGAAGCTGGCATGATTGGCACAAGAAAGCATATTTTGAGAATTGCCATACTGGACGAATCTTAACCTACGACATAATCTTGATGTGATGCATATAGAGAAGAATTTATTTGATAACATCATTAATACTATTATGCATATCAAGGATAAATTAAAAGATATAGTTAATTCAATGTTGGATATTGCAAAGTTTTGCTCTCGAAAAGAGTTGCATGTGGATGGTCGGGGTAATGCTCCATTCCTTATATTTAGATTGAAACAGAAAGCCAAAGAATGCTTATCGAAAATGAGGTCAAATTTTTGGACGGCTACGTGAAAGATTTAGCAAATTATGTGGATATGGATGGACTGAAGTTCTCGAGCATGAAAAGCCATGACTACCATATTTTTATAGAGAGGCTTCTCCCTTTTGTATTTGCAGAACTTTTACCATGAAGCATTCATCTAGCATTATCAAGTATATACTATTAAACATATTTTATTTGTTAGGTACGTAAAATAATAATAATTGCATGTACTAATTACTAGATTCAAATATAGGGATTAGACGTTTTTTCCGAGTTCTATGCTCTAGATCATTGCAATAAAGCCGTGTTCAAATTGTGAACGAAAATATAGTTATAATTTTTGTGTAATTTGGAGAAGATATTGCCAACTGCATTTTTCGACGTCATGGAGCACCTACCTATACATATGCCATACGAAGCTGAATTGGATGGACCTGTGCAATATATATGTGGATGTATCCATTTGAAAGGTTTTTAAAAAAATTTAAAAGCAATGCGAAGAACAAACGATATGTTGCAGGGTCGATTGTGGAATCATATATCAATGATGAGATATCTTACTTCTCAGATCATTACTTTGCTGCCCATATACGCACCAAAAAGGCAATTACCATCAATTATTGTGTTTATTAATTATTTTATTTGTAAGGTTAAGTAAATAATTTTTTATGCTGAATCGTGTATAATATATATACATGTCTACTAGTTTCGATGAAAGTGACGTCACTATGTATCCGAATCCCGAAGTGCTGGATATATTTACTCACATCGGTCGTCCAAGTGGTAAAAATAAAGAAATATGTCTCTCCGAAAAAGAATACAAATATGCACATACATATGTTTTGCGAAATTGTGAATATTTTCGTTCACTAGAGAGGTAAAATAAGTTACTACGAAAACAATTTCATTTGTTACATTAAAATTTCATTGTAATTAACGAATATATATTAATTTTTCATATTAAATTTTTTTAGCATGTTTGAAGATTAAATTCGTTGTACGTATCCATATCTCTTGGAAGATGACAATTCATCGAAAAGAGAGGAAGAGTTCTATATATGGGTTCGAGATTATGTATGTATAATTAATTAATATGTATATGTTGTTTATATTTTTTATAATTTTGAAATATTAATTACTGAGTATATATATATATATATGATCATAGGTCAATGCAAACACTTCAACAGAACCACGCGCCTTTCCTATATGGGCTCAAGAATTAGTGCAAGACCCAATGAATAAATCGAAAATTTGGCCGATCTATTTTACAAGAAGTTATATGTTCCACACGAAGAAACATGGACACACGAGAAAGACATGTAACTACGACATTTGTGTCAAGGGAGACAATTACTCAGATGCATCTGATGAAGCTGATTTCTATGGGATTTTAAAAGATATCATTCAACTTGAGTATGATGGACTCCTAAATTTGAAGATCACACTTTTTTAAATGTGAGTTGTACAATCCTACGCTTTCGAAAGAAACTCGGAAGTTGGAAAATAGCGTCATTGATTTCTTATCATCAGGAAAATACTACAAATAAGAACCATTTATTCTAGGTACGTAAATAATTAACTATATATATATTACGTAAAATTCTATAAATTTGTTTATATAATTAACTAATACATTTCATTAATTATGATGTACCGTAGGATCTCAAGCAGATCAAGTTTGCTATATTTCTTATCTGCACACCAAATCATCATCAAAACAAACATTGCTGAGTGTTTTCAAAGTTAATCCTAGATCTAACAATTTGGTAAATGTGTAAATTATTGTTGTTTACTTAGTAATTGAAGTTTATACAACTCATAATGATGTCATTAATCTCATATAATTCATAATTTATACAAATTTTTTTATAATTTAGGGTTTAATGTATTAATTGTGACTATTTTATCACCATATTGCCACTACTTTGGGAATGTGGTGGCAAATTGGTCACAAATATAAGGTGTACTCGCAAATTGGCCGCAAAAGAGCCACCAATTTGCGACTACAGGTTTAAAATTTCTTCCGTGGTTGCAAATTGGTCGCTAATTTGCGTCCATATTTGTAATTTTACATTTTTTGCTATGTATATTTCACATTTACAACTTATATTTTCAATATTAGGTAAGTACTAACCATTATGGGTGGCAAAATATAAATAAAACCATAATTATGTGGATCTAAATTTATGAAACATATGAAGTGTATATAAGTGGTATAAGGTTAAGGAAATGTGTTAAGTGTTTTAGGTATATGATATATAAATTTGGTAAATGTGTAAATTGTTGTTGTTTACTTAGTAATTGAAGTTTAGACAACTCATAATGATGTTATCAATCTTATATAATTCATAATTTTCACCAAATTCATATAATTCAGGGTTTACGGTTTTATTTGTCACAAATTTACCACCACATTGCTACCACATAACAAAATTGTTGATGTGGTCGCAAATTGATCACAAAAGTTATGACCAATTTGCAACCACATCTTCTTTTTTATAGGTGGTCGCAAATTGGTCCCAATTTTTGCAATCAATTTGTGACCACGCCTAAATTTACAACGGTGGTCGAAAATCAGTCGCAAATGTGCGACTGATTTGCGATAAAATTTTACAACTCCCACGTGGTGCACAAAATTAATGGTGGTTGCAAAGTAGTCCTAAATTTGCGACTGATTTATGACCACCTATACGATTGTGCACATTACGACCACATCCATGGTCGCAAATATTTTTAATATACACGTGACTCTTTCCCACTCATTTTCACATTTCAAACAATCCTAACTTCCTAAAATCCTCTCAAAAAACAATTCTACCAAATTCTAACACTTCAAACACTTCAAATCCAGTGGCAAGTAGCGGTAGATTGTTGAGAGGTCATGGAAAACAAAAAATCCCGTCGTCTTTCGGCCATGGTAATTCATCGGCCTCTTCGAACCCCTCACCCATCCCTTTTGGAGCGGCATCCCGCGTACCGCCCCAACATACCTTCATTCTTCACACGGTTCCTGAAACCGAACCTCTAATCGGTTTTAGGAAATCAGAGGAGCATGATGAGAAAGAGGTTCCGCCTTCCGAAACGGAAATGGGGGAACAAACTATCACACTTGATAATTTGTTACAAACCCAGGGGCAGGACCAATACTTGTTTGTACTATCCCTTGTGTCAGCACCTAACACGACATGGTACGTTTCTTTTTTTTTTATTTCATAAAACTAAATAATAAATCTAAAAATATATATTATAAATATTTAACTATAAATTAATAATTTTAATTTTAAAATAAATATTTGTAAATATTTATTTAAAATATTTATATTTTATATATTTAATTAATTAGGTTTGACCGAGAGAAAATGGTATAACCCGTCAAATTTCAAAATTTTTGAAAAACAAACGGCCCCTACTACAGTTGGATGGTCGTACCAAGTGAACGACATGAGAAATAATTTATCGAATTTGCGGTAAGTATATTTTTTTAATTGTTTTATTTAATAAAATATAATAATTAATAAAGTTAATAAATTTAAAATTTGCAAGCAACCGTACACATGGGATCCTGTGTTCACCTTGGTGGTATGGAAAGATTTTGTATCCGTTTGTGTAAGACAGATGAAAGGGATGGTGAGCATGGTTCATACAACCAACAAACGTCCAAGGTGGATTTCACGTAGTCTCTACAAAACAATGACAAACTATTGGAAAACGAAAATGTCCAATGAGAGAAGTAGCAAATCCTCCAATAACCGCTACTCCTCTCAGGATGGCCTTGGTCCTCACAAGTATTTGTCGAGCCAAAAATATTACATCCAGATCCAACAGGAAATGGTAAGTTGTTTACAATATTTAAATTTAAATTTAATTGTTAATTTGTTAATAATTTATTTCAAAATATAGGAAAATAATTTGGGATGACCGGTCTCAATTGGCTAAGTCTTTATAAAGACTCACACTTAGGAGGATGGTCTGTATGTCGATTTGAAAGCAAAACAAATCGGTGAAGTATACGAACGAAACATCAAGAAAAGATTGCGATCATTGAGGTCGATCCGTGTGAAACGTCCGACGGTACTTCCCATCGAATTGAGATAACCCAAGACGAGAAGAATGAGATCTTCAATCAGGTATAAATATATTTCTAAATTTTTTTTATTTACTAAATTTATTTTTTCTAATTTTTTTTAATTATTTTGTAGTCCTCTATTGCGGATGACCGATGACGCCTTTATGGACTCAGTAGTCTGAACTGCATTCACGGGTCGGACAGGAATTGTGGCTTCTCATCCACTATCTCCGACTTTGTTGCAGTTCAAGATGAACTACTCACCGCGCAGCAACAGATTGAAGAACAAGTCGCAAAGATATGCGCAGATTGAAGAACATAATGCGCAAATGCTTGAAGCAAATCGAGGAATGGAGGAATAGTTCGATGAAGAATGTAGAGAGCAGGCAGCACGAGAAAAAGAAAACCAAAACCGCATAGACAGCTTGTAGATGATTGTTGGTTATTTCCAATGTATGTATTCCACTTTCGCGTCGTATATGCGGGGTAACAATGTGCCAGCTGGACCATCGAACGCTTCACCAACATTTTCGCCATCTGATTTCCAATTTCCATCTCCAGAAAATTAGTTTTTTTTTGTAATTTGAATTATGTTTATTAATAAAATTTATTATTTTTATTTTAATAATTCTTTATATTTTCATTACTAATTTAATTTAAACTTATAATTAGTAATTATTAAAAATTTATATAATTTAATAATTAATATTTTTAATTATTACAAATAATTCATATACTAATAATTATTTAAATTATAATATAATTTTTATAATAAAAATAATTAATAGAAATATTTATGTTTTATTATAATTCGATTAAAATATTTGTGAATTTTCTAATAATTTTTAAGTTTAAATAATTATTTATTTATTTTTAAAAATTACTTCATTTGTGGTCACAAATTGGTCACAAATTCGTCAAAATATTTGTGACCAATTTGCGACCACATGTATTTTTTTAATAAAATAGAACTTTGTGACCAATTTGCTACCATATGTATATTTTTTAATAAAATAGAACTATAGTCGCAATTTGTCACAAATATTAGTGACCAATTTGCAATTACAGTTCATATAAAAAACACCATGGTCGCAAATTGGTCACAAAATCTTGTGACCAATTTGCGACTACGGTTAAGTGTAGTCGCAAATCGGTCACCAGATTTTGTGACTGATTTTGACCACAGTTGGTACGCAGTCGCAAAGTAGTCACAAAATTTTGTGACTGATTTGTGACTACGATGTACAAGTAGTCGCAAATTGGTCATAAAAATTTGTTGCCGATTTGCGAGCACGGTTGAAAACGTTGCGGAAAATTGGTCACAAACTTTTGTGACCATTTTGCGACCACGGCTTTTGTGACCACGAATGTAGTGGCAAAGTAGTCACAAATTTTTTTACTACATTGGAGTCACAAAGTAGTCGCAAAGTCCGTGACCAAAATTTGGTCGCTAATTGGTCACAAAATATACAACTATTACTGTGGTCACAAATTTGCGACTGATTTGCGACCACAAAAATTTCCGACCACTTTGTGACCACATGCGTGGTCGTAAAACGCGTGTTTTCTTGTAGTGACCCATTTCTCTAAGCAACATGTGGGTGAAGAACCTTGTAGGTGTAGTTCTATTTTGTTAAGGTCCTGGAGCGCGCTTTCCTCTTCTTCAGGGCGCTCGACCTTTTGATGAGGACATCAATACTATCTCATTAGAAGCTGAGGAAGAGCCCATTAATATACCTATTATGAGACAAGCTCCAAAAACAAGATCAGGCACAAGAAACCTTAGTAAGATGTTCAACAAGTCTGTCGAGAGTCTCATAACAATCATAGAAGATGGAGGATTCCATGAAGCTGAACTTACTAAAGAATTACAAGAAGGAGACTATGAACAACTAAAGACTACCACAATTTCATTCCTTCCAGTTTTACAAGGCTTCAGAGATATAACCTTGTTTATCATTGCTAAACAAACTTAAGAAGGCATTATAAGGAGCTACAAGAAACCAAGGTGCGTATTTAAAATTCTTATATTTGAATTAACAAGTTTATTTTCTTGTTTTTGCACGAATGTGACTGTTAAGTTTAAGAGTCTTTTATTTGTCATTAGGTCCTATTGTCTTGTTGTTATTTTTGCTTTAGTCCTTTCATTATAATGTATTTTCAGCTCTAGAAGGCACTTGCTGCTGGACTAGTATATAAAGTCCCTTCTCAGCATGTAATCACTTAAGTTTTATGAAATAAAAACCTAGTTTTTCTTCCTTTGAAAGGAGCTGACGCCTCCAGCCTTCTTGTGTGAGAATCCTTGAAGCTTGAGTGCTCTAGACTTATCACAGACCTTCCATAATCGGTGTGGCGTCTCTCGATCCACCTCTCTACTCAATCCTCACTTAGATCCTCCAGAAAGTGCTGTACAGCCAGCTGAAGGGTCACCATCAACCCATCACTCTTGAGTCTCTAGAAAGTGCTGTACAGCCAGCTAGAGTCTCTCCAGCAGTTCCCTTTGCTCGAATAAGTCCTCTTGTTTCTGCATCATCTGGTATCAGAGCTTAATTGCTCCTATTCAGGTTTATCTACCCCCATTTTCATTTTTTTACTCTGTCATTTCTTTGTTAACTTGCTGTCAAACTGCATCTCTTCATAAAACCCATAAAAATCGAACCCCAATTTGTTGTTTTTGTGTGTTAGAAACCAGTAACATCCTTAGTGGTTGATAGCTTGTGTTTCTGCAACTAGATCTGTCGATTTTCAGTTGTGTTGATTGTGTCTATTCGACTTTTTGCTGCTGCAACTAGATCTGTCAATTTTTAGTTGTTTTTGATTGTTTCTATTTGACTTCCTTTGCTGTTGCAACTAGATTTGTCGATTTTCAGTTGTTTTGATTGTGTCTATTCGACTTCCTTTGCTGCTGCAACTAGTTCTGTCCATTTTAAGTTGTTTTTGATTGTGTGTATTCGACTTCTTTTGCACTTGATCTGTTTTTTTAGTGTGAGACAGATTGTGTGACTATGGGAGAACCAGTAGATGTGAATGTTGCTCAGATGCTTGCTGCTATTCAGATTCAACTTCAGAACCTAGGAGATCGCATGACAAGAATAGAATAACCACCACCAATCCGCAGAAATCCTATAAGAAATGCGAATGCTCAACGTGTGAATCATAAGGAGGATGAAATAGCTGACTTAGAAGATGATTTTGCACCAGAACCTGATTATAATCATAGACCAAGAAGACAATATCAACGTGACAGAGATAGAGTAGAAGAATCTTTGCATGGAAACAGAGACGTAAAGCTCACAGCACCAACCTTTGCTGGAAAGGTTAATCCAGATGCCTACCTTGATTGGGAAAGGCGTATGGAATACATATTTGAGTATTACAACTACTTAGATCAGAGAAAAGTGTCTCTAGCAGCTGCTCAACTCACTGAAAGCGCTCTAGCTTGGTGGGACAGAGATGTGTCTGAAAGAAGAAGACATAGACATGGTCAGATCACTACTTGGGAAGACATGAGGTTCCAACTAAGGAGGAGATATGTCCCTGCATACTACTACAGAGAGTTGCAGAAGAAATTTAGAAAACTAACTCAAGGTTCTAAATCTGTTGAAGAATACTTTGATGAGTTTGAAATTCTTAGAAACAGGTTGGAGACCAAAGATTCAGAAGAAACTTTGATGGCTCAATTCCTAGATGGTCTGCAAGATCGAATTGCTAGAAAAGTGGAGAGACAAACCTATCATGATCTGCGAGTTGCTGCATCTTGCCGTTCAGGCCGAGCAGCACATAAAAAGGAAGACTATCTCAGCAAATCGTAGCAAGTCTACCTGGAATCAACAACCTCAAAAGGCTCAGGACAAAGAAAAGGCCATCAACATAGAATCCAGATTCAAGAAGTCCATTGCTGAAACGTCTAATAACAATAAACCAAAGCAAGGTAAAACTCCAACTCAAAGATCTCGTGACATAACCTGTTTTAAATGTCAGGGAAAAGACCACTATGCAAGAAAATGTCCAAACCAGAGAGTTATGATCCTTAAATCAAATGGCGAATATGAGTCTCAAGATGAAGACAAGTATGAACCAGAAAACTCTGAGGAAGAAGTTGTGGACTATCCTGATACCGGAGAGCTTCTAGTTACAAGGAGATCCCTCAGTGCTCTTTTTGAACCAGAAACTATACAAAGAGAAAACATTTTCCATTCTTGGTGCACAATATACTCTAAGGTATGTAGCTTGATCATAGATGGTCGTTCTTGTACTAACGTAGCCAACAAGTATTTGGTTGATAAGCTAGGGTTACAAAAGACAAAGCATCCTCGACCATACAAGCTCAAATGGCTGAATGATGAAACTGAGCTAAAAATCGCAGAACAAGTCACCATACCATTCAGCATAGGCAAGTATGCAGATCAAGTTGTGTGTGATTTGGTGCCTATACAAGCTGGAAATCTACTTCTAGGTCGTCCATGGCAATTTGACAAAGAAGCATTACACAATGGACGCACCAATCACTATACCTTTATGCACAATAACAAGAAACATAGCTTAGCACCTTTAACTCCGCAGGAAGTGCATGAGATGCAACAAACTATGTCTAAAGGAGAAAAGCTAAATAAAACTAACCTTTATGTAACACCTGCCACTGTTTTGAAATCTCTTGATTCTAAAGAAGAGGTGCTACTAATGATCTTTAAAGAAGTGTTGTTTTCAGGACAAGAAAAGGAGGAACTCCCTGCTGCTGTTCTAGAGCTTCTTGACAAATTCACTGATGTTTTTCCAGAAGAGATACCACCAGGATTGCCACCTATAAGAGGAATTGAGCACCAGATTGATCTTGTTCCTGGAGCACCATTTCCAAACCGATCTGCCTATAGAGTGAATCCAGAAGAAGCAAAAGAGCTGGAAAGACAAGTACAAGACCTAATGTCTAAGGGCTATATCCGAGAAAGTCTAAGCCCATGTGCTGTTCCTGTTCTTCTAGTGCCTAAGAAAGATGGAACTTGGAGAATGTGTGTTGATTGTAGAGCAATCAACAATATCACTGTCAAATACCGACATCCAATTCCAAGACTTGATGACATGCTAGATGAACTCAATGGAGCAACTCTCTTCTCAAAAAATTGATCTAAGAAGTGGATATCATCACGTGAGAATGAAAGAAGGTGATGAATGGAAGACAGCATTTAAAACCAAACAAGGATTGTATGAATGGCTAGTCATGCCATTTGGACTCACAAACTCTCCAAGTACTTTCATGAGACTCATGAACCACGTCCTAAGAGCATTTATCTGTAAGTTCGTAGTAGTTTATTTTGATGACATTCTAATCTATAGCTCTAATCTTGAAGATCACTTACAACATCTTGAGCAGGTACTTGAAACGCTTAAGGCTGAAAACCTTTATGCTAACCTTAAGAAATGTACTTTCTGCACTGATCAAGTTGTATTCCTAGGATTTTTTGTAAGTTCTCAGGACTTAAAGGTCGATGAAGAAAAGATCAAAGCAATTCAAGATTGGCCAACCCAAAAACAATCGGACATGTGAGGAGTTTCCATGGATTGGCTAGTTTCTATAGACGATTTGTCAAAGACTTTAGTACTGTTGCTGCACCCCTTACTTCAGTAATTAAGAAGAATGTGGAGTTCAAATGGGGACCAGCACAAGAGAAGGCATTCAACAAGCTGAAAGATAGCCTCACACATGCGCCTGTTTTAGTACTTCCTAACTTTGATAAAACCTTTGAAATTGAATGTGATGCTTCTGGAACAGGTATATGAGCTGTCCTAATGCAAGGAGGAAAACCAGTGGCTTATTTCAGTGAGAAACTTAGTGGAGCTTCATTTAACTATCCCACATATGATAAGGAGCTCTATGCTTTGGTAAAGTCTCTTGAAACTTGGCAACATTACCTACTGTCAAAGGAGTTTGTTATTCATACAAATCATGAGACGCTCAAGCACTTAAGAGGACAAACTAAGCTTAAGAAGAGGCATGCAAAGTGGCTTGAGTTTGTGGAGACGTTTCCTTATGTGATCAAATATAAGAAAGGTAAAGATAACGTTGTGGCTGATGCTTTATCAAGGAGACATACTCTCATCAGCACAATGGAAGCTTAGATTATGGGATTTGAACACATCAAGGCAATGTATGAAACTGATCCATATTTTCAAGAACTGTTTAAGGAAACCAACAAGGTTGCATCTGGTATGTTTTATCAACATGATGGATTTTTGTTTAAGGAAAAGAGTCTTTGTATTCCTCAGGGATCAATGAGAGAACTATTGATTGGAGAAGCTCATGGAGGAGAACTCATGGGTCATTTTGGCCGATATAAGACATTGAGTGTACTTATGGAACATTTCTATTGGCCACATCTAAAACGAGATATTGAAAGATTCTGTGCTAAGTGCATCACTTGCTTGAAAGCAAAATCCAGGTCACACCCCTATGGTTGTTATATGCCTTTGCCCATTCCTAACCTACCTTGGGTAGATATCTCTATGGAATTTGTCTTAGGTCTGCCAAAGATCAACCACAAGGATTCTATCTTTGTAGTTGTAGACAGGTTCTCAAAGATGGCTCATTTTATACCATGTAACAAGACTAATGATGCTACGCAAATAGCTGATCTTTTTTTTAAAGAAGGAGTGTGCCTACATGGAGTTCCCAGAACAATCGTTTCAGATCGTGACACCAAATTTCTAAGTCATTTCTGGAAGACATTATGGAAAAAGTTGGGAACTAAGCTGCTCTTCTCAACTACTTGCCGCCCACAGACCGATGGTCAAACAGAGGTAGTAAACCAAACTCTTTCAACATTTTTGAGAGCCACGGTCGGTAAGAATCTAAGAAACTGGTTGTCTTGCTTACCGTACATTGAGTTTGCTTATAATCATGCTAAACATTCAGCAACTAAACTTTCTCCTTTTGAAGTGGTTTATGGATTTACTCCTACTACCCCACTGGATCTTATACCTTTACCTCAAGATGTTATGTCTAGTGAAGGAGAAACCATGGCAGATTATGCTAAGAAGATTCATCAAAAGGTCAAGGAAAACTTGGAAAAGAGAACCGAGCAGTACAAAAGAAATGCAGATAAACACCGAAAATACATATCATTTGAACCTGGAGATTAGGTATGGCTGCACATGAGACATGAAAGATTCTCCAACTAAAGGAAATCCAAGTTTTCCCCAAGAGGAGATGGTCCTTTTCGTGTTTTAGAGAAGATCAACAACAATACCTATAAGCTTGAGCTGCCAGGTGGGATGACCATATCTCCTACTTTTAATATTACTGATCTTGCTCCTTTTCATGCTGCATGTACCTGTTCTGAGTACATAACCTTTTCAAGAGGGAGGAGATGATGAGGACATCAATACTAGCTCACTAGAAGCTGAGGAAAAGCCCATTAATATACCTATTATGAGACAAGCTCCAAGAACAGGATCAGGCACAAGAAACCTTAGTAAGATGTTCAACAAGTCTGTCGAGAGTCTCATAACAATCATAGAAGATGGAGGATTCCATGAAGATGAACTTACTAAAGAATTACAAGAAGGTGACTATGAACAACTAAAGACTACCACAATTTCACTCATTCCTGTTTTACAAGGCTTCAGAGATACAATCTTGTTCATCATTGCTAAACAAACTTAAGAAGGCATTATAAGGAGCTACAAGAGACCAAGGTGCGTATTTAAAATTCTTATGTTTGAATTAACAAGTTTATTTTTTTGTTTTTGTAGGAATGTGACTGTTAAGTTTAAGAGTCTTTTATTTGTCATTAGGTCCTATTGTCTTGTTGTTATTTTTGCTTTAGTCCTTTCATTATAATGTATTTTCAGCTCTAGAAGGCACTTGCTGCTGGACTAGTATATAAAGTCCCTTCTCAGCATGTAATCACTTAAGTTTTATGAAATAAAAACCTAGTTTTTCTTCCTTTGAAAGGAGCTGACGCCTCCAGCCTTCTTGTGTGAGAATCCTTGAAGCTTGAGTGCTCTAGACTTATCACAGACCTTGCATAATCTGTGTGGCGTCTTTCGATCAACCTCTCTACTCAATCCTCACTTAGATTCTCCAGAAAGTGCTCTACAACCAGCTGAAGGGTCACCATCAACCCATCACTCTTGAGTCTCTAGAAAGTGCTGTACAGCCAGCTAGAGTCTCTCCAGCAGTTCCCCTTGCTTGAACAAGTCCTCTTGTTCTTGCATCACCTTTGCCATGATGTCTATCGTAGGAATTTGAGGTATCTCCCTCTGTGGCTTATCTACAGTTGTGCTCTTCTTTTTCCGTGTTGCACACATCGGCTTCTTGCCTTGCACTTTAGAGCTGGACGTACCCTTTTTCGATGAAACATGTGAACCATTTGCCTAAATAATCAAAGTAGCACCGTAAGTCACAACCCTACATACCGCAATGGACCAATTCTAAAGTTATGCTCAGTTTACTAAGTCTCAATGGAGTCTAACAATTCAGAGTACAAGTTTAGTTTTCTTTTTCTTCCTCAATCCCTAATTTCGTCCCTTAACGCCCAATCATCAATTTTTTACAACAATATTGATCTTATGAGAAATCCAATCCATATTTCTCATATTCACTAGTCCAATTAACTTTTCCAAACCAAATTAACAAACAACCCCAAAATTCCCAACTTCCAAAATTTCTCAAAAACCCTAAATCTCCGAAATTTCTATTTGTTCGAGGAAACATGAAATTAGTGTCAAAATTAATGAACCCAAGTATAAGAGAACAATCTTGACTCTAAAATCACAAGTTTCCATGGGCAACGTTTCCTTGAATAATTTTTTTTTTGAGAAAGTGAATAGTATAAGGAATAATGTTCAGACCTTGGATTTGATGATGACAATAAATAAGGAGATGAATGTAGGGATCTAGAATCTTACTTGAAGTTCAAGGAATGAGGTGGAAATGGTGTCACTACAAGAAAACTGCCAATTTGCGACTACATACGTGGTCGCAATTTTTGCGACCACATTTGCCACGGTTTAGCGACTAATTTGCGACTACAGCAAAGTGGTCGCAAATTGGTCGCAAAAATGTGTCCAATAAGTGTGGTCGCAAATCAGTCGCAATATGCAACCAATTAGCGACTGAAATGCGGCTGCCTTGAGACTGACCCAGGTAGTCGCTAATCACTCACAAAATAGCGACTGATAAGCGACTACATATGGAGAATCAGGTGGTAGTCGCTTATTGGTCGCTAAAAATGCGACCAATTTGCGACTACGGTATGTAGTGGCTCTGCAGTCACAAAGTGGTGGCAAAGTACCAACATAAAAAACATGTGCGTGTTAGGTATAACGACATTTAAGCGACTACATCGCTGTAGTCGCAAAGTAGTGGCAAATCAGTGGCAAAGTAGTGGCAAAGTAGTCGCAAAATGTTGTATATATATGCACCATCCCATTCTCTCATTTTTGAAATCAAAGGTAAAAATTTATGTAAAACATGTGGGGAAATTATAACAATTCGAGAGATTGGATGTATAGAAGAATTGATAATGAAACAAGAAATATCTCGGCGGAATTTGCACAAGGCATGGAGCAGTTCATGAATTTTGCAAGTAGTCAACCTATAGCTCAAAGTAGCGGAGGTATGTTTTTCTGTCCTTATATTAATTGCAAAAATGATAAATTTATTCTGGGACAAAAAATACGGAGTCATCTATATAATTGAGGGTTTATGCTAAATTATTATATTTTGTATAAACATGGAGAGGAGCTGAATGTTCAGTTAGGGATGAGTACTAGTCGGGGTGATGTACAAAGAAATCAGGGACGTGATTGTAGTAGTGATGAAACAGTTGGTATATCCGGTAATAGATATGTTGAAATGGTGACGGATGCATTTCGTGAGACAAAGACTGATGATCATCAGTACTATAATCAGAACGAAGAAAATTATAATTATAATTATGAAGAAGAACGGCCTAATGAAGAAGCACAAAAATTTTACAACATGTTACAAGGTGTGAAAAATCCATTGTATGATGGTTGTCATGAAGGACACTCACAGTTATCTTTAGCTGCTCGGTTTATGAAATCAAGTCTGATTTTAATTTACCAGAAAAATGTATGGATTCTTGGGTGGAGCTGTTGACAGAATATTTATCCGAGGAGAATCAGGCGACAGGTTCATATTATGAAACCGAAAAATTGATGCAAAATTTAGGCCTCCTGTTTTATACAATTGACGTGTGTGTTCAAAATTGTATGATATTTTGGAAAGAAGATGAGAAATGGGAAAAATGCAAATTTTGCGATTCCCCCTGGTATAAGCCAAGCGAGGGCAGGACGAAAATACCTTTCAGTTGTATGTGGTATTTACCTATAGGTGATAGACTTAAAAGAATGTATCAAAGCGAAAAAAACCGCAGAGGCAATGAGGTGGCATGCAGAGCATGAAGCAGAAGACAGAGAAATGAGTCATCCATCTGATGCTGCAGAGTGGAAAAATTTTCAATATCTACATCCTAGATTTGCTGCTGAATCTTGAAACGTTTATTTTGGCTTATGTACTGATGGGTTCAACCCATTTGGGATGCCTCGTAATCATTCATTATGGCCGGTGATTATCACTCCATATAATTTGCCACCGGAGATGTGTATGAAGAAAGAGTATTTGTTTATAACTATTTTGAATTCGGGGCCAAATCATCCGCGTGCTAGTCTGGACATATTCCTACGACCTTTGATCGATGAGTTGAAAGAATTATGGTCTACGAGAGTTGATACATACGATGTATCGTTGAACCAAAATTTCAATCTAAAAGCTGTGTTACTTTGGACGATAAGCGATTTTCCCGCTTATGGAATGTTGTCAGGATGGACAACGCATGGAAGGCTGGCCTGTCCAATTTGTATGGATGATACGAAGGCATTTCAATTACCAAATGGGAGAAAGACGTGTTGGTTTGATTGTCATAGAAGGTTTCTTCCTAATGGTCACCCGTTACGGAAAAATAAAACAATTTTTTTAAAAGGGAAGCACGCTTTGAATGACTGTCCTCCACAATCATTGACAGGAGAACAAGTTTTATACGAACAAATAAAAACTGTCAATCCTTTAAGAACATCTAAGTGCGGCGGAAACGGTCATGAAAGTAAAGAAGAAGGTTACGGCAGCTGGCATAATTGGCACAAAGAAAGTATATTTTGGGAGTTGCCATGCTGGACGGATCCCAACCTTCGACATAATCTTGATGTGATGCATATAGAGAAGAATTTCTTCGATAACATCATTAATACTGTTATGAATGTGAAAGAGAAATCAAAAGATACAGTTAAGTCAAGGTTGGATATTGCGAAGTTTTGCTCTCGAAAAGAGTTGCACGTGGATGGTCGGGGTAATGCTCCATTCCCTATATTTCGATTGACCCAAAAAGCGAAAGAACGGTTATTGGAATGTTTAAAAAATGATGTCAAATTTCCGGACGGCTATGCGGCAGATTTAGCAAATTGTGTGGATATGGATGGACTAAAGTTCTCGGGGATGAAAAGCCATGAGTGCCATGTTTTTATGGAAAGACTTCTCCCTTTTATATGTGCAGAACTTTTACCACGGAACATTCATCTAGCATTATCAGGTAAATATAGTAATAACTATATTTTTAATTAGAAATACATAAATTAATAATAATTGCCTGAACTAATTAATTGTCGATGGTAATTAATATATATATATATATAGATATATATATATATATATAGGTATTGGAGGATTTTTTTCCGTGATGTATGCTCTAGATCATTACAACAAAACCATGTCCAAATTCTGAAGGAAAACATAGTCATAATTTTGTGCAATTTGGAAAAGATCTTTCCGCCTTCATTTTTCGACGTCATGGAGCATCTTCGTGTACATCTACCATACGAAACTGAACTTGGTGGACTTGTGCAATATAGGTGGATGTATCCATTTGAAAGGTTTTTTAAAAAACTTAAAAGCAAGGCGAAGAACAAACGATATGCTGTAGGGTCAATTGTTGAATCATATGTGAATGATGAGATATCTTACTTCTCTGAACATTACTTTGCTGAGCACATACGCACGAAAAACTGGTAACCTAAATTAATTGTAATGTTTATGAATTAATTATTTTATTATATGAATGTAAGTAATATAATATATATATATATAAACAGGTCTACAAGATTCGATGAAGGTGACGTGTCTGTATATCCAGATTCCAGAGTACCGGATATATTTAAGCACATGGGTCATCCAAGTGGTAAATGTAAAGAAATATGGCTCTCCGAAAAAGAATATAAATCTGCACATGCATATGTATTACGGAATTGTGAATATTTTCGGACACTAGAGAGGTATATGAAAACAATTAATTGCATTTATTACATTTCATTTCATTGTATTAAGAAATATATAATAATTTTCAATATTTACTGTTGTAGCATGTTTGAAGATCATATTCGATGTACGTATCCATATCTTTCGGAAAATGACATTTCATCGAAAAGAGAGGAAGAGTTCCACATATGGGTTAGGGATTATGTATGTTTAATTAATTATTTGACATATATATTATATTTTATTTATTAATTTGGAAATACTAATTAAGTTTAATTTTTGATATATAATCATAGGTCAATTCATGCACTTCCACAGATTCACGTGTCTTTCCTATATGGGCTCAAGAATTCGTTCAAGGTCCGATGAATAAAGAGTTCACTTGGCCAATGTATTTTACAAGAGGTTATATGTTCCACACAAAGAAACATGGACATAGGAGAAAGACATGTAACTACGGTATTTGTGTGAAGGGGGACAATTACTCAGATGCATCTGATGAAACTGATTTCTATGGTATTTTAACAGATATCATTCAACTTGAGTATGTCGGACTCCTAAATTTGAAGATCACGCTTTTTAAATGTGAATGGTACGATCCTACGCCCTCGAAAGGTACTCGGAAGTCGGAAAATGGCGTCGTTGATGTCTTATCATCGGGGAAATACTACAAATACGAACCATTTATTCTCGGTACGTACGTATTCGTTAATAATTTACTATATATATATGATTTTTTTCTTACAAATTTATAACTAATTTATATTTCAATACTTATGATGTATCAGCATCTCAAACAGATCAAGTTTGTTATATTCCCTATCCGCACACTAAATCATCATCAAAACAAACATGGCTCAATGTTTTGAAAGTTAATCCAAGATCTAACATTTTGGGGAAATACAAAAACAAAGACGAGATTGGCCTTTTGCAACAAGAAAATGATGAAGACGTAATGCTTGTTCAAGAGATAGAAGTAGATCGGTTGGTCGATAGAGTTAACCATATGGAAGAAATTGATTTTGATGTCGGAGATGCGGAACTAGAAGATGAATTTCAATGTAATATTTCATCTTCAGATGATGACGAGAACGAAGAAATGTAATAAATATAGTTATGCTATGTACTTTGTACATATGATTTTTATATAATTTAAGTATTAGTAATAACAATATAAATATATTTTCATATAAGTAATTGTGACTGATTTGCCAACACTTTGCCACTGCATTGGAAATGTGGTGGCATTTCACTCACAAAAATTAAACGTGGTCGCAAATCAGTCACAAATTTGCGACTGATTTGCGACCACATTCTAAAAATTTGATGTGAAGTCGCTTATCAGTCGCAAATTTGCGACTGATTTGCGACCACATATGGTAATTTCATATTTCCCCTAAGTATTTTCTACATTTAAAACTTGTATTTCTATACTAATGAGACTACTAACCATTATAAGTGATAACATATATTGAAAACCATATTTCTAATGATTTCATATTTTAAAAACATTTGACATGTATATAAGAAGTATAAGGTTAAGTAAATTTGTTAAGTGTTTTAGGTAAGTTATTTGAAAATTTGGGAAATGTTATTGTTTTCATAGTAATTGAAATTGATATAACTTATAATCAATTAATCAATCTTATATAATTATATGTATTCATCAAAATCTCAAAATTTAGGATTTAAGGTAAGTAATTGTGACTGATTTGCCACCACTTTGCCACTACATTGGCAATGTGGTGGCATTTCAGTCACAAAAATTAAACGTGGTCGCAAATCAGTCGCAAATTTGCGACTGGTTTGCGACCACATTCTAAAAATTTGATGTGAAGTCACAAATCAGTCGCAAATTTGCGACTGATTTGCAACCACATATGGTAAATTCACATTTCCCCTAAGTATTTTGCACATTTAAAACTTGTATTTCTATACAAATGAGACTACTAACCATTATAAGTGATAACATATATTGAAACCATATATCTAATGATTTCATATTTAGAAAACATTTGAAATGTATATAAGAAGTATACGGTTAAGTAAATTTGTTAAGTGTTTTAGGTAAGTTATTTGAAAATTTGGGAAATTGTTTTCATAGTAATTGAAATTTGTATAACTTATAATCAATTAATCAATCTTATATAATTATATGTATTCATCAAAATCTCAAAATTTAGGGTTTAAGGTATTATTTGTGACTGATTTGCCACCACTTTGCCACTGGGTTGGCAATGTGGTGGCATTTCAGTCACAAAAATTAATCGTGGTCGCAAATCAGTCGCAAATTTGTGATAGATTTGCGACCACATTCTAAAAATTTGATGTGCAGTCGCAAATCAGTCGCAAATTTGCGACTGAGTTGCAACCACATATGGTAAATTCACATTTCCCCTAACTATTTTCCACATTTAAAACTTGTATTTCTATACAAATGAGACTACTAACCATTATACGTGATAACATATATTGAAAACCATATTTCTAATGATTTCATATTTAGAAAACATTTGAAATGTATATAAGAAGTATAAGGTTAAGTAAAGTTGTTAAGTGTTTTAGGTAAGTTATTTGAAAATTTGGGAAATGTTATTGTTTTCATAGTAATTGAAATTTGTATAACTTATAATCAATTAATCAATCTTATATAATTATATGTATTCATCAAAATCTCAAAATTTAGGGTTTAGGGTATTATTTGTGACTGATTTGCCACCACTTCGCCACTGCATTGGCAATGTGGTGGCATTTCAGTCACAAAAATTAATCGTGGTCGCAAATCAGTCACAAAATTTGCGACTGATTTGCGACCACGTTTACAGTTTTCGATAAATGAACAGGTGGTCGCAAATCAGTCGCAAATGTGCGACTGATTTGCGACCACCATTTAATTGGGTGGGAATTTGAAAGTTTTCGGAAATTCAACTCCCCCCAAATTAATTGGTAGTCGCAAATCAGTCGCAAATGTGCGACTGATTTACGACCACCTGTTCATTTATCGAAAACTGTAAATGTGGTCGCAAATCAGTCGCAAATTTGCGACTAATTTGCGACCACCAATTAATTTGGTGGGAGTTTGAACGTTTTCGTTTCCCACCAAATTAATTGGTAGTCGCAAATGAGTCACAAAAAATTGCGACTGATTTTCGACTACAGGACAAATGTAGTCGCAAATCAGGCACACTTTTTTGAGACTGATTTGCGACTACAGGAGAAGCGCAGTCGCAAATCAGTCATAATTTTTTGTGACTGATTTGCGACTACAGGAGAACCGCAATCGTAAAAAAATCACAAAATTTTGTGACTGATTTGCGACTACGAGAGTTGTGCAGTCGCAAATCAGTCACAAAAAATTTAGCAACCACATATATAGTCGCAAAACAGTAGCAAAATTTGTTACGGAAATTCAGTGGCAAATTAGTCGCAAAAATAGTTACCACCTTGTGGTCGCAAATTAGCCGCAAAAAGAACCACTATTTCTGTGGTCGCAAATCAGTCGCAAATTTGTGACTGATTTGCGACAACTTTTTTTGTGACTAGTATTTTGCGACCACTTCACGTGGTCACGAAGTAGTCACAAAATACAGTTTTGCGACTACATTGCGACCACTACCATGGTCGCAAATTGCTGTTTTCTTGTAGTGTGTGTATAAAGGGAGGTGCTTTCTCTCTCTCTCTCTCACTCTCTCACTCTCTCTCTCACTCTCTCTCCTCTCTCTATCTCTCTCTCACTCTTTTTTCCTTGTATGGTTGCAACTAGATTCAAGAGAATGAAGATGAAGAATGCATATTTATAAGAGAAAAAAATATACTTGCTCTCTATTGGATCCTGGTGTGGGCGACCGGAGTGGGCGATCGGCCTGGCTGATATCATAAGTCCAGAAAATTTCCCGTGTTCCGCCTCTGCGCAATAGGTTTATGCGATCGGTTGATCACACAAAGGAAGCAGCTCGTTCATGCTCATGCGATCGGCTAGATTACCAATCACACAACTCCAGGGAATCCGTGCTCAGCCATGCTCACACGATCGGGTGGATGTCTAATCACACAACTCTAGGGACTCCACGATCGGCTGGATGGCCAATCACACAACTTCAGGGACTCCATGCTTGGCCATGCTCGCGATTGGCTAACAGAATTGGTCCGTGCTAAGCCTGCCCGCGATCGGTCAACTGGCTGATCGCTTAGGCACATCCATGTTGTGCATGTTCCGCCTGAAAATACAAACCACTAAAACAAGCCAAGCCAAAACAAAAAATAGCAAACCATAAAAATTAAATGTCTTATGTACAATGATAACATGGGAATGCCTCCCATACACGCTTGTTTAACATCTATAAGCATGATGGTGACAATCCTTAGCCATTCGGGACATCCAGGAGAGAGATTGTAGCAGTGTCCTCTAATGCCATATTGAAAAGGTAGGGCTTGCAGCATTGCGCGTTCACAGTAAATTCTTCTCCAAAGTGGCTCATCAGCACGATTGTTCCATAAGGCCAGACCTCTTTTATCTCAAAGGGTGCTGACTCTCTTGATTGGAGCTTCCCATGAAAAAACTTCAACCGGGAGTTAAAGAGTAGCACTTGATCCCCTGCTCTGAAATTGCGTTTAGTGAGCTTTTTATCATGAAATGCGTTGGTCTTTTCTTTGTAGATCCTAGAACTTTCATACGCATCTTTTCTGATCTCCTCAAGTTCCTCCAGATATATCAGACATTTCTCATTGGCTCTCTTGAGAGTTCAGAAATTTTGTATCCCAAAGTTCCTTGTACTCGAGTTCCACAGGAAGATGGCAGTATTTCCCACACAAGAGGTTGAAAGGGGGTTGTTCCAATAGGCATCTTGTACACTGTCCGGTACACCCACAAAGCATCGTCTAGTTTAGCTGCTCATTCCTTTTTGATTTTCCTTACTGTCTTTTCCAAAATGGATTTTATGTAACGATTCAAAAATTCCACCTGACCTGATGTCTGAGGGTGATACGGTGTTGATTCCGTGTGCTTAACCCCATGCTTCTTGAAAAGATTCTCAAAGACCTTGTTGATGAAGTAGGATCCTCCATCACTTATCACCACCCTGGTAACTCCAAACTGCGGGAAAATGATCGTCTTGAATAGTTTAAGAATGACCTTTGCATCATTTTTTGGGAAGGCTATAGCTTCTACCCATTTGGCGACATACTATACTGCTACCAGAATGTACTGGTTCCCGTAAGAAGGCAACAACCCCACGAACTCAATACCTTAGTTGTCGAACAGTTCAACCTCGAGAATTAGGATCTGCTCATTCTTCTTGCCAATACTACCCTTTCTCTGACAAAGATCACACCTGGAAATGAAGTAGTTGGTCCTTAAACATGGTTGGCCACAAAAAACCTGCATGAAGCACCTTGGCATCCATCTTGTATGTAGAAAAATGTCCCCCATAATCTGAACCGTGAAAGTGGAAAAGGACTCCGAGTATTTCCTCCTAAGGTAAACATCTCCTGAACAGCTTGTCCTCACTTGCTTGTAAAGAAAAGTTCATCCCAGCAATAGTGCTGGACATTCTTGTAGAAATTTTTCCTGTGATAACTTTGGAGGTTTGTTGGATCTGTATCTTAAGCCATGTAATTCACAAGGTCTGCACAGCATGGGAGACTCACTTCAATTGAATTTTCCTCTATTGGCTCATCCAAATCAGTATTCACCTTGACGACTTTAACCAAATTGAATTTCTCTTATGGTAGGGAATTATTGGTTGGTATCAACTCATCGACCCTTATCCTTGATAGGTGGCTTGCTACTCTATTTTTGACCCCCTTACTATCTTTAATTACCAAGTCATATTTCTGTAGAAGAAAAATCCAGCTCAAGAGCCTTGGTTTGGTGTCTTTCTTAGCCAGACAATGTCACAATGCTGCATGAACTTTTCAAACGCAAATACTATGGCCAACAATTCCTTCTTAGTGGTTGCATACTTTGTCTGAGCCTCATCAAGGATTCTACTAGCGTAGTAGATGACATGAAACTTACGATCCTTCCTCTGCCCTAGAGCTGCTCCAATAACATAGTAGCTTGCACCACATTACCTCGAAAGGAAGATCCCAATTAGGCAGCTTGACTATAGGTGCACTCACCAATGCCTCTTTCAATATCACAAAAGCATCCTGGCATTCTTGATCAGAGAGAAAATCCACATCCTTATACAACAGCTTAAACAGCAGCCTAGAATACTGGAGAAGTCCTTTATAAACCTTCGGTAAAACCCAGCATGACCCAAGAAGCTTCTTACTCCTTTAACTGAGATTGGGGCTGCATGGTTTGTCATCACATCTATCTTTGCCTTGTCAACCTCTATGCCACTCGCTGATATTCTATGCCTCAGCACGATACCCTCATGAACCATGAAAGGGCATTTCTCCCAGTTGAGAATGAGGTTTGCTTCCTCAGAACGCTTGAGTACCTTGCATAGGTTAGAAAGACACACACCAAAAAAAGAACCATACACAGAGAAATCGTCCATGAAAATTTGTACTATGTCTTCAATTAGATCGGAGAAAATAGACATCATACACCTCTGAAAAGTAGCTGGTGCGTTACATAACCCAAATGGCATTCTTCGATATGCAAAGGTACCATAAGGGCATGTGAAAATCGTTTTTTCCTGATCTTGAGAATGGATACGGAACTGAGAGAAACCTGAATACCCATCTAAGAAGCAATAGAAAGAGTGATTAGATAATCTCTCAAACATTTGATCAATGAAAGGTAAATGGAAGTGGTCTTTCCTAGTGGATACATTTAACTTCCGGTAATCAATGCACATGCGATGTCCAATTATAGTCCTAGTGTGGATCAATTCATGTTTTTCATTCTTAACAAAAATGATTCCTCCTTTCTTGGGAACTACACGAATGGGGGAAATCCAAGTACTATCTGAAATTGGATAGATTACCCCGAGTTAAGCAATTTTAGGATCTCTTTCTTAAACACTTTTTAAGGTTAGGGTTGGTACTCTATGGACGACTTTGATAGATTATCCCGAGTTAAGGTTCTACGTTGGTGCTCTATGGACGACTTTGATTCATCTTCTAGGTATATACTATACATGCAAAAGAAGGCTCTATACCGTTAATGTCATGTAGTGAATAACCTATAGCTTTCCTATATCTTCTCAGTTCATTCAAAAGCATTGATGTCTCATCAATAATCAAGGCATCATTCACTATCATAGGATATGTTTAATTAGGACCAAAAAATTCATATCTAGCCCACTCGGCAGTGGTTCAGATCCAACTTTGGTGCCTTGAGCTCACTCTAGTCTTCATCACTGCTAGACTTATTTGACTTCGCAGCCTCTCCGTCCTCAAGCAGCTCTAGTCAGCAGCCTTTCCGTCCTCAAGCAGCTCTAGTCAGCAGCCTCTCCGTCCTCAAGCAGCTCTAGTCATCAGCCTACTCCTTTCAGGATTGTGTGAGAATCCAGTATCTTCTTGTATTCCATAGCCTTCTAATTCGTGATCACACAAGCCTCTCCCCTTTTTGTGATAGCTATCTAATGAGGACATCAGGTCGTACATCCAGCCAGGAGACCAGACTGGCCGACCAGGAAGCTTGCCCGAACAGCCGGACCATCTGGCACGCCTGCCGGCCCAAGCAGTACCGCCGGACCCTCGACCACAACGACCAGAGCAACCAGCATTGCTGGCAGAGAGGCCCAAGCTTCCGGCACACTTGGTGGCGACGTGGATGACACCGCCGGTCCCTCTGGTGATGCCACCAACTCCAGGATCAACTTGGCCGGTCCTGAAAGCATTCCGGCCAATACCTCGCACAGTCCAGCCAGTACAGCTGATCCAGCCAGTACAGCCGATCCAGCCGAGTACACGCGCATTTCCACTTCTACACAAGAAGACTCGGACCAAATGAGCTACCAGCTCCAGGAAATGCACCTAGAGGAAGTCTCTACACCAGTGGTACCCCAAGGAGCAATGACAAGAAGCAGATCAAGGGCACTCTTCCACAAATTCAGCTTATGGGTCGACAAGCTCCTAGAGGAAGATTGACTAAGGACAATGGGCCAAAAGTGCAAGAGAGAGTCCAATGGCTTCTCAACAACACAAGGGACATCAGAGACTTGGGCTTTAGTGGCAAGAGAGGTCAGGGCCCAAAGATTCTTAACCCTACTCCAAGTCGAAGACTAGGAGCAAGGCGCGTGCATGCCAGAAGGACGGCCACCTTCCATTTCTTGGCCATGAGGTAAGTTAAGGTAAGTTTCAATTCGAATATATGCCTCTTTATGTTTTGCAGGGTAGGATCTAGAATATTTACTTTTATTGAGTCAAAGACATCTTAGGAATAGGTCCTTTTTCAATTATACACTTTTGTATCTTTTCCTTTTGTGCACTTTTGTAAGTTTTCCTTTTCTTATTTGAGTCGACCCTAGAAGGTCAAGCTGTCGAGCATATTAATAAGGCTCCTTCCAGCATTGTAGTTGGACAACATTTTTGATATTAATAAAGATAAAACTTTTTCCCCAACAAGTTTTCTCTCAAGAATCTTTTGCGCTTAGAATCTAGTTGAGACCAGCCCTCCTAGCTCTAAGTTTGTGATTTATCACGAGGTTCATCACCCCTCGTGTGGTTCACTTCACCTTTCCATCGAATACCAACCCAAAAACCCTTATCCAAGAAGTCTAAGGTCGAGTTTCTTACCTAAACTTCTCCAAACAGCCCACGCGCATACATCCTTGAATCAAGGCTTGTATCATTTTGGTATCAGAGCTTAAAAATCCTAAACCAGGTTGTTTCTATCCTTTAGCTTGTTCTGTTTTTAGTTCTTGCATTAGTTTAAGTCGCATTCAAGAAAAATAAAAAAAATAACATCAAACTCCAAACCGAGTGCATCTAGCCTTCTACGTGTATCACTAGGGTTTAGATTCACTTTTGCATTGCCATTCAGGTTTTCCTTTTTGTTTAAGTCATATTTCCATTATTTTTAAGTTGAATTAAAAAGTAAAGAAAAAGAAAAGAAAAAGAAAAAAAATAAAAATAGGAAAAATACCAAAAGATTTCGAATTGCACAGCTAGCAATAGTTGTCAAGAAAGTTTCCTTTTTCCTTTTATTCGAATTTTCCATTCCTTAGAATTTTCCTTTTGCATTTTGTTCGAATCCCTTATAAAAAGAGAACCCTCCTAACAATTTAGGAGTAGCATAACTTGTTTTCTTATTTGTAGTACGCAATGGGAGAAGAAAATAGAGATGCAGCCGAGGCCATGATGGCCATGTTCACCACACTCCAAACACAACTCGCATCCATAGGCGAGAGGTTGGAGCGCGTGGAGAGGCCTGTGAGATCCCAGGCCATATGGCATGTGAGAGCTGAGCAAGACCGTCCTGAGGGTCCTGAGCACCTTAGGACACGGCACGAACAGGAGGAACCCCAGCCAGATGGAGATGAGGACACACAACCTCATAACTATCACCATAGGCCGAGAGGACCTCCACGGCGACCAGAGGCAGAAGATGATGGCTTCGAGCCATATGGTCTTCACCAGAGACCAAGGATGCCTCCTAGACATCATGAGGATGGAGATGAACATGCCTACAACCGGGTAACTCATCCTGATGTCAAGCTAACTTCTCCTAGTTTTGCAGGAAAAGTAGACCCCGAGGCTTACCTAGATTGGAAAAGAAGAATGGATCATATTTTTGATCATTACAACCAACCAGGGCCTAGGAGAGTCTCAATGGCAGTAGCACAACTCACGGACAATGCCCTCATCTGGTGGGATCGTGAGGTATCTGACAGAAGGAGGAAGAGAATGAGGCCCATAGACTCATGTGTCGACATGAAAGACCTCATGCGACAAAGGTTTGTTCCACCTTACTTTCATAGAGACTTGCAACGTCGTTTTCGTACTCTTAAGCAGGGTACTAGATCAGTAGAGGAGTACTATGAAGAGTTCGAGAAGCTAAGGAACAGATTGGAGCTCAATGATGATGAAGAAGCATTGATGGCACAATTCTTGGATGGACTCCAAGAAAGAATCAGCCGCAAGGTGGAAAGGCAAATCTACAATGACTTCAAAGACTTGTTCCACCTATCTGTCCAGGCTGAGCAGCACATCAAACGTATGAGCCAAGACATCCGCAGCAAGCCTAAGAAACCTTGGGCACCAAGCAACATGCCCAAGCCCGTAGACAAAGGCAAGAGCATAGAGATCAAGTCAAGGTTCAAGAGCAAGCCTCCTGAACCCACCCGTGACCAGAGAGAGCCTGGTAAGTCTTCTAACCCTAAAAGATCACGTGACATCACTTGTTTCAAATGTAGGGGTCGTGGACACATCTCAAGGGAGTGCCCAAACAACCGGGTCATGTTGATTACGGAGGCTGGAGAATATGAGTCCCAAGATGAAGAGGACTATGAACCAGAAGAGGAATATGGTTACATTGAGTACCCTGATGTGGGGGGAAGTGCTGGTCACTAGACGCATCCTCAGTGCAATGGTGGATCCTTCAGAGACCATCCAAAGGGAGAACATCTTCCACAGCCGTTGCACCATCAAGGGCAAAGTATGTAACCTCATCATAGATGGTGGTTCTTGCACTAATGTTGCTAGTGCATATATGGTTGATAAGCTAGGTCTAGAGAAGACAAGGCATCCTCGACCATATAGACTGAGATGGCTGGATGACAAAGTGGAGCTCAAGATCCATGAGCAAGTAACTGTGCCACTCAGTGTGGGCAAGTACCAAGACCAAGTCGTGTGCGACGTGGTGCCCATGAAAGCTGGCCATCTTCTACTAGGAAGGCCATGGCAGTTTGACAAAGAGACCAGACATGATGGCCGAACCAATCTCGACACTTTTGTGCATGACAAAAGAAAGGTCAGCTTGGCTCCTCTTACACCTGCCCAGGTACACGAGCTACAACTCCAAATGAGTAAGGAAAAGAAACTTATCAAGTATAATTTTCTTATTCAACCAAGCCATGTCCGGAGAGGTTTAGCCTCGAAGGATTTAATATTACTAATGGTTTTCAAAGAAGTGTTGAATGTAGAAAAAGAACAGGTAGAGCTACCTCCTGAAGTAGCAACTCTCCTCAACAAGTTCCAGGAAGTATTTCCAGAGGAGATACCAGCAGGCTTGCCTCCTTTACATGGCATAGAACACCAGATTGATCTAGTGCCCGGAGCAGCCCTGCCAACCGGCCAGCCTACCGGAGAGTCCAAAGGAGTCCAAGGAGCTTGAGAAGCAAGTCAAGGAGCTCCTGGAGAAAGGCTATGTTTGAGAGAGCCTCAGTCCATGTGCCGTACCAGTGCTACTAGTGCCCAAGAAGGATGGGACTTGGCGCATGTGCGTGGACTGCCGAGCAATCAACAACATCACAGTCAAGTACCGGCATCCAATACCACGGCTGGGTGACATGCTAGATGAGCTGAGTGGAGCCACGGTCTTCTCCAAGATAGACCTCAAGAGTGGATACCACCAGGTTAGGATGAAAGAAGGTGATGAATGGAAGACTGCTTTCAAGACAAAGCAAGGGCTCTACGAGTGGACAATCATGCCATTTGGCTTGACTAATGCCCCAAGCACCTTCATGCGCCTTATGAACCAAGTCCTTAGGGAGTCCATCAGTAAGTTTGTAGTGGTTTACTTTGATGACATACTAGTTTATAGTAAGTGCCTATGGGAACACCTCACACACCTTGAGATGGTACTTAAAACCCTTCGACAAGAAGAGCTTTATGCCAATCTCAAGAAGTGCATCTTTTTACTGATAAACTTCTCTTTTTAGGTTTTGTTGTAAGTTCATAGGGCTTACAGGTTGATGAAGAGAATATTCGAGCCATACAAGAATGGCCAACACCTGGCAACATCAGCCAAGTAAGGAGCTTCCACAGACTGGCCAGCTTCTATAGGAGATTCGTGCCCAACTTCAGCAGTATTGCCTCACCACTGACGGGAGTAGTGAAGAAGAACGTGGGATTCAGCTGGGGAGAAGCCCGGGAGAAGGCATTCCAGGCCTTGAAGGACAGCCTTACACATGCACCAGTGCTAGTCCTGCCCGACTTCAACAAGACGTTTGAAGTGGAGTGTGATGCCTCTGTGATACAAGCCTTGATTCAAGGATGTATGCGCGTGGGCTGTTTGTAGAAGATTAGGTGAGAAACTCAACCTTAGGCTTCTGGATAGGGGTTTTCTTGGAAGGGTGAAGTGAACCACACGAGTGATGAACCTCGTGATAAATCACAAACTTAGAGCTAGGAGGGCTGGTCTCAACTAGGTTCTGCGCAGTCTCAAGAGAAAGCTGTAGGGAAAAAGTTCTATCTTTATTAATATCAAAAAGGTTGTCGAACTACAATGCTGGAAGGAGCCTTATTAATATGTTCGACAGCTTGACCTTCTAGGGTCGACAAATAAGAAAAGGAAAACTTACAAAAGTGCACAAAAGGAAAAGATACAAAAGTGTATAATCAAAAAAGGACCTATTCCTAAAATGTCTTTGACTCAATAAAAGTAAATATTCTAGATCCTACCCTGCAAAACAGAAAGAGGGATATATTCGAATTGAAACTTACCTTAACTTACCTCAGGGCCAAGAAATGGAAGGTGGCCGTCCTTGTGGCATGCACGCGCCTTGCTCCTAGTCTTCGACTTGGAGTAGGGTTAAAACTCTTTGGGCCCTGACCTCTTGCCACTAAAGCCCAAGTCTCTGATGTTCCTTGTGTTGTTGAGAAGCCTGACTCTAATTTGCTCTTCTGGCCCATTGTCCTTTGCCTTTCCTCTAGAAGCTTACCCATAAGCTGAATTTGTGGAAGAGTGCTCTTGATCTGCTTCTTGTCATTGCTCCTTGAGGTACTACTGGTGTTGAGACTTCCTCTAAGTGCATGTCCTGGAGCTGGTAGCTCATTTGGTCCGAGTCCTCTTCTGTAGAAGTGGAAGTGCGCGTGTACTCGGCTGGATCGCCTGTACCGGCTGGACTGTGCGTGGTACTGGCCGGAATGACTTCAGGACCGGCCAAGTTGATCCCGGAGTCGGCGGTGTCATCAGGGGGACCGGCGGTGTCATTCACGCCCCACCAAGTGTGCCGGAAGCTTGGGCCTCTCCGCCGGCGATGTTGACCGGTCTGGTTCTATAGGTCGAGGGTCCGGCGGTACTGTCTGGTCCGGCAGGCGTGCTAGATGGTCCTGCTGTCTCGGGCAAGCTTCCTGGTCGGCCAGTCTGGTCTCCTGGCTGGATGTACGACCTGATGTCCTCATCATTCCCTCCCTCCCTCCCTCTTCAGTAGGTTTTGTCCTCAAAACTAGTTCATCTGCATGGAAAGGGGCCAAATCAGTAACGTTAAACGTATTGGACACATTAAACTCACCTGGTAGCTCGATCCGGTAGGCGTTGTTGTTGATCCTCTCGAGCACTCTGAATGGTCCATCTCCTCTTGGTGCTAGCTTTGAACTCCTTAGGTTTGGGAACCTCTCCTGCCGTAGGTGTAGCCACACCCAATCGCCTGGTTGAAAGATCACCACCCTTCTTCCCTTGTTGGCATGAGTCACGTACTGTCCAGTCCTCTTCTCCAAGTTCTCTGCTACCTTCT